>CM038144.1:76220135-76527714 GCA_021437245.1 Aegilops speltoides | reverse complement strand
CCTACCCCGTATATAAAGGAGGGAGGGAGGAGGTGGCCGGCCAAGGGGGCGCCATGGGGAGGGGGAAACCTACTCCAAGTAGGTTTCCCCCTTTTCCTTATCTTATTTGGAGGGGAAGGAAAGAGTACTAGTAGTAGGAAGTAGTACTAGTAGTAGTATTAGGAAGAGGGGAAGGAGAAAGGAAAGGGGGCGGCCCCTCCTTATTCCTTCTCCTTCCTCCTACATGGGCCCAATAAGGCCCATATACCTCCGGGGTTCAGTAACCCTCCGAGCTCCAAACTTCTCCGGAACCTTTCCGGTGTCCAAATATATCCGTCCAATATATCAATCTTTATGTCTCGACCATTTCGAGACTCCTCGTCATGTCCGTGATCATATCCGGACTCGAACAACCTTGGTACATCAAAATACATAAACTCATAATATAAGCATGTCATCGAAACCTTAAGCGTGCGGACCCTACGGTTCGAGAACAATGTAGACATGACCGAGACACGTCTCCGGTCAATAACCAATAGCGAAACCTGGATGCCCATATTGGTTCCTACATATTCTACGAAGATCTTTATCGGTCAGACCGCATAACAACATACGTTGTTCCCTTTGTCATCGGTATGTTACTTGCCCGAGATTCGATCGTCGGTATCCAATACCTAGTTCAATCTCGTTACCGGCAAGTATCTTTACTCGTTCCGTAATACATCATCTCACAACTAACTCTTTAGTTCAAATGCTTGCAAGGCTTAAGTGCTGTGTATTACCGAGAGGGCCCAGAGATACCTCTCCGACATTCGGAGTGACAAATCCTAATCTCGAAATACGCCAACTCAACAAGTACCTTCGGAGACACCAGAGAGCACTTTTATAATCACCCGATTACGTTGTGACGTTTGGTAGCACACAAAGTGTTCCTCCGTAAACAGGAGTTGCATAATCTCATAGTCATAGGAACATGTATAAGTCATGAAGGAAGCAATAGCAACATACTAAGCGATCGTGTGCTAAGCTAACGGAATGGGTCATGTCAATCAGATCATTCAACTAATGATGTGACCTTGTTAATCAAATAACAACTCCTTGTTCATGGTTAGGAAACATAACCATCTTTGATTAACAAGCTAGTCAAGTAGAGGCATACTAGTGACACCTTTGTTTGTCTATATATTCACACATGTATTATGTTTCCGGTTAATACAATTCTAGCATGAATAATAAACATTTATCATGATATGAGGAAATAAATAATAACTTTATTATTGCCTCTAGGGCATATTTCCTTGATCTCCCACTTGCACTAGAGTCAAAAATCTAGATTACACAATAATGATTCTAACACCCATGGAGTCTTGGTGTTGATCATGTTTTGCTCGTGGAAGAGGCTTAGTCAACGGTCTCGCAACATTCAGATCCGTATGTATCTTGCAAATCTCTATGTCTCCCACCTAGACTAGATCCGGATGGAATTGAAGCGTCTCTTGATGTGCTTGGTTCTTTGTGAAATCTGGATTCCTTCGCTAAGGCAATCGCTCGATATTGTCACAAAAGATTTTCATTGGACCCGATGCACTAGGTATGAAACCTAGATCGGATATGAACTCCTTCATCCAGACTCCTTCATTGGCTGCTTCCGAAGCAGCTATGTATTCTGCTTCACATGTAGATCCCGCCACGACGCTTTGCTTTGAACGCACTAACCGACAGCTCCACCGTTTAATGTAAACACATATCCGGTTTGCGATTTAGAATCGTCGGATCGGTGTCAAAGCTTGCATCAACGTAACCATTTACGATGAGCTCTTTGTCACTCCATATCGAGAAACATATCCTTAGTCCTTTTCGGTATTTCGGGATGTTCTTGACCGCTGTCCCCGTGATCCACTCTGGATTACTTTGGTACCTCCTGCTAGACTTATAGCAAGGCACACATCGGTCTGGTACACAACATTGCATACATGATAGAGCCTATGGCTGAAGCATAGGGAACACCTTTCATTTTCTCTCTATCTTCTGCAGTGGTCGGGCTTTGAGTCTTACTCAACTTGACACCTTGCAATCTGAGCAAGAACCCTTTCTTTGCTTGATCCATTTTGAACTTCTTCAAAACTTTGTCAAGGTATGTGCTTTGTGAAAGTCCAATTAAGCGTCTTGATCTATCTCTATAGATCTTAATGCCCAATATGTAAGCAGCTTCACCGAGGTCTTTCATTGAAAAACTTTTATTCAAGTATCCCTTTATGATATCCAGAAATTCTATATCATTTCCAATCAATAATATGTCATCCACATATAATATTAGAAATGCTCTGAGCTCCCACTCACTTTCTTGTAAATACAAAGCTTCTCCAAAAGTGCATATAAAACCAAATGCTTTGATCACACTATCAAAACATTTATTCCAACTCCGAGAGGCTTGCACCAGTCCATAAATGGAGCGTTGGAGCTTGCACACTTTGTTAGTTCCTTTGGATCGATAAAACCTTCGGTTGCATCATATACAACTCTTCTTCCGTAAATCCATTCAGAATGCAATTTTACATCCATTTGCCAAATTTCATAATCATAAAATGCGGCAATTGCTAACATGATTCGGATAGACTTAAGCATCGCTACGGGTGAGAAGGTCTCATCATAGTCAACCCCTTGAACTTGTCGAAAACCTTTTGCAACAAGTCAAGCTTTGTAAACGATAACATTACCGTCGGCGTCGGTCTTCTTCTTGAAGATCCATTTATTCTCAATTGCTTGCCGACCATCGGGCAAGTCAACCAAAGTCCATACTTTGTTATCATACATGGATCCCATCTCAGATTTCATGGCTTCAAGCCATTTTGCGAATCTGGGCTCACCATCGCTTCTTCATAGTTCGTAGGTTCATCATGATCTAGTAGCATGACTTCCGAATAGGATTACCGTACCACTCAGTGCGGATCTTACTCTGCTCGACCCACGTGGTTCTGTAATAACTTGATCGAAGTTCTATGATCATCATCATCATCTTCCTCACTAGTTGGTTTTGGCGTCACGTAAACCGGTTCTGTGATGTATTATTTTCCAACAAGGGAGTAGGTACAGATACCTCATCAAGTTTCTACTTTCCTCCCACTCACTTCTTCGAGAGAAACTCCTTCTCTAGAAAGGATCCATTCTTAGCAACGAATGTCTTGCCTTCGGATCTGTGATAGAAGGTGTACCCAACTGTCTCCTTTGGGTATCCTATGAAGACACATTTCTTCGATTTGGGTTCGAGCTTATCAGGTTGAAGTTTTTTCACATAAGCATCGCAACCCCAAACTTTAAGAAACGACAATTTTGGTTTCTTGCCAAACCATAGTTCATAAGGTGTCGTCTCAACGGATTTCGATGGTGCCCTATTTAACGTGAATGTGGCTGTCTCTAGAGCATGACCCCAAAACGATAGCGGTAAATCTGTAAGAGACATCATAGATCGCACCATATCAAGTAAAGTACGATTCGACGTTCGGACACACCATTCATTTGTGGTGTTAGGGTGGCGTGAGTTGTTGAAACTATTCCACATTGTTTTAAGTGTAGACCAAACTCGTAACTCAAATATTCTCCTCCACGATGAGATCGTAGAAACTTTATTTTCTTGTTACGATGATTTTCAACTTCACTCTGAAATTCTTTGAACTTTTCAAATGTTTAGGACTTATGTTTCATTAAGTAGATATACCCATATCTGCTTAAATCATCTGTGAAGGTGAGAAAATAACGATATCCGCCACGAGCCTCAACATTCATTGGACCACATACATCGTATGTATGATTTCCAACAAATCTGTTGCTCTCTCCATAGTCTTCGAGAACGGCGTTTTGGTCATCTTGCCCATGAGGCACGGTTCATAAGTACCAAGTGATTCATAATCAAGTGGTTCCAAAAGTCCATCAAGATGGAGTTTCTTCATGCGCTTTATACCGATATGACCAAGCGGCGGTGCCACAAATAAGTTGCACTATCATTATCAACTCTGCATCTTTTGGCTTCAACACTATGAATATGTGTATCACTACTATCGAGATTCATTAAAATAGGCCACTCTTGAGGGTGCATGACCATAAAAGATATTACTCATATAAATAGAACAACCATTATTTCTCGATTTAAATGAATAACCGTCTCGCATCAAACAAGATCCAGATATAATGTTCATGCTCAACGCGGCACCAAATAACAATTATTTAGGTCTAATACTAATCCGAAGGTAGATGTAGAGGTAGCGTGCCGACCGCGATCACATCGACTTTGGAACCGTTCCCACGCGCATCGTCACCTCGTCCTTTGCCGTGTTAAGCAATCCGTAGTCCTGTTTGAGTTGCAAATATTAGCAATGAACCAATATCAAATACCAGGTGCTCTGCGAGCTCTAGTAAGGTACACATCAATAACATGTATATCACATATACCTTTGTTCACTTTGACATCCTTCTTATCCGCCAAATACTTGGGGCAGTTCCGCTTCAAATGACCGATCGCTTGCGGTAGAAGCACTCGATTTCAGGCTTAGGTCCAGACTTGGGTTTCTTCTCTTGAGCGACAACTTGTTTGCTGTTCTTCTTGAAGTTCCCCTTCTTCTTCCCTTTGCCCTTTTTCTTGAAACTAGTGGTTTTGTTAACCATCAACACTTGATGCTCCTTCTTGATTTCTACCTCCGCAGCCTTTAGCATTGCGAAGAGCTCGGGAATCGTCTTATCCATCCCTTGCATATTATAGTTCATCACGAAGCTCTAGTAGCTTGGTGGAAGTGATTGGAGAATTCTCTCAATGATGCTATCATCCAGAAGAGTAACTCCCAGTTGAATCAAGTGATTACAATACCCAGACATCTTGAGTATGTGCTCACTGACAGAACTATTCTCCTCCATCTTGCAGCTATAGAACTTATTGGAGACTTCATATCTCTCAATCCGGGCATTCTTCTGGAATATCAACTTCAACTCCTGAAACATCTCATATGCTCCATGACGTTCAAAACGTCGTTGAAGTCCCGGTTCTAAGCCGTAAAGCATGGCACATTGAACTATCGAGTAGTCATCAGCTTTGCTCTGCCAGACGTTCTTAACGTCGTCGGCCAGATCGGCGAAGCAGTTCTGGCACCCAGCGGTGCTTCCGGGCGTAATTTTTCATGCAGCAATGAGGATAATCCTCAAATTACGGACCCGATCCGCGTAGTTGCTACCATCATCTTTCAACTTAGCTTTCAAGGAACGCATTAAAATTCAATGGAACAACAAGCATGGGCCATCTATCTACAAACAACATAGACAAGCAAGATACTATCGGTACTAAGTTCATGATAAATTTTAGTTCAATTAATCATATTACTTAAGAACTCCCACTTAGACAGACATCTCTCTAGTCATCTAAGTGATCACGTGATCCAAATCAACTAAACCATAACCGATCATCACGTGAGATGGAGTAGTTTTCAATGGTGAACATCTTATGTTGATCATATCTACTATATGATTCACGCTTCGACCTTCGGTCTCCGTGTTCGAGGCCATATCTGCATATGCTAGGCTCGTCAAGTATAACTCGAGTATTCTGCGTGTGCAAAACTGGCTTGCACCCGTTGTAGATGGACATAGAGCTTATCACACCTGATCATCACGTGGTGTCTGGGCACGACGAACTTTGGCAACGGTGCATACTCAGGGAGAACACTACTTGATAATTTTAGTGAGAGATCATCTTAAAATGCTACCGTCAATCAAAGCAAGATAAGATGCATAAAGGATAAACATCACATGCAATCAATATAAGTGATATGATATGGCCATCATCTTCTTATGCTTGTGATCTCCATCTCCGAAGCACCATCATGATCACCATCGTCACCGGCGCGACACCTTGATCTCCATCGTAGCATCGTTGTCGTTTATGCCATCTATTGCTTCTACGACTATCGCTACCTCTTAGTGATAAAGTAAAGCAATTACTGAGCGCTTGCATTTCATACAATAAGCGACAACCATATGGCTCCTCGCCATTGCCGATAACCGGTTACAAAACATGATCATCTCATACAATAAAATATAGCATCATGTCTTGGCCATATCACATCACAACATGCCCTGCAAAAACAAGTTAGACGTCCTCTACTTTGTTGTTGCAAGTTTTACGTGGCTGCTACGAGCTTAAGCAAGAACCAATCTCACCTACGCATCAAAACCACAACGATAGTTTGTCAAGTTGATGCTGTTTTAACCTTCGCAAGGACCGGGCGTAGCCACACTCGGTTCAACTAAAGTTGGAGAAACCGACACCGCTAGTCACTGTGTGCAAAGCACGGCGGTAAAACCAGTCTCACGTAAGCGTCGCGTAATGTCGGTCCGGCCGCTTCATCCAACAATACCGCCGAACCAAAGTATGACATCTTTGGTAAGCAAGATGACTTATATCACCCACAACTCACTTGTGTTCTACTCGTGCATATAACATCAAACCATAAAACCTGGCTCGGATGCCCTTTGTTGGGGAACGAGTAATTTCAAAAAATTCCTACGCACACGCAAGATCATGGTGATGCATAGCAATGAGAGGGGAGAGTGTTGTCTCGTACCCTCGTGAGACCAAGCGGAAGCGTTGACACAACGTAGAGGAAGTAGTCGACGTCCTCCGGTCCAACCGATCCAAGCACCGTTACTCGGCACCTCCGAGTTCTTGACACGCGTACAGCTCGATGACGCTCCTCGATCTCCAATCCAAGAGAGGCTCGAGGGGAGTTCCACAAGACGACGGCGTGGTGACGATCTTGATGTTCTCCTGTCGCAGGGCTTCGCCTAAGCACCGCTACAATATGATCGAGGTGTAATATCGTGAAGGGGGGAACCGCACACGGCTAAGGAACGATCTCAAGGATCAACTTGTGTGTTCTAGGGTGCCCCCCTACCCCCGTATATAAAGGAGGGAGGGAGGAGGTGGCCGGCCAAGGGGGGCGCGCCATAGGGGAGGGGGAAACCTACTCCAAGTAGGTTTCCCCCCCTTTTTCCTTATCTTATTTGGAGGGGGAAGGAAAGAGTACTAGTAGTAGGAAGTAGTACTAGTAGTAGTATTAGGAAGAGGGGGAAGGAGAAAGGAAGGGGGCGGCCCCTCCCCAAGTCGGATTGGGCTGGGCGCGCCTCCCTTGTTCCTTCTCCTTCCTCCTACATGGGCCCAATAAGGCCCATATACCTCCCGGGGGTTCGGTAACCCTCAGGAGCTCCAAACTTCTCCGGAACCTTTTGGTGTCCAAATATATCCGCCCAATATATCAATCTTTATGTCTCGACCATTTCGAGACTCCTCGTCATGTCCGTGATCATATCCGGACTCGAACAACCTTGATACATCAAAATACATAAACTCATAATATAACTGTCATTGAAACCTTAAGCGTGCGGACCCTACGGTTCGAGAACAATGTAGACATGATCGAGACCGTCTCGGTCAATAACCAATAGCGGGACCTGGATGCCCATATTGGTTCCTACATATTCTCTGAAGATCTTTATCGGTCGGACCGCATAACAACATCGTTGTTCCTTTGTCATCGGTATGTTACTTGCCCGAGATTCGATCGTCGGTATCCAATACCTAGTTCAATCTCGTTATCGCAAGTCTCTTTACTCGTTCCGTAATACATCATCTCACAACTAACTCTTTAGTTGAAATGCTTGCAAGGCTTAAGTGATGTGTATTACCGAGAGGGCCCAGAGATACCTCTCCGACATTCAGAGTGACAAATCCTAATCTCAAATCGCCAACTCAACAAGTACCTTGGAGACACCAGAGAGCACTTTTATAATCACCCGATTCGTTGTGACGTTTGGTAGCACACAAAGTGTTCCTCCGTAAACGGAGTTGCATAATCTCATAGTCATAGAAACATGTATAAGTCATGAAGGAAGCAATAGCAACATACTAAACGATCGTGTGCTAAGCTAACGGAATGGGTCATGTCAATCAGATCATTCAACTAATGATGTGACCTTGTTAATCAAATAACAACTCCTTGTTCATGGTTAGGAAACATAACCATCTTGATTAACAAGCTAGTCAAGTAGAGGCATACTAGTGACACCTTTGTTTGTCTATATATTCACACATGTATTATGTTTCCGGTTAATACAATTCTAGCATGAATAATAAACATTTATCATGATATGAGGAAATAAATAATAACTTTATTATTGCCTCTAGGGCATATTTCCTTCAGATTGAAGATTTCGTCCCATGTCCGGATGGGACTTTCCTTGGCGTGGAAGGCAAGCTTGGTGATACGGATATGTAGATCTCCTACCATTGTAACCGACTCTGTGTAACCCTAGCCCTCTCCGGTGTCTATATAAACCGGAGGGTTTTAGTCCGTAGGACACAACAACCATTACAACAATCATACCATAGGCTAGCTTCTAGGGTTTAGCCTCCTTGATCTCGTGGTAGATCCACTCTTGTACTACCCATATCATCAATATCAATCAAGCGGGAGTAGGGTTTTACCTCCATCGAGAGGGCCGAACCTGGGTAAAACATCGTGTCCCTTGTCTCATGTTATCATCCGCCTAGACGCACAGTTCGGGACCCCCTACCCGAGATCCGCCGGTTTTGACACCGACATTGGTGCTTTCATTGAGAGTTCCTCTGTGTCGTCACCAATAGGCTTGATGGCCTCTTCAATCAACAACAACGCCGCCGTCGGTGAGACTTTTCTCCCGGACAGATCTTTGTATTCGGCGGCCGCGATGCGGGCAATTCACTTGGCCATCCGAGCAGATCGAAGCTACGCCCGGCGTCAGTCGATTTGGAAGCCTAAACTTCACGGCGGACATCCGCGGAGACTTGATCTTCGACGGATCCGATCCGCAGCCGAGCGTGCCGCACTGTCGCGATGGGCACGATCTAACTCTGCCGCCAGACAGTACCTTGGAGGCCGCACACGAATCCGCTCTGACCCATAGTTCGGAGCCGATCGCGCAGATCGAGGACGAGTGGCTGGACACCGCCTCGGGAGCTGCAACATTCGCGGTGATGGAGCCGAACACTGACCTTGTCCCTTATAAAACTCGTGACTCCGAGGTGCCAGACTCCGAACCTCCTGCGCCCCTGCCAATCGAATCCGATTGGGCACCGATCATGGAGTTCACCGCTGTGGACATCTTTCAGCACTCGCCCTTTGGCAACATCTTAAATTCGCTAAAGCATCTCTCGCTATCCGGAGAGTCCTGGCCGGATTATGGCTAGGATGGTTGGGATGCGGACGACGAAGAAATTCAAAGCCCACCCACCATCCACTTTGTAGCCACTGTCGACGATCTAACCGACATGCTAGACTACGACTCCGAAGACATCGACGGTATGGACGACGACGCCGGAGACGATCAAGAACCAGCGCTCATAGAGCACTAGAAGGCCACCCCAACCCATGATGTATATATGGTGGATATCCCAAAAGGAAGCGATAACGAGGACCGGCGGCGCGCAGCATAGGATAATCCCGCCGATAAACAACCAAAATGGCGACGCAGACGCCGCCCTAAGTCCCGCCGACAACAAAGAAGCGCTCCTAATGACCAAAGAACAGAAAGCAGGGCAAACCGGTGGGCATTTAACATGCAGCCAAGCAACCGTCCAAACAGGGCCGAATCGGATAATTAATCCATGCCCGCGAAACCAATATCCAGACGACCTCACGCCGGACACACCACCGGAGAATAAGAGCCTTCACAAAAGACTCGTTGCCCCGCAAGAAGTCTCGAAGAAGGAAAAGCGGAAGCTCAAAACAGCGGAAGACATACTCGAGAATGAGGTGGAGCAAAGTGCTCAAAACCGCAGACAAATCGGCAATGGCCATCAATCAAAGAGCTACAAGCGCAAGCTGCTGCAGAATTTGACGAGGAAGCCATAGAGCCCCACGGTCAAAAAACAAAGAGGCCGCTGGCGGATAGACGGCCGATGATAGGCCAAAACTACAAGCGGCGCCGCACACAAGCCGACTCATGATCCTGGGAAATCGACGGCCCGGCCAGTCCATTTACGGGCCAAAAAGAGGGCCCCAGAAGCAACACAACACGCCAAGTGTTCAAGACAGCGGTACACCCAAATACATGGGCGCCGCACACCCACTATGTTTCACTAATGAGGTCTTTGGATCATGAATTCCCAGCAGGTTTAAACCCATAAACATAGAGGCTTACGACGGAACAATGCACTCGAGTCTGGATAGAGGATTATATACTACACATACACATGGCTAGAGGAGATGATCTCCACGCCATAAAATATCTACCCCCAAGCTCAAAGGGCCAGCTCGGCATTGGCTCAAAAGCCTCCCGAGAAAACTCTTGTTGGAAGTTGGGAAGAGCTTGAGGACGCGTTTAGAGCAAATTTTCAAGCGACTTATGTCCGCCCTCCGGATGCTTGACGATCTAAGTCATATAACTCAACAGCCCGGAGAGTCACAAGAATTTGGAACAGGTTCCTTACTAAAAAGAACCAAATAGTCGATTGTCCAGACGCTGAAGCCTTAGCAGCTTTTAAACACAACGTCCGAGATGAATGGCTCGCCAGACACCTCGGCCAAGAGAAGTCGAGGACAATGTCCGCGCTAACAAGCCTCATGACCCGCTTTTTGCGTGGGGAAGACATTTGGCTAGCAAGATGCAGCACCAATGACCCAAGTACATCCGAGATCGAGATGGAACGAAATTCACGGCGCAGAAAAGATCAGTGCCGGAATAAAGAGAAAAGCCCAAAGAACACGGCGGTCAACGCCGGATTCAAAAGCTCGCGGCCAAACAACAAAACACTGCTTCTTAAGGACAACAGTAATGAGCTATCCAACTTAAACAAAATTTTGGATCGGATATGTCAAATCCACAGTACCTCCGGGAGGCCTTCAAACCACACCCACCGAGATTGTTGGGTTTTCAAACAGTCCGGCCGACTCAACGCCGAACATAAGGGGCTCGACGCACCAAGCAAGGATGATGATGAACCCCACCAGCAGAGCACCGGAAAACAAAAGACCTTCCCACAAGAAGTCAAAATAGTAAACTCACTCCATGTGATATTACGGAAAAACAATGCGGCACCCGCTAAAATAAGTGCCGCTCGGTCCACCCCAGCGGAACCTCGAAGTTGGATGTCAAAACCAATCACTTTCGACCACCTGGATTATTCCAGAAGCATTCGAAACGCAGGATGGACTGCTCTGATATTGGATCCTATAATCGACGGACTACAGCTTACACAAGTCCTGATGGATGGCGGCAGCGATTTAGACCTGCTATATCCGAATACAATCCGCAAGTTGGGGATAGACCTTACTAAAATTCGACATAGCCGCACTTCCTTTAAAGGAGTGACGCCAGGCCCTTACGCCAAGTGCACAGGCTCCTTATTACTAGAAGTTGTGTTCGGGTCACCGGACAACTTCCGACGCGAAAAGCTAATCTTTCATGTCGCCCCATTCAAAAGTAGCTATCAAGCACTAGTGGGACGCGAAGCGTTCGTCCGCTTTAACACAATACCACATTACGCGTCTCTTACACTTAAAATGCCCGGTCCACGCGGCGTCATTTCATTAGGAGGGTCATCTAAAGACCCCGGACACGGCTAGACGAGTCCGGCATAAATAAGCTAGGGGATCCCTAGCCGCACACCCCTTCACAAGGGGCTGTGCATATAAGCAACAATGAGCTAATACAGGCTCAGCTTTACTAATTTATTAATATTTCAATTTTTTATGCACTTTTCACACGATTTCTTTTCAAACTAAGTTCCTCTCTTTTTATAGATGAACAACGTGCACACCCGTCCAGGATAACGGCACAACGGAGACACAGGCGCAGACGTGCAGTAGGGACCCGTTGCAAGGATTCTTTTCAGATTAAGACCCTGCGTAAACCTTTTTTACTGTCTCTTGTTGCTATAATCCCCTGGTTTTTCATGATAACCAGAGAGGAGACTGACGTTTTGGCATCGGTCGCGTCAGAGGACCTCGCCCGTACCTGGACACTAGGGGCTTAGGGCATTGCTCCGCCCGTTATTATAAATACCGAACACCTTAGGGAGTGTTCGGCGTCTCGAGTCAGGCCTTATATGCATCAGCTCCGAATCATGTCTTTGGTCAAATGTTGGGTTTTCCCGGCTCTGTGTTTTGCTGCCTTACGTTCGTATCATCGGCTAACGGCACCGGAGAACTATCGCGATTGTGCCCCGGTTCGGTGGCGAGCACCTCGAAGAGAGAAAGCCGAAACCGATCGTCATGATCTGGCGAGAGACCGTCAACCACTCGATCGACCACGGAATGTTTAGAATTCCTCCGCTTTGACGAAGGACCGTTTCCCGGTCAGGCACATACGCGCCCCGAAATCGGATAGCGCGGTGCCCCCAGGGGCTATATCGTAGCCCCACCCTCGAACTCCAATGGCTAAGTGAAAGTGATAAAGCATTATAGTCCGGTTGCCTCGTTTGCTACGCTACCACCTCCTTAACGGGACCGAGACGTCAGATTAAGTGTGAAAATGCACTATTTTTGCGAACACCCCCGCACCTTATGCGTGAAATTGAAGCCGACGGCGCCATCTTTCAGGTTATACACACGTATACATAAACGGCCGCATAGGAGATATTTCAATACTTGAAACGCACAAGTATAAAAAGCGATTACATCATAACCATTGTTTTACAAAATAAAACGATCATTTGAACGTGACATTTTTCGAGCACTGCGACTCTATTACACGAGCACCACGCATAACTTCCCCAAAATAGTGCTCGGCGGGTAACCGGCTCTCGTCCAAACCCGGGGTCGCAACAGCGGTGGCGTCCATCTCCATCCAATGTGTCTTCACACGGGCGAGGGCCATCCGCGCACCCTCTATACAGGCCGACCGCTTCATCAACTTGATATGCGGCACCACCCCAAGAAATTGCTGCAATAAGCCAAAATAGCTCGTCGGCTTGGGCCTATCCGGCCAGACATGAGTCACGATATCCGTCATGGCAAGTCCGGACAACCTATTCAGCTCAGCCCATTCGGCCAACCGATCGGTCAGCAGAAGTGAACGATCCGGACTATGGAATTGAGACCAAAACAGCTCTTCCGTCTTGTGATCCTTCTAACTTCGGAAGTGCACAACGGCATCCGCCGCACTCACTGCTAAGTCCATATAGGGATCCTCCGGACCCCACAACCGCCAAATTGGGCATACTTTGATCGGTAAACCTGCGGCGGCGCAGAAAGGCTTGCCCGCCACAATGTCTCCTACCGCGCAACTCCTCCTTTATAGCCCGCATTGCGAGCGGGCATCGTTGGCTTCAGCGGTGGCCTTCCCAGTCTTCTCGCTCGACACGCTCCTTTTCAAGAGCCTCATTGCGATCGGTAGCATCCTTTAACCTAACGGCCATTTCGCCATCTCTTCCTCGCCCGGCAAGATGCAGCCCTTTCGGCTTCTAACTCCTCGGCCGCCCTTGAGGCAACCGCATTACTTCTTCTGGCCTGCTCCTTGGCTTGAGCAAGTTCGGCCCGAAGGCTCTCCACAGCAGCGGCACCATTTGCGTCAAGCACACATATTGTAAGAGGTGGCCTTCGGCTCCCTTACTAGGTGACCACGGAGAAACAACTTACCTTGCGACTCGTCAAGTCGCTTGTTGACTAGCGCGATGTCCGCATCCGCAACATCGAGTTGCCGCTTTAGTTCAGCAACTACATCAGTCCGGCTGGCCCCCGGACTATCCGCCACCTGCATAGGAAAGGCGACACTCAATACCTGCGATTTTGATCCTCGGCACGCTGTCGCTTTCGACAACCTACCGAGTCTCAGGGGCTACTATCTATCTGTAGGCGCTTTTATGTGCAAACTGTCAAAAGGTGCGTCGTTTTACGTACCTCAAACCCCGCCAAACAAACTCGACGGCATTATGCAATCCGCCGGGCGGACGAAATCTTTTCAATCACCATACTCATCAATGCATGGTGGTCTTCGAGATGGACGCCTTCTCAAGTAGATCCTTCACTCCCTGGCGAACTCTAGTCGGCGCCGAACTCTTCGGCTCGCTGGCTCGGGATACCCTCCGTGATGACACTTGAGCTCGTCCACCCTATCCGACGGCACAGCAGAAGGAGGCGTCTCGCTCTCCACCATCTCCGGACGAAGGTCCCCCGAAGACGAGCTCATCTGAGAAGGTCGGAGATCCGAACTACAAGATAAAAATTTCGGTTATCCTCAGAAGCACAGATAGGGATGTTTCTTGTTAATGAATTCCCCTTTTTCTACTCACGGCTCGCTGGAGGGCTGATTCTTTAGAGAAGACTGTGCGGCCGGGACCTCCCCGGACGCAGGACCCTCTCGTGAAGATTTCTTCCCCCGCTTAGGGGCTTTGGCCTCCGGGTCTTCGGAGGCGGTCCTCTTCTCCCCCTGGAGGGAGGGATTCTCGATCCCCCCCCTTCTTCAAGTGCCCCCTTGGGCGAGGCGGTAGCTCCTCTGTTTTCCCCTTCACCTTCTTCTGAAGGCGCAACCTCCGACATCCTGACCAGCACGGGATCCGGCGCGGTCTCTAGGAGGGGGGCCGGACACCGTATCAGCTTTGCTTGCGCTATCCACTCTTGTTGAAGGATAATAGGTTAAAAGGCGAATTGTAGAAAGGCAAACAAACGGTACGCCCGAACACTGAGCTACTTACCTGAGTATCCGGGCGATTGCAGCTTAGGCCGGCATCCTCGGTCAATTCCGGACACACCGCTTGTGATCCGAAGAACAACTTGTACATCTCCACGGGTGTCGTACCCATAAAGTGTTGGAGAATCCGTGGTCCCTCCGGATTGAACTCCCATAACCGGAGAGGACGGCGTTTGCAGGGCAGGGAGACGCCTAATTAGCATAACTCGCATCACCACGACGGATCGATCTCCCTCGCTGGAGGTCTTGAATCAGCTCGCAATAGGGGCACGTCTTTGACGGCCCCCGTTGAGCCTTGGTTGACCCACGACATCAACCGTCGAGGAGGTCCCGAGCGAGAATCGGGCGGCGGCTTCGCTGCCGCCCTTGAGCGGTGATATACAACCACTCCTGCCGCCACAAGTGAGCTCCTCTTGGAAGGAGCCCTCGGGCCACGGGCATCGGCCCTCCCGCTTCTGCCGCCCGTCAAGACTCGCTTGGCGCCCCGATCATCTTTGGCTCCACATTGAAGGTCTTCACCACAGGCGAAGTGGGGGGTGACGGAGGAAGGCTTCGCATGAGCGGCGATGAATGCGGAGATATGGAGGATGGACTCCGGAGCCAGGTCATGGAAATCCAGCCCGTAGTAGAACATGAGCCCTCTCACGGAAGGATCCGCCGGGAAGCCTAAACCCCGACGGAGGTGGGATACAAAGACGACGTACTCGTCGGGCTCGGGTGGGTATGGCCTGCCCTTGGCGGGCAGCACCAGGCGAAATCTCGTAAAGGCAGTACTTGGCCTCTTGCGGCTTTAGCACGTCCTCCTCCGTGACGGAGGAGGGCATCCACCGCCACGAAGGTCGGAGCGGACATTGTTGAAGGTCGAAGCACTCGAATCTGGGGCTCTGGGTGTTGGAACTTGGAGCGAGGAGAAGATTCGATGGAGGATTGAAGAAAAGAAACGAGCCTTGGTCCTGTTATAAAGAGGAAGAATACCAAGAGCCGTCTCCGTGACTGTTCGGGACTCGCCTTCGATAGAGGGGGCATGGTGACGGGCGCGGTTGGGTTACCCACGTCCGTATTGATGAGAATCCCTGGATAAGGGGAACACGATCTCTCCTTCGACAAGGCGTGCCAAGGAAACCGCTTCGCTAAACGCGCTGAGGTGGTATAATAAAAAACGATTCAAGTAAAGGCTTGGTAGTGGCGTGACGTCACGCACAAGATACGTCAGCATATCGAACCTGTGTACATGATATTCTCTCTACGGTGGAATGTGGAAATTATTTTGCAGAGCCGAACACTGTCCTGGTGTTCACAATCTTCTATGGATTATTCGAGGAGGAACCCGCCTTGCAATGCCAAACATTATGCGCTACGGACTCATCGTCATTGAAGCGAGTTCAGGGGCTACTCTTGAGGAGTCTGGACTAGGGGTGTCCGGACAGCGGACTATCATCGTCCACGGACTCCAAGACTATGAAGATACAAGATTGAAGACTTCGTCCCGTGTCCGGATGGGACTTTCCTTGGCGTGGAAGGCAAGCTTGGCGACACGGATATGTAGATCTCCTACCATTGTAACCGACTATGTGTAACCCTAGCCCTCTCCGGTGTCTATATAAACCAGAGGGTTTTAGTCCCAGAGGACACAACAACCATTACAACAATCATACCATAGGCTAGCTTCTAGGGTTTAGCCTCCTTGATCTCGTGGTAGATCCACTCTTGTACTACCCATATCATCAATATCAATCAAGCAGGAGTAGGGTTTTACCTCCATCGAGAGGGCCCGAACCTAGGTAAAAACATCGTGTCCCTTGTCTCCTGTAACCATCCGCCTAGACGCACAGTTCGGGACCCCCTACCCGAGATCCGCCGGTTTTGACACCGACAGGGACTAACCTACTAACCGGAGGCCCAGCCCGTATTGCTGTTTTTTTGCCTATTTCAGTGTTTCGAAGAAAAGGAATACCAAACGGAGTCCAAACGGAATTAAACCTTCGGGAGCGTGATTTTTGGAACAAACATGATCCAGAGGACTTGGAGTGCAAGTCAAGTAGCAATTGAGGAGGCCAGGAGGGTGGAGGGCGCGCCACCCTACTGGGCATGCCCCCTATCTCGTGGGCCCCTCGGGCGTCCACCGACCTACTTCTTCCTCCTATATATACCCACGTACCCCGAGAACATCAGAGGCGACCACAAAAAACTATTTCCACCATCGTAACCTTCTGTATCCGCGAGATCCCATCTTGGAGCCTTCGCCGGCGCTCCACCGGAGGGGGAATCAACCACGGAGGGCTTCTACATCAACACCATAGCCTCTCCGATGAGTTGTGAATAGTTTACCACAGACCTTCGGGTCCATAGTTATTAGCTAGATGGCTTCTTCTCTCTCTTTGAATCTCAATACAATGTTCTCCTCGATCTTCTTGGAGATTTATTCGATGTAACTCTTTTTGCGGTGTGTTTGTTGAGATTCGATGAATTGTGGGTTTATGATCAAGTTTATCTATGAGAAATATTTGAATCTCCTCTGAATTCTTTTATGTGTGATTAAGTTATCTTTGCAAGTCTCTTCGAATTAACAGTTTGGTTTGGCCTACTAGATTGATCTTTCTTGCAATGGGAGAAGTGCTTAGCTTTGGGTTCAATCTTGCGGTGTCCTTTCCCAAAGGATGTTAGGGCAAGCAAAGGCACGATTGTATTGTTGCCATCGAGGATAAAAAGATGGGGTTTATATCATATTGCATGAGTTTATCCCTCTACATCATGTCATCTTTCTTAATGCGTTACTCTGTTATTTATGAACTTAATACTCTAGATGCATGCTGGATAGCGGTCGATGTGTGGAGTAATAGTAGTAGATGCAGGAAGGAGTTGGTCTACTTGTCACGGACGTGATGCCTATATACATGATCATGCCTAGATAATCTCATAATTATTCGCTTTTCTATCAATTGCTTGACAGTAATTTGTTCACCCACCGTAATACTTATGCTATCTTGAGAGTAGCCACTAGTGAAACCTATGGCCCCCCGGGTCTATCTTTTATCATATAAGCTTTTAATCTACTTTTACTTGCATCTTTACTTTTCCAATCTATATCATAAAATACCAAAAATATATTTATCTTATCATATTATCTCTATCAGATCTCACTTTTGCAAGTGGCCGTGAAGGGATTGACAACCCCTTTATTGCGTTGGTTGCGAGTTCTTGTTTGTTTGTGTAGGTGTGTGGGACTTTTGAGGAGCCTCCTACTGGATTGATACCTTGGTTCTCAAAAACTGAGGGAAATACTTACGCTACTATTGCTGCATCACCCTTTCCTCTTCAAGGAAAACCAACGCAAGCTCAAGTTGTAGCAAGAAGGATTTCTGGCGCCGTTGCCGGGGAGGTCTTCGCTCAAGTCAAGACATACCAAGTACCCATCACAAACTCATCTCCCTCGCATTTACATTATTTGCCATTTGCCTCTCGTTTTCCTCTCCCCCACTTCACCTTTGCCGTTTTATTCGCTCTCTTCTTGTTCCTCGCTCTTGTTTGCCGTTATGTCTGAAATTGGGGAGATTATCGTCGATATGGACAATAATGATAATATGGAAAATTCTGATGCTCCTGTTGAAGAACCCCCTATCTTGCATACTAAAAGGTTTCGAATCGGTAGTGGTAATATTATTGGAAAAGGGGTAATTCAAGATTTCTTTTCTTGTGCCAGTGCTTTACCCTCTATGGGTGGTTCTATTCTTCATAGAACTAGTAGTCTCGCAGATGCTATCGCTATGCTTGTAGTTGAGCCTGAAAGACAATTTATGCATACGCATCCTTGCATACAAAGAATTTTCTTGGAATTTTATAATATTGAGCATTCTTTTGTTAAGCGTGCCACTACTATGTTTTTGGCTCATGAGTTTAGATTTATCATAAGAGAGGCCAAAGAAATCTTTGCGCACTATAGGGTGGACGTCAGTCGTCCTCCCATAGAGGCGATCCTTTTTGATCAAGAGGAAATTAGGCGTTTTCAATCTTTGGACTATGTTGCTTCTAATGAAAACCTTAGAAAAAAGGTTCCTACCAATGTCCTAGTTGATAGAATTTTCGAAATTAATAATGATTTTGCTCTTCGAAACAATGAGTTAGGATACTCTCTTGATTATAGGCTCACGAAGTTCTGCCAAAAGAATGCTTATAATGATGAAATAGTTGTGCAATATGAAGGGCCAAAGGAGGAACCCATACCTCCTGAGATTGATCTTGGGGACTTTTGTCCCATTAAATTTAGCCCTTTTGATTACTTTTGCTTGCCTCAAAAAAAAAACTTGCTGCTGAACGTAGAGAATATGAGATGAGTTTTCGTGATCTATCTTATTATTATGGCACTACTTAGATCTATCCTCACTTTTATGCCTAGCTAGGGGCGCTAAACGATAGCGCTAGTTGGGAAGCAACCCAATTTTATTTGTGTTTTTTGTTTTTTGCTTCTGTTTAGTAATAAATTTTGCATCTACCTTCTGTTTAGATGTGTTTTCATGTTTTATTTAGTGTTTGTGCCAAGTAGAACCTATAGGATAACCTATGGTGATAGTTAATTTGATTCTGCTGGAAAAAAAATTGATTCTGCTGAAAAAACAGAAACTTTGCATGCATGAAAATAATTTTAGTAATTCACAGAAATGTGATTTTGCGTTGATTCTTTTTTATGTAGATCAATAGACAAATTTCCCAGGATTTCCTATTTTGGTAGGATTTTTAGAGTTCCATAAGTACTCGAGAGTTACAGATTGTTACAGACTATTCTGTTTTTGACAGATTCTGCCTTTCGTGTGTTGTTTGCTTATTTTGATGCATCTATGGCTAGTATTAAGTGGTATGAACCATAGAGAAGTTGGAATACAGTAGGTTTAACACCAATATAAATAAATAATGAGTTCATTACAGTACCTTATATGGTGGTTTTTCTTTCTTTCACTAATGGAGCTTATGAGATTTCCTGTTGAGTTTTGTGTTGTGAAGTTTTCAAGTTTTGGATAAAGATTTGATGGACTATGGAATAAGGAGTGGCAAGAACCTAAGCTTGGGGATGCCCAAGGCACCCCAAGATATTCAAGAATAGCCAAAATCCTAAGCTTGGGGATGCCCCCAGAAGGCATCCCCTCTTTTGTCTTCGTTTATCGGTAACTTTACTTGGAGCTATATTTTTATTCGCCACATGATATGTGTTTTGCGTGGAGCATCTTGTATGATATTAGCCTTTACTTTTTAGTTTTCCACAATCATCCTTGCTGTACACTCCTTTTGGGAGAAGCCCACTTGATTAGAGTTTATTAGAATACTCTATGTGCTTCACTTATATCTTTTGAGCTAGATAGTATTTGCTCTAGTACTTCACTTATATCTTTTAGAGCACGGCGGTGGCTTAATTTTGAAGAAATTGTTGATCTCTCATGCTTCATTTATATTATTTTGAGAGTCTTTTAGAACAGCATGGTATTTGCTATGGTTATAAATTTGGTCCTAGAATGATGGGCATCCAAGTTGGGTATAATAAATCTATCATAGAAAGTGCATTAAACACTAGGATCAATTTGATGCTTGATAATTGTTTTGAGATATAGAGGTGGTAATGTTAGAGTCATGCTAGTGGGTAATTATGAGATTGAGAAATACTTGTGTTGAAGTTGGCAAGTTCTGTAGCATGCACGTATGGTAAAAGTTGTGTGACAAATTTGTTGCATGAGGTGCTCTTTTAATTGTCTTCCTTATGAGTGGAGGTCGGGATCACGCGATGGTTAACTCCTACCAACCATTCCCCTAGGAGCATGCGTGGTAGTACTTTGCTTCGAGGGCAAGTAGACTTTTGCAATAAGTATATGAGTTTTTATGACTAATGTGAGTCCATGGATATACGCACACTCACCCTTCCACTTTGCTAGCCTCTATTATACCGCGCAACTTTCGCCGGTATCATGCACCCATTATTTACCTTCCTCAAAACAGCCACCATACCTACATATTATGGCATTCCCATAGCCATTCTGAGATATATTGCCATGCAACTTTCCACCATTCCGTTATTATGACACGCTCCATCATTGTCATATTGCTCTTTGCATGATCATGTAGTTGACATCGAATTTGTGGCAAGGCCACCTTCATAATTTTCATACATGTCACTCTTGATTCATTGCATATCCCGGTACACCGCCGGAGGCATTCATATAGAGTCGTATTTTGTTCTAAGTATTGAGTTGTAATTCTCGAGTTGTAAATTAATAAAAGTGTGATGATCTTCATTTTTAGAGCATTGTCCCAGGTGAGGAAAGGATGATGAAGACTATGATTCCCCCACAAGTCGGGATGAGACTTCAGACTTTAAAAAAAGAGAGGCCAAAGAGCCCACCAAATAAAAAAAGAAAGGCCAAATAAAAAAAGAGAGAAAGGCCAAATAAAAAATGAGAGAAAAAGAGAGAAGAGACAATGCTACTATCTCTTTTCCACACTTGTGCTTCGAAATAGCACCATGATCTTCATGATAGAGAGTCTCTTATGTTGTCACTTTCATATACTAGTGGGAATTTTTCATTATAGAACTTGGCTTGTATATTCCAAAAATGGGCTTCCTCAAAATTCCCTAGGTCTCCGTGAGCAAGCAAGTTGGATGCACACCCACTTAGTTTCTTTTGTTGAGCTTGAAGGAAATATGCCCTAGAGGCAATAATAAAGTTATTATTTATTTCCTTATTTCATGATAAATGTTTATCATTCATGCTAGAATTGTATTAACCGGAAACATGATACATGTGTGAATGCATAGACAAAACAATATGTCACTAGTATGCCTCTACTAGACTAGCTTGTTAATCAAAGATGGTTATGTTTCCGACCATGAACAAAGAGTTGTTATTTGATTAACGAGGTCACATCATTAGTAGAATGATCTGATTGACATGACCCATTCCATTAGCTTAGCACACGATCGCTTAGTATGTTGCTACTGCTTTTATCCATGACATATACATGTTCCCGTAACTATGAGATTATGCAACTCCTGTTTACGGAGGAACACTTTGGGTGCTACCAAACATCACAACGAATCGGGTGATTATAAAGGAGTACTACAGTGTCTCCAAAGGCGATGTTGGGTTGGCATATTTCGAGATTAGGTTTTGTCACTCCGATTGTCGGAGAGGTATCTTTGGGCCCTCTCGGTAATACACATCATGAAGCCTTGCAAGCACTACAACTAATGAGTTAGCTGTGAGATGATGTATTACGGAACGAGTAAAGAGACTTGCCGTAACGAGATTGAACTAGGTATTGGATACCGACGATCGAATCTCGGGCAAGTAACATACCGATGACAAAGGGAACAACGATGTTGTTATGCGGTCCGACCGATAAAGATCTTCAGAGAATATGTAGGAACCAATATGGGCATCCAGGTCCCGCTGTTGGTTATTGACCGAGAATAGTTCTAGGTCATGTCTACATTGTTCTCGAACCGTAGGGTCCGCACGCTTAAGGTTTCGATGGCGGCTATTATGAGTTTATGTATTTTGATGTACCGAAGAAGTTGAGTCCGGATGTGATCACGGACATGACGAGGAGTCTCGGAATGGTCGAGACATAAAGATTGATATATTGACGGCTATATTCGACACAGGAAAGGTTCCGAAGTTTCCGGAGAAAACCGAGTCTTTGGAGGGTTACCGAAACCCCGGGAAGTTATGGGCCTTAGTGGGCCAAGAGGGGAGAGAGAGGGGCCGCACCAGGAGGTGGCGCGCCCCCAGGGGAGTCCAAATAGGACAAGGAGGGGGCGCGCCCCTTTCCCTCTCCCTCTCCCTCTCTTTCCTTCCCCCTTCTCCCTTCCTAGTTGGACTAGGAGAAGGGAGTCCTACTCCAACTAGGAGGAGGACTCCCCCTCCTGCGCGCCTATAGGGTCGGCGGCCTCCCCCTCCCTCCTTTATATACTGGCAAGGGGGGGCACCCTAGACACACAAGTTTGATCTACGGATCGTTCCTTAGCCGTGTCGGTGCCCCCTCCATATTCCACCTCGGTCATACCGTCGCGAAAGCTTAGGCGAAGCCTCGCTACCGGTGAAACATCAAGATCGCCACCACGCCGTCGTCTCGACGGAACTCTCCCTCGACACTCGGCTGGATCGAGTACGAGGGACGCCATCGAGCTGTACGTGTGTCAAGAACTCGGGGGCGTTGGAGTAACGGCGCCGGGATCGGTCGGATCGCGAGGAGAACGTACAACTACTTCCTCTACGTTGTGATCGCTTCGCCGGGTCTCACGAGGGTACGAGACAACACTCTCCCTTCTCGTTGCTATACATCACCATGATCTTGCGTGTGCGAGGGAAAATTTTGAAATTACTACGCTCCCCAACAAAGTGGCATCCGAGCCTAGGTTTTATGGTTTGATGTTTTGCACGAGTAGAACACAAGTGAGTTGTGGGCGATACAAGTCATACTACCTACCAAAGATGTCATACTTTGGTTCAGCGGTATTGTGAGATGAAGCGCCTGCACCGACATTACGCCAGACGCTTACGCGAGACTGGTTTCACCGCCACGAGCACTCGCTGCTTAAAGGTGATTGGTGGGTGCCTCTCTCTCACTTTAGTTGAACTGAGTGTGGCTACGCCCGGTCCTTGAGAAGGTTAAACGGAGTCTATTTGACGAAGTATCGCTGTGGTTTTGATCGAGGTGAGACTGGTTCTTGCTTAAGCCCGTAGCAGCCACGTAAAATTTGCAACAACAAAGTAGAGGACGCCTAACTTGTTTTTGCAGGGCATGTTGTGATGTGATATGGTCAAGACGTGATGCTATATTTTATTGTATGAGATGATCATGTTTTGTAACCGGTTATCGGCAATGGCGGAGCCATATGGTTGTCGCTTATTGTATGCAATGCAATCGCATCGTAATGCTTTACCTTATCACTAAGCGGTAGCGATAGTCGAGAAGCATAAGTTTGGCGAGACGACAACGATGCTACGATGGAGATCAAGGTGTCGCGCCGGTGGCGATGGTGATCATGGTGGTGCTGCAAGATGGAGATCATGAAGCACAAGATGATGATGACCATATCATATCACTTATATTGATTTGCATGTGATGTTTATCCTTTATGCATCTTATCTTGCTTTGATGGACGGTAGCATTATAAGATGATCTCTCACTAAATTATCAAGAAGTGTTCTCCCGAGTATGCACCGTTGCCAAAGTTCGTCGTGCCTGACACCACGTGATGATCGGGTGTGATAAGCTCTCGTCCATCTACAACGGGTGCAAGCCAGTTTTGCACACGCAGAATACTCGGGTTATACTTGACGAGCCTAGCATATGCAGATATGGCCTCGGAACACGGAGACCGAAAGGTCGGCGTGAATCATATAGTAGATATGATCAACATAAGATGTTCACCATTGAAAACTACTCCATTTCACGTGATGATCGGTTATGGTTTAGTTGATTTGGATCACGTGATCACTTAGATGACTAGAGAGATGTTTTTCTAAGTGGGAGTTCTTAAAGTAATATGATTAATTGAACTTAAATTTATCATGAACTTAGTACCGATAGTATCTTGCTTGTTTATGTTTGATTGTAGATAGATGGCTCGTCTTTGTTGTTCCGTTGAATTTTAATGCGTTCCTTGAGAAAGCAAAGTTGAAAGATGATGGTAGCAATTACACGGATCGGGTCCGTAACTCGAGGATTATCCTCATTGCTGCACGTAAGAGTTACGCCCTGGATGCACCACTGGGTGCCGAGCTCGCTTCTTGATGTAACCGACGACGTTAAGAACGTCTCGCGAGCAAAGCCGATGACTACTCTATAGTTCAGTGTGCCATGCTTTACGGCTTAGAACCGGACTTCAACGACGTTTTGAACGTCATGGAGCATATGAGATGTTCCAGAGTTGAAGTTGATATTCCAACAGAATGCCCGGATTGAGAGATATGAAGTCTCCAATAAGTTCTATAGCTGCAAGATGGAGGAGAATAGTTACATTAGTGAGCACATACTCGTAATGTCCGGGTACTACAATCACTTGACACAATTGGGAGTTAATCTTCCGGATGATTGTGTCATTGATGTAATTCTTCAATCACGCCACCAAGCTACAAAGGCTTCATGATGAACTATAATATGCAAGGGTTAGTAAAGACTATACCGAGCTCTTCGCAATGCTAAAGGCTGGAGGTAGAAATCAAGAAGGAGCATCAAGTGTTGATGGTCAATAAGACCACTAGTTTCAAGAAGAAAGGCAAAGGGAAAAAGAAGGAACTTCAAGAAGAACAGCAAGCAAGTTCTTTGCTCAGAGAAGAAACCCAAGTCCGGACCTAAGCACAAATCGAGTGCTTCTACCGCAAGCGATCGGTCCTTTGGAAGCGGAACTGCCCCAAGTATTTGGCGGATAAGAAGGATGGCAAGGTGAACAAAGGTATATGTGATATACATGTTATTGATGTGTACCTTACTAGAGCTCGCAGAGCACTGGTATTTGATATCTTGGTTACATTGCTAATATTTGCAACTCAAACAGGGACTACGGATTGCTTAACACCGCAAAGGACGAGGTGACGATCTTGGCGTGGGAAATGGTTCCAAAGTCGATGTGATCGCGGTCGGCACGCTACCTTTACATCTACCTTCGGAATTAGTTTTAGACCTAAATAATTGTTATTTGGTGCTGCGTTGAGCATGAACATTATATCTGGATCTTGTTTGATGCGAGACGGTTATTCATTTAAATCGAGAATAATGGTTGTTCTATTTATATGAGTAATATCTTTTATGGTCATGCACCCTTGAGGAGTGGTCTATTTTGATGAATCTCGATAGTAGTGATACACATATTCATAATGTTGAAACCAAAAGATGCAGAGTTGATAATGATAGTGCAACTTATTTGTGGCACTCGCCGTTAGGTCATATCGGTGTAAAGCGCATGAAGAAACTCCATACCGATGGACTTTTGGAGTCACTTGATTATGAATCACTTGGCACTTCGAACCGTGCCTCATGGGCAAGATGACTAGAACCCGTTCTCGGTACTATGGAGAGAGCAACAGATTTGTTGGAGATCATACATACTGAGATGTGTGTGGTCCGATGAATGTTGAGGCTCGTGGCGGATATCGTTATTTTCTCACCTTCACAGATGATTTAAGCAGATATGGGTATATCTACTTAATGAAACATAAGTCTGAAACATTTGAAAAGTTCAAAGAATTTCAGAGTGAAGTTGAAAATCATCGTAACAAGAAAATTAAATTTCTACGATCGATCGTGGAGGTGAATATTTGAGTTACGAGTTTGGTCTACATTTGAAACAATGCGGAATAGTTTAGAACTCACGCCACCCGAACACCACAACAGTAATGGTGTGTCCGAACGTCGTGAATCGCACTTTACTAGATATGGTGCGATCTATGATGTCTCTTACAGATTTACCGCTATCATTTTGGGGTTATGCTCTAGAGACAACCGCATTCACATTGAATAGAACACCGTCGAAATCCGCTGAGACGACACCTTATGAACTATGGTTTGGCAAGAAACCAAAGTTGTCGTTTCTTAAAGTTTGGGGATGCGATGCTTATGTGAAAAACTTCAACTGATAAGCTCGAACCCAAATCGAGAAATGTGTCTTCATAGGATACCCAAAGGAGACATTGGGTACACCTTCTATCACAGATCCAAGGCAAGACATTCGTTGCTAAGAATGGATCCTTTCTAGAGAAGGAGTTTCTCTCGAAAGAAGTGAGTGGGAGGAAAGTGGAACTTGATGAGGTAATAGTACCTTCTCCCTTACTTGAAAGTAGTTCGTCGCAGAAATCGGTTTCTGAGACGCCTACACCAAGTAGTGAGGAAGTTGATGATGTTGATCATGAAACTTGAGATCAAGTTACTACTGTAACCTCGTAGATCAACCAGAGTAAGATCCGCACAGAGAGTGGTACGGCAATCCTGTTCGGAAATCATGCTACTAGATCATGATGAACCTACGAACTATGAAGAAGCGATGGTGAGCCCAGATTCGCAAAATGGCTTGACGCCATGAAATCGAGATGGGATCCATGTATGAAAACAAAGTATGGACTTTGGTTGACTTGCCCGAGGGTCGGGAAGCAATAGAAAACAAGTGGATCTTCAAGAAGAAGACGACGACGACGGTAATGTTATCGTCTACAAAGCTCGACTTGTCGCAAAGGGTTTTCGACAAGTTCAAGGGATTGACTACGATGAGACCTTCTCACCAGTAGCGATGCTTAAGTCCGTCCGAATCATGTTAGCAATTGCCGATTTTATGATTATGAAATTTGGCAAATGGATGTAAAGACTGCATTCTGAATGGATTTACGGAAGAAGAGTTGTATATGATGCAACCGAAGGTTTTATCGATCCAAAGGAGCTAACAAAGTGTGCAAGCTCCAATGATCCATCTATGGACTGGTGCAAGCATCTCGAGTTGGAATAAATGCTTTGATAGTGTGATCAAAGCATTTGGGTTTATCTGCACTTTTGGAGAAGCTTTGTATTTACAAGAAAGTGAGTGGGAGCTCAGAGCATTTACGATATTATATGTAGATGACATATTGCTGATCGGAAATGATATAGAATTCTGGATAGCATAAAGGGATACTTGAATAAGAGTTTTCAATGAAAGACCTCGGTGAAGCTGCTTACATATTGGGCATTAAGATCTATAGAGATAGATCAAGACGCTTGATTGGACTTTCACAAAGCACATACCTTGACAAAATTTTGAAGAAGTTTAAAATGGATCAAGCAAAGAAAGGGTTCTTGCACGTGTTACAAGGTGTGAAGTTGAGTAAGACTCAATGCCCACCAACGCAGAAGATAGAGAGAAAATGAAAGATGTTCCTATGCTTCACCATAGGCTCTATCATGTATGCAATCTTGTGTACCGGACCTGATGTGTGCCTTGCTATAAGCCTAGCAGGAGGTACCAAAGTAATCCAGAGTGGATCATCGGACAGTGGTCAAGAACATCTGAAATACCGAAAAGGACTAAGGATATGCTTCTCGATATGGAGGTGACAAAGAGCTCATCGTGAACGGTTACGTTGATGCAAGCTTTGACACCGATCCGGACGATTCTAAATCGCAGACCGGATCGTGTTTACACTAAACGGAGGAGCCGTCGGTTGGTGCGATTCTAAACAAAGCGTCGTGGCGGGATCTACATGTGAAGCGGAGTACATAGCAGCTTCGAAGCAGCTAATGAAGGAGTGCGGATGAAGGAGTTCATATCCGATCTAGGTGTCATACCTAGTGCATCGGGTCCAATGAAAATCTTCTCGTGACAATATCGAGCAATTGCCTTAGCGAAGGAATCCAGATTTCACAAGAGGACCAAGCACATCAAGAGACGCTTCAATTCCATCCGGGACTTAGTCCGTGGGAGACATAGAGATTTGCAAGATACATACGGATCTGAATGTTGCGAGACCGTTGACTAAGCCTCTTCCACGAGCAAAACATGATCAGCACCAAGACTCCATGGGTGTTAGAATCATTACTATGTAATCTAGATTATTGACTCTAGTGCAAGTGGGAGATCAAGGAAATATGCCCTAGAGGCAATAATAAAGTTATTATTTATTTCCTTATTTCATGATAAATGTTTATCATTCATGCTAAGAATTGTATTAACCGGAAACATGATACATGTGTGAATGCATAGACAAAACAATATGTCACTAGTATGCCTCTACTAGACTAGCTTGTTAATCAAAGATGGTTATGTTTCCCGACCATGAACAAAGAGTTGTTATTTGATTAACGGGGTCACATCATTAGTAGAATGATCTGATTGACATGACCCATTCCCTTAGCTTAGCACACGATCGTTTAGTATGTTGCTACTGCTTTTATCCATGACATATACATGTTCCTGTAACTATGAGATTATGCAACTCCGTTTACGGAGGAACACTTTGGTGCTACCAAACGTCACAACGAATCGGGTGATTATAAAGGAGTACTACAGTGTCTCCAAAGGCGGATGTTGGGTTGGCATATTTGAGATTAGGTTTTGTCACTCCGATTGTCGGAGAGGTATCTCTGGGCCCTCTCGGTAATACACATCATGAAGCCTTGCAAGCACTACAACTAATGAGTTAGCTGTGAGATGATGTATTACGGAACGAGTAAAGAGACTTGCGTAACGAGATTGAACTAGGTATTGGATACCGACGATCGAATCTCGGGCAAGTAACATACCGATGACAAAGGAACAACGATGTTGTTATGCGGTCCGACCGATAAAGATCTTCGAGAATATGTAGGAACCAATATGGGCATCCAGGTCCCGCTGTTGGTTATTGGCCGAGAATAGTTCTAGGTCATGTCTACATTGTTCTCGAACCGTAGGGTCCGCACGCTTAAGGTTTCGATGGCGGCTATTATGAGTTTATGTATTTTGATGTACCAAGAAGTTCGAGTCCGGATGTGATCACGGACATGACGAGGAGTCTCGGAATGGTCGAGACATAAAGATTGATATATTGACGGCTATATTCGACACCGGAAAGGTTCCGGAAGTTTCGGAGAAACCGGAGTGCTTGGGAGGTTACTGGAACCCCCGGGAAGTTATGGGCCTTAGTGGGCCAAGAGGGGAGAGAGGGGCCGCACCAGAGGTGGCGCCCTGTGGGAGTCCGAATAGGACAAGGAGGGCGCGCCCCCTTCCTCTCCCTCTCCTCTCTTTCCTTCCCCTTCTCCTTCCTAGTTGGACTAGGAAAGGGAGTCCTACTCAACCAGGAGGAGGACTCCCCCTCCTTGGCGCCTATAGGGGCCGGCCGGCCTCCCCCTCCCTCCTTTATATACAGGCAGGGGGCACCCTAGGACACACAAGTTTGATCTACGGATCGTTCCTTAGCCGTGTGCGGTGCCCCCTCCACCATATTCCACCTCGGTCATACCGTCGAAGCTTAGGCGAAGCCCGCGCGCCGGTGAAACATCAAGATCGCCACCACGCCGTCGTCTTCGACGGAACTCTCCTCGACACTCGGCTGGATCGAGTACGAGGGACGCCATCGAGATGTACGTGTGTCAAGAACTCGGGGCGCCGGATGCTTGGCGCGGGATCGGTCGGATCGCGAGGAGAACGACGACTACTTCCTCTACGTTGTGATCGCTTCGCCGGGTCTACGAGGGTACGAGACAACACTCTCCCTTCTCGTTGCTATACATCACCATGATCTTGCGTGTGCGTAGGAAATTTTTTGAAATTACTACGTTCCCCAACAGAGCTTTCATACATTTATAGCTCTAGTGCATCCGTTGCATGGCAATCCCTACTCACTCACATTGATATCTATTGATGGGCATCTCCATAGCCCGTTGATACGCCTAGTTGATGTGAGACTATCTTCTCCCTTTTTGTCCTCACAGCCACCACCATATACCACATATAGTGCTATGTGCATGCTTACGCTCATGTACTGCGTAAGAGTTGAAAAAGCTGAAGCGCGTTAAAAAGTATGAACCAATTGCTTGGCTGAAACCGGGGTTGTGCATGATGGGAGTATTTTGTGTAATGAAAATGAAGCATGGCCTAACTATATGATTTTGTATGGATAAGCTTTCTATGGCTATGCTATTTTGATAGGACATGATTATTTGTTAGTATGCTTCGATTATTACTAATTTTATGTTTTATAAGCTTTCATCTTGAATCATTTGGATCTGAACAATCATGCCACAATAAAGATAATTACATTGAGAATTATGCTAGGTAGCATTCCACATCAAAAATTCTGTTTTTATCATTTACATACTCGAGGACGAGCAGGAAATAAGCTTGGGGATGCTTGATACGTCTCCAACGTATCTATAATTTTTTATTGTTCCATGCTATTATATTACCCGTTTTGGATGTTTATGGGCTTTAATTTACACTTTTATATCATTTTTGGGACTAACCTACTAACCGGAGGCCCAGCCTGTATTGTTGTTGTTTTTTTTGCCTATTTCAGTGTTTTGAAGAAAAGGAATACCAAACGGAGTCCAAACGGAATTAAACCTTTGGGAGCGTGATTTTTGGAACAAACGTGATCCAGAGGACTTGGAGTGCAAGTAAAGAAGCAATCGAGGAGGCCACGAGGGTGGAGGGCGCCCCCCTACTGGGTGCGCCCCCTATCTCGTGGGCCCCTCAGGCGTCCACCGACCTACTTCTTCCTCCTATATATACCCACATACCCCGAGAACATCAGAGGCGACCACGAAAAACTATTTCCACCACCATAACCCTCTGTATTCGCGAGATTCCATCTTGGAGCCTACGACGGCGCTCCGCCGGAGGGGGAATCAACCACGGAGGGCTTCTACATCAACACCATAGCCTCTCTGATGAGTTGTGAGTAGTTTACCACAGACTTTCGGGTCCATAATTATTAGCTAGATGGCTTCTTCTCTCTCTTTGAATCTCAATACAATGTTCTCCTCGATCTTCTTGGAGATCTATTCGATGTAACTCTTTTTGCGGTGTGTTTGTCGAGATCCGATGAATTGTGGGTTTATGATCAAGTTTATCTATGAGAAATATTTGAATCTCCTCTGAATTCTTTTATGTGTGATTAAGTTATGTTTGCAAGTCTCTTCGAATTATCAGTTTGGTTTGGCCTACTAGATTGATCTTTCTTGCAATGGGAGAAGTGCTTAGCTTAGGGTTCAATCTTGCGGTGTCCTTTCCCAGTGACAGCAGGGGCAGCAAGGCACGTATTGTATTGTTGCCATCGAGGATAAACAGATGGGGTTTATATCATATTGCATGAGTTTATCCCTCTACATCATGTCATCTTTCTTAATGCGTTACTCTGTTCTTTATGAACTTAATACTCTAGATGCATGCTGGATAGCGGTCGATGTGTGGAGTAATAGTAGTAGATGCAGGCAGGAGTCAGTCTACTTGTCACGGACGTGATGCCTATATACATGATCATGCCTAGATAATCTCATAATTATTCACCTTTCTATCAATTGCTCGACAATAATTTGTTCACCCATCGTAATACTTATGCTATCTTGAGAGAAGGCACTAGTGAAACCTATGGCCCCCTGGTCTATCATTTATCATATAAGCTTTTAATCTACTTTTACTTGCATCTTTACTTTTCCAATCTATATCATAAAATACCAAAAATATATTTATCTTATCATATTATCTCTATCAGATCTCACTTTCGCAAGTGGTCGTGAAGGGATTGACAACCCCTTTATTGCATTGGTTGCGAGTTCTTGTTTGTCTGTGTAGGTGCGTGGGACTTTTGAGGAGCCATGTGAATTTGGTATTCGTTCGATATTTTGATGAGATGTATGTTGTCTCTCCTCTAGTGGTGTTATGCGAACGTCGACTACATGACACTTCACCATTGTTTGGGCCTAGAGGAAGGCATTGTGAAGTAATAACTAGATGATGGGTTGCTAGAGTGACAGAAGCTTAAACCCTAGTTTATGAGTTGCTTCGTAAGGGGCTGATTTGGATCCATATGTTTCATGCTATGGTTAGGTTTACCTTAATACTTCTTTTGTAGTTGCGGATGCTTGCAATAGAGGTTAATCATAAGTGGGATGCTTGTCCAAGAAAGGGCAGTACCCAAGCACCGGTCCACCCACATACCAAATTATCAAAGTAACGAATGCGAATCATATGAGTGTGATGAAAACTAGCTTGACGGTAATTCCCATGTGTCCTCGGGAGCGCTTTTCTCTATATAAGAGTTTGTCCGGGCTTGTCCTTTGCTTCAAAAAGGATTGGGCCACTTTGATGCACCTTGTTTACTTTTGTTACTTGTTACCCGTTACGAATTACCTTATCATAAAACTATCTGTTACCGATAATTTCAGTACTAGCAGAGAATACCTTACTGAAAACCGCTTGTCATTTCCTTCTGCTCCTCGTTGGGTTCGACACTGTTACTTATCGAAAGGACTACGATAGATCCCCTACACTTGTGGTTCATCAGAGCTTTGTAGGCATAGAAATTTGCAAAATACATACGGATCTGAATGTGACAGGCCCGTTGACTAAACTTTTCTCACAAGCAAAACATGATCACACCTTAGTACTCTTTGGGTGTTAATTACGTGGCGATGTGAACTAGATTATTGACTCTAGTAAACTCTTTGGTTGTTGGTCACATGGCAATGTGAACTATGGGTGTTAATCACATGGCGATGTGAACTAGATTATTGACTCTGGTGCAAGTGGGAGACTGATGGAAATAAGCCCTAGAGGCAATAATAAAATGGTTATTATTATATTTCATAAATCACGATAACGGTTTATTATTCATGCTAGAATTGTATTGACCGGAAACTTAAATACATGTGTGGATACATAGACAAATACCATGTCCCTAGTGAGCCTCTACTAGACTAGCTCGTTGATCAAAGATGGTTAAGGTTTCCTAACCATAGACATGAGTTGTCATTTGATAACGGAATCACATCATTAGGAGAATGATGTGATGGACAAGATCCATCTGTTAGCTTAGCATATTGATCGTTCAGTTTATTGCTATTACTTTCTTAATGTCAAATACACATTCCTTCGACTATGAGATTATGCAACTCCCGGATACCGGAGGAATACATTGTGTGCAATCAAACGTCACAACGTAACTGAGTGATCATAAAGATGCTCTACAGGTATCTCCGAAGGTGTTTATTGAGTTGGCATAGATCGAGATTAAGATTTGTCACTCCGAGTATCAGAAAGGTATCTCTGGGCCCTCTTGGTAATACACATCATAAGCTTGCAAGCAAATGACTAAGGAGTTAGTCGCGAGGTGATATATTATGGAACGAGTAAAGAAACTTGTCGGTAACGAGATTGAACTAGGTATGAAGATACCGACGATTGAAACTCGGGCAACTAACATACCGATGGACAAAGGGAATTACATATGTTGTCATAACGGTTCGACCGATAAAGATCTTCGTAGAATATGTAGGAGCCAATATGGGCATCCAGGTTCCGCTATTGGTTATTGATCGGAGAGGTGTCTCGGTCATGTCTACATAATTCTTGAACCCGCAGGGTCCGCACGCTTAACGTTCGTTGACGATATAGTGTTATATGAGTTATATGATTTGGTGACCGAATGTTGTTCGGAGTCCCGGATGAAATCACGAACATGACGAGGAGTCTCAAAATGGTCGAGAGGTAAATATTGATATATAGGATGATGATATTCAGACACCGGAATAGTTTCAGAATGCACTGGGTAATCATCGGGTCACCGAAAGGGGTTCCGGACACCCGCGGTAAGTGTATGGGCCTAATGGGCCAAAGCGGGGGGAGAGGGGACGGGGACGTCACCAAGCTGGACGTGTGCAGAACGCGGAAGTGCCGTACGTTCGATACTTGATCGGTTGGAGCACGAAGAAGTTCGACTACATCTTCGTTGCTATGCATCTCCATGGATATATCTTGCGCGTGAGTAGGAATATTTTTTGTTTTCTATGCAACGTATTCCAACAACTTTGACCATAAATTTAAATATTAGACTAAAAAATATGTATTAAAAATATATATTGCAAGGAACCTGTTTCAAATGCAAATCCAGTAGTATCTTTTTGTAGCATGTACTTTATATTGTTGTTTGTTGTATGGATAATCAGAATTTGATCTCAAATATGAGGGGTCTAGTAAACCCGGAGGGAGTAAGCACTTAGAGCCTCTTCAACAAGTTCAAAAGAAACTTCTCCGAAAATTACTTTTACGGGGTGTCCATATAATTCATGGGAGGTTTCCGTGAGGTGCTTTAGCAAGTTTCCTAAAAATTTCCTTTGAAAAGTGTTTTTTTAGCAGTGGCGCGACGACGACCAACAATGGACGACGGCGGCAAGAGGGTGGGTGGGCGACGTGACGACGACTCCGTTGGCGGCGTGCTGATATGACATTTCTACAGAAAGCCATCTTTCCCACGGTGAGAGGGGAAGTTGAGTTTTTTTTTTCCGGGTCACGACAAAATTTAGCGTTTAGCGAAACTGGTTAGACATTTTTTTGGGCCCAACTTTGCTGGTGCTCTCTGTTATTCGTCTAGGCCTCTCTACGCGGCCTGTGCCGCGTCCCTGCTGCTCATTTCCGTATACCGCTCCCATCTCACACAACCCGCTTAAACCCCAGAAGCCTCCATCCGCGGCGGCCCCCACGAAAACCCTAGCTCACCATGGCCCTCGCGCTCCGCCTCCGTCGGGCCCTCGCCGCCGCCTCCACCTCCGCATCCCTCCTCCGTCCGACTGCCTCCGCCGCGGCACCCCCCCATCGGGCCCCCCTCCTCGCCCCTTTCGTCGCGCCGCTGCCGCGCCCGTTCCTCCCCGGGGGCGCCGCCGGCTTCCGGTCGACGGCGGCGACAGCGGCACGGGGTAACTACGGCGGTGGGGCGGACGACGCCAAAATCGACCCCGACGAGATCCTCTTCGAGGGGTGCGACTACAACCACTGGCTCATCACCATGGAGTTCCCCGACCCCAAGCCCTCCCGCGAGGAGATGATCGAGACCTACCTGCAGACCCTCGCCAAGGTCGTCGGAAGGTATAACGAAGTCCCCTTTATTTCGTTTCTCGTCAGAAATCTGTGAATCGATCGACTTGTCCTCGTGTCGAATTAGTCTTATTTCGTTTCTCGTCAGGAATGTGTGAATCGGTTAGGAATCGGACTTGTCTCGTGTCGAATTAGTCTCAGAAGGGTGAGTCTGATTGCTCTGCTTTCTTGTGCCTTGTGTGGTTGGATTGATTGAACGCTGCGGATGTGTGGTATTCATTTGGTTCTGATATATGGTGTGCTGTTAGTTTGATTGTCGTTCCATATTAATTTTTTATTAACAAAGGTTTACGATACTAATCTGTAGTTGCAATTGCTGGAATCATTGAGCTGCTTGTTGCTTTTTCAAGTGAGTTGGTGATAGCTTTGAGGGTGGCTGTCATGTTTATTTTGGTGGCTATGGATCTGAATTATGTCAACAAAGTTTGATTCTTGTGATAATGTGCCTTGTTCTACTTATGGCGACTAAAACGTTTGAAAATTTTCTATGCTCGATGGCTCCAGTGGTTTAGTCGTGAGTGATGCAATTTTTGTGTGTGCCATCAACATTTTTTGACTAAAATAAACAAGAATTATGGAACGGAGGGAGTAGTTTGATACACTTATGTCAAGTAACATTATTCTGTCTGGAGCATTTTTGTATGTGTGGTGATTCGACGTATTCAAGATATTCTAAATCAACTGCTATTTATTATTTCCTGACTATGAAGACATGCATTTTCCATAATCCAACCATACATTTAATCCTGCCTTTTTTAGTTAGGGCTCTCCACTAAACTAGACGTGTGCCACTAGGCAGAAATATCAGAAGTAGCATATCGAGATTGACCTCAAAACTAATATGTACTTTGTCGTTTTGCGCTGTCAGCTTTGTTGCTTTCTTCTGTATGAAATTAGAATAGTAGTTAACTGGTTATAAAGGGATATATAGAATAATTTGATTTTGGAGAATTGCAATGGTAATATTTTTCATAACGTTTTGGTAATATATAACTTAAGTCACTATGAGATCTACATCTAGTATTTTGAATGTACTTTTCAGTTCAAGGATCCCTTATCTGTCATAGTTACTGCAGTATGTTCTTATTCATTGAATTTGATGGTCACTGTTAGCGAATGGTCTGTTTCTACACCAATGAATACTGCTAGCGAATGGTTCCCTATATTTGATGGTTCTGTTTCCGCTCTTAAAAGGTTAAGTCGTTGCTCTTGCTCTTGCCTAGAATTTGTAAAGCTGTTGCTTATCAAATTGATGACTCTGAAATTATCTAGTGAAGGCATGCCCTTATTTATGATGCTAATGTTTCTTCTGACTGATGTGTAAGCAATGTAATATCATTTGCAACATTTAGCTGAGCTCTTAGCTTCTTGTAGTTATGAGGAGGCTAAGAAGAGGATGTATGCTCTTAGTACAACAACATATGTTGGTTTTCAAGCTGTAATGACTGAGGAAATGTCAGAAAAGTTTCGCGGTGAGATGATGTGATATCTAGACTTGTATTCTGTTTGAAATGTTTGTTATTCTATAAATTTAAATACCTTCTTTTTTTGCATTTTGATCAGGATTGCCTGGAGTTGTTTTTATCTTGCCTGATTCATATTTATACCCAGAGACAAAGGAGTATGGAGGTTTGTTGTATTCTTGTTCATCAATAACTGTTTAGTAAGTTCATATGCCCCCGATCTTATCTGTATGTGTGAATTGGTTTCAACAGGAGACAAATACGAGAATGGTGTCATAACTCCAAGACCACCACCTGTTCAGTATAGCAAACCGTCAAGGAATGATAGAAACCGCAACTATCGTGGAAATTACGAAAACAGTCCTCCACTGCAAGGTAATTACCAGAACAGTCCACCTCACGGAAATTACCAGAACAGGTCACCACAAGGAAACTTCCAAGGGTCCCGCCCACAGCAAGACGTAAGAGGCTACGCTCCACAGCAGAATTACACACAAGCTGGACAAGATGGTAGAGGTTATGGGAGGAATGATTCCGCTGACCGTCCAGGTTACAATGCGCCTGGTGGGTACCAAGGGCGTGTAAATGAAGCCGGTCAAGGTTTCCAAGATCCACAAGAGCGCAGGAGTTTCTCGCAAGGACAGGAAGGAGATCTCAGGCCTGGTGGCCCTTCAGCACCTGGAAATTATGGTCAACCGCCTGCACCTGGAAATTATGGTCAACCGCCTGCACCTGGAAATTATGGTCAACCGCCTGCACCTGGAAATTACGGTCAACCGCCTGCTCCTGGATCCTATGGGAAGCCATCTGAACCTCCAGCTTATGGGCAACCGTCTGGGACAAGATATCCTGGAGGTAACCAAGGGGCTCCTGGTTATGGTGGAGACAACAGACAGGGTGCAGCGCCTGCATATGGAGGAGATAACTTGCAAGGGGTTTCTGGTCAGTATCCTAGCCCAGGTGAAGGACAACAAGGGAACTGGCAGGTATGAAAGCCTTTGTCATATGACTTTTACTGGCACTATAGACAAGTAGTCCCTCTGTAAAGAAATATAAGAGCGTTTAGATCACTAAAGTAGCAATCCAAACGCTCTTATATTTCTTTACGGAGGGAGTATTTGATTGAAGATGACCAATATTGATTTCTTCTGTCCATAAAGCTTAAATTTGCACAATTTGTCCATAAAGCTGTACATTGAAGCACCTATGAATATTACTTTATCATGCCTGTAGCTCTTGCCTACTGATGCTTTGAAGTTTGTATGTTCACTGTTAGATTTGTAGTTTCAACATGTCTCGGAAGTGGACTAAATTTTTGGCCTTAAATTCTCATGCCCATCTGTTTGGTAAAACACTAGAGCAATGAACCTGCTAGGTCCTTAAATGTAAATGCAAGCATATACCGGGTACTATTAAATTTTGTATTAGGAAATCCTGGCGCATACATCAACCCTGAGGAATATGCCTATGATAAATTGTGTCTGCAGTTTTGCTTATACCGTTAATCTGTGGCTAATCACTGATGATTCTTCATTTTGGTGTCGTGCAGGGTAGGCAGTAAGGACCTGATGAGAAGTAGCTTCACTTAAGAACAAGGCATTAGTTCCTCTACTTGAAATGTAGAAATTTCCACCTGTAAAATAAACAGCTGAACTACTTTATTGTGTCTTGTTGCCTGCATTCGCATCAGACTTATTATTGATGTGCGTTACTATCTCTTGTAGCCATAGAGTTGATGTTTGGAAAGGCTTGTGGAGTCTGGAGTGGTCCGTGCTTTTGATGAATGTTTCGTGCTTTATTTGTCGTAGAATTTGTGATGTATTCTTCCAACTTACGCTACAAGCAGTAGAATTGTTGCTTCCGATGGCCCTTACATTGGCACTATACATACAAGTTGATGCCTAAAATTGCAATATTCCTTTATCATACCTGTGTTGAAACGATCGTAGGTACCATGCACTGTCAAGCATATACTAGCTGTGATTGTTACTCTTGGATGCTCATTGACATTCGCTAGACTTTTCCTGTTCTGAGGTGCCGTTTAGATGGTTTGGTCGATCTTAGCATTGGGCATCTCAATCCCTTCGGATGAGATCTAAAAAGATTTTTGGGGGTCAACTTTCAAGATCTACAGAATAAAATCTACTACTTTTCAATGGAATAGTATTTGCGATACAGGACATAATGAAAAGTGCAGTTTCTTTACCAAGCATTTTACGAGCATACCTATGGACGTGCATGATCCATATGAGCACACCCAAGACCCAAGAGACAGACCTATCCATATGAGCACATTCAAGAGACCAAACGGATAAAGATTAAGATTGATAAAGTCAACACAAATACCTTATAGTTGATGAGAACGCGATTTTCCATCTAACGAACATTGCCTAAGAGCCTATAATAAATCTTGAAAAATGCAAACAACTTAACATGGTGGGCTAGTTCTGCCATAAGGAACTTAACCATCGGAACTCTTTCCCCTCAACGACAAGTAGGGTGAAGACCTCATCTCTTCCAGGCTCCGTCGTCCAGCTCGTGCATTCGCCTCCCCTTTGTCTGCCACCTCGGCGACAGGTGGCGGCAAGGGAAATCCCGGTTACACGGCTTCAGGTATTAGATTAGGTTAGGTTTTTTTAATCCTTGCAGGGGTAACATTTGAACTGATGAACTGATGACGACGCTTCATCTTCGAGTTGGTCTTCTGAATCTGATCCTCCTCGAGTCTGTCCGGGAGGACGGGCTCGACGGAGCTCCGGTGTAGATTCCTGTCGTCCCCTTGTCGCAGCGAGATTAGGGTCTCTCGTCACGCGACGATGAGTACGCGACGATGAGATCTGGTGTCGGGCGCTTCTGATGGATTATTTCCGATGGATTAAAGGGTTCGACAACAACGATTACGGCTCAAGGACATTGGTCCCTAGGGGCATGTGCACAGAAACTTCCTGACTGCCATCAATAAGGTCAGAGCCAACTTCAATAGGAGAGCAGTGGCAGAGGCGCGTCGGTGGCTCGTTTTTGCGATGGTAGTGGTCGATTCGGTGGTCCAGACGACTCAATGTAATTCTTATGTTTGGTATGTTTTGAACATAATATATGGTGGACATCCATCACTCGCGTGAAAATAAAGGCTTCGCGTGGAGTTCCCATAATCCAAAATCACCACTTAAATACAATTAATTTCACTTGGCTACAAATAAAATTTGGAAAGATGCCAATTGCGTGACTCAGCTTAAATGTGACAAGCACCACCTGTCCTGACCCCCTCCAATGTCCACACTATAAATACCAGCTGGTGTGAGCCAGCAGGGATGTATGCCACACACAGAGCCCCAAGGAGACCCATCATCATACATAGAGTACATCAGAGAAGGAATTGTATATCAAGTGTGAAGAAAAAGAAGAAGAGGTAAAGCCTTGCATGGAGATGGAGAGCCTCCTTTCATCCGGTAGCCAAGAATGACTTGCCTATGCAATGCCTCTGCTAACTGATCCATCTCACCATCGGCTGGGAAGCCCCTGGTGATGGATGCAGTTTGTGTGGTTGCATGGGTGGGTCTTCTTGGCTAGCCAGAGTGGCTCTCATCCACCATGCCAGGCCATCCCTCTTCAAGAAACAAAGAAAAATCTCTCTGAAGCCACTGGCTTCGATCTCCTTTGCAGACCGAGTTCAGTTTGGCAGTGTGATAATCGTCTACGCGTCCTGATCTCACCTTCTGAATTCTTCTTTCTTTAGGTGAGAATCGAATGCTGTTTCTTCAGGTGGGCAACTCTCGGATTCAGAATTCAGATCATCATTGTGTGATCAGGGGGACAGAATGCACCGTCTTCAGCTCCGGAAATGTTCCACCACCAACTGAATCTCCCTTGTTTCGCTTGCTCTTTTCTTCTTAGAACTAGACTAGAAGCGGAGCAATGCACAGTACCAAGATTACCAGGCTTTGCTGTGGCCAAGTCCCAGGTCCCAGGTAGATGGAGACAATTTCCCCGCTTATTTCTGATGTTCTGCTGCCAACAGGTGCATGCAGGGTTTGCCAGGTATAGGCCGCGCGTGCGACAGCGGTCACCGGATCCAAGAATTGCAAGCTTCCTTCTGCCAGACCGAGCGGACACGAGGAGTTTGTGCGGCGGTGTGCATGGCCACACGTGTGCCATGAACTACGGCACACATGGACGCGGCCTCGTCCTGACGTGTGCCCTCGCCGTGAGCACGTTGCAGAGATGGTTTCGTCTCCATCTGTCCAAGTGTCATGTTCCATGCTGCGAAATAAAATTTTGTTTACAGGCGACGTAGAAACAAACAAGAATCCAGATCTTTCTAGTTTATAAGAGCATCTACAGCCCGGCCGCCCCAAACTCGGCTTAAACGACCGGGCGGACGGACCTGTCACTAACCGGCCACGAAAATATGACCCAACCGGGCTTTGAACCGGTCTCAAACGTCTGGTCTAACCGATATCCCTCGTATCCAATCAAAATCTAGACGTATATGAGGAGGCCCGGGGCGCGTCCGCGACGCTCATCCGGCCCACCTCTGGTCCAACATGACACCACAAAATCCCCCTCCGGAGCAAATCCTAGGCTCACTTCACACCGCTCCGCTCCTGTCGTGGAATTAACACGTCAGATGTCCTCAGAAAAGGACTTAGTCGTGGAGCCATCGCAACGGGTTAGCTTGAAGGGGTTAAACCGGACAAGGGACACGAGAGTTTATACTAGTTCGGCCCCTTCGATGAAGGTAAAAGCCTACGTCTAGTTGTGATGGGATTAATTGGGTTTCGATGACCAGGGAGCAAATACGCTTGCCTGAGTCTCGAGTTGTTGTTTGTTGTCCTTGAACCACCGCCGTGTCGTCCCTTTATATACACAAATTGACGCCCGGCCGGTCTACAGAGTCCCGAAGCCGACTCATACAAAGTGTTCGGTTCGGTCTCTCCTTCCCTAACTTACATTACAAGTTACATAGTCATGGCGGTTGACCACTATGGGCCCTAATCCGCCTTTGAGCTTTAGGCCTCTAAGCTTGTTTAATAACTTCACCATCTTCTGGATTCTTCATGGGCTTTGGCATAGTCGAGGGTGAACCGGTCCCTCCTGGCCGGTTTACACTCAGTAGCTATATCCCCAATATTAGGCCCCAGTTTGATTTGGACCTGTTCATGTCAATCTTCAATAACTTGAAAGATATATTGTAAACGTCTTCTTGTATTTTCGTAAACCGCCATGACGTCTTGTTTTATGAACTTTGTTAAACCGTCGTGACGTCATCCTCTGGATACGGCAACGGATCATCATGACGCCATCTCTGTAAAAAACGAAATAAAAAGATTCCCTTCATTAATATCATCCCGGAAATCGAGGCGACAGCTGCACCACTCGCCGCTTTGGACTCCTCGATTTTCGCGTCAGTCTTTATCCATTTTCCTTATAAATAAACCCGAGGGCCCTTTCTTTTCCTCCCCTTCCATTCTTCTTCTTCTTCCTCGCGACGCCCCAGCCCTAAAGCTCCGCCGCCGTCCTCGACCTTCGAACACTGCGTCAACAAAGGCCGCTGATCAACTTTGGTTGTACCAGAGATCTTCGTGTTCCTCTCGCTATCCTCGCGATCCGTAAGCTTCTCCTCATAACCCTAGATCTGTATTTTAGGGCTCTGCTTTCACCTGCGTTCATAGGCGTTCATCCCTAGTTTCTTCGTATTCGCTTCTGCCATAGCTTGTTTGATTCAACTGTAGTATAAATCTCGTGCGATAATCACTCCATATCCAGTTTAATACTTAGTAAGTCTTCCTTCTCGTACAGAATCCCTTGACAGAACGCACGAACTTCTCTGTTCTGTTGATCACAGAAAAATTACTTTATGGAGGCGTGGTAGATCCAAATAAATTTGGTCATTGTGTGAAACCTGTTTCTGTCAACACTTAGCAGAAATTTTGAATCCTGGCCCTTCTGCCTATGCGCGGTTTAACCTTTGATAGCCAATCCGCCATATATCATTAGCCATTTCTTAAACCGCCAACTGAACCTTGCATAGCAATTCCCCGGTTTAACACTGAATTGTACACTTTAAACCGTTAAATTATAAACCGACATTTATTTTTCCTTTCGCCCTTCCAAGATGACGAAATAATTTCGCTTGTAATTGGGTTCCGTCCGGATTATGGAAACACAAATCAACGGATACGCTACCACCGGGCGCTTTAGCCTCAAAAGGGTCCTTCATTGGCGAAGTTTCGAATCAATGTCCACCGAACCTCAAGAAGGAGAAGTGATTGTTTTATGCAACACTTAGACTGGGGATTCAGCCCACCCGGATCAAAAAATTTCCGGGATGTCCTCGCAAGCTTCCAACTCCACCCGCAAGATATTGGTACGAACTCTGGGTCCAATATATGCAACTTTCAAGTATTCTCGCAAGTCTACCTTCAAGAAGAGCCAACCGTGGAGCTGTTCCGGATTTCTTTCATCCGAACCGCCGCATGTGAAATTCTCGATGGTCCCAACACGTAGCTTGGTGGCGGTCAATCCGTAAAAGGAAATAAGTTGACTCCCCTCATGCAAAACATCATAGCCATCCTAAAGATTGGAACCAGACTTGGTTTTATTGCCGGAACACTGCCCCTGACGGAGAAAATTCTTTGCCGGGTTATCGCCCTTACCGGCTCAGCAACGGCCACCCATTACCTTCACGCTTAACCGCGGCAGAACGGAAAAACTTTGCACCTCAACTCGCCAAGCTCCGGGCTCTCATGGCCAACGGTTTGACTGGCATTGATCTTGCCCGCTGCTGGGTTTCTCGGGGCATCTTGCCTTTAAGCCGCCGCCCCAGTTTGATGCATGAATATACTGGCGATGTCAAAGATCCTCAACGATATCACAAAGTAGTAATGACCGATCTTGAAGTTACTGAATCTGTGAAGAAAATGCTTGATGAGCCGGTCTCCGCATGCAGCCAAACCGGGTTGCCACCTTTTTATGTCTCCAATAAACCGCCAGTGGTAAAGTTCATGAGAATACTTTACTGATTCGCCTCCGCATTAACTGTGTATTAACCTTTTCTTGCCTTAATTTCAGGCTAACAACTCCTTTTGGAAACAGACTAAACCGGCCAGGGCTCCTCGTGCAAAGAGCAAAGTCACCAAAAAAGCCGCCAAGAAGAAAACCACCGAGTCTTCTGATCCGCCAGAAGATGAGGAATCAGACGCAGAGGTAGAACTTTGACTCACTTGGTTCCTTTTTTGTACATCTTATTGACAATGACTATTCTCAGGATGATGCTGAAGCCAACCACGCATACCATGTTGAGGTAATCCTTCTTTCTTCCGATTCAGATCTTGTGCCGGTTCAAAGAATTCACCGCACAGTCCGGAAAGTAAAACAATCTCACCCCCTTGCTCCTTGGATCCAAAATTTTCTTTGAAGACTCAGCAAGTTGAAGAGCGCGCGACAACCCAAGATAGCGGTCAAGAATCACCTCATCCGGTTTAGCAAATACGCCAACCCGGAAATGTCGTCCAGAGGTGACTTGCTCTCCTGAAAAATGTTATCCTTTGAAAGGTTTCTTCCGATGCCCACTCAATCCGTCTGATCCGAATTATCAGGCCTCTTCCAATTCGTCTGGCGGTTCATCAACCACTCAGCTGCCTCCTCTCAAAGTCGTCGCTGGGTAAGTACATTACTCCTCAACTTGTTTCTTTATGTGTCGGTTTACCATATTCTAACCTTTGAAGTTGTAGTGCCAAGGCTCAATTAAGTAAAAAAGCCAAGACCAGCGACCCTACTGATGATGTTGATCCGGAGAAGACCCCAGAGCATGATGGAGAAAATCCTGAGATTGCCATAGACAGCTCTACTGCGCAAAACCAAGATGCTGATGCTAACCCGCCAGAGGTTGAACCGGATGTACATGTTGATACCTCACATCTCCACGCCCCTCCAAGTCCAACCATTGAGCAGCGGGATTCAACTGCTGATCCGCCAAGCCCTGTGAACAGACCGCCGAGCCCTGCTGCCAAAGCGCCAAGCCCTATTAAGAATGTCAATTCATCCAGCCCGGCCAAAGATGATGATGTTATTGTTACTGGCACTGCATATACCGCCCTTGGTAATCCGGTTGCTCTATCAAAGCACACTGCCAAGGATGAATTTGCTGCTATGAGCAAGGGGAAGGGGAAGACTGATTTGTCAGCTTATGTTGATCTCTCTGCTCAAGACCTTCACTCTAGTTTCTTGAACCGGCTTTACACCAGCCGTGATTATGAAGCCGATTTAGTAAATCTGATGAAGGAGCGCTATGAGGTAAACAGTTTGATCTCTCTCTCAGACCTTCATTGCATTGTAGTTCTAAGGGCCGATTTGTCTTTAGAAAGTCAAACCGGGACTTTGCAAGTTCCATATTGTGCTTTGTTAATTACCTTGTGTACTTCTGATTAAACACACAATAACCCCCAAGTGCCATGATGAAAACTTGTATTAATCCGTGGGACTTCAATAATTAGTAGAAAAATGATCCGATTAGCCCCAAGTGCCAAGTGTATAAGCGGTTATATGCTTGGGACTTTGACAAAGATATTGACATGCTCTTCTTCATCACAGAGTGAGATAAACCAACAAGTCTCTCAAATTGCCGATCTTCAAGAAATCAAAACCCGCAAGCGTAAACCACCAAGGCTGTGGACTAATTGAAAACCGCCTTAACCACTATGGAACAACTCAAAGAATGGTTCAAGTCCGAAAGGCACTAACCGATACCGAAAAGGCTGGATTGTTGAAGCGGGCGGAAGACGCTGAATCAGCTCTTAAACCGGTGACGGAAGTGCTTACCGGATTAAAGCGCCAGGTCAATGCCATGACTTCTGCAATATTTGGTAAGCACTGCTGACCAAGAATTTATGAATAGTCCGCCTTTGAAATTTTGTTGGTTTAACGTGAAATCCTTAAACCGATGCAGGTAGCCGCATTGCTCATCTGGGCTCTGACATGCGGAAGAAACTAAAGGCTGCTTATACACTGATTGAACAGTTGTATACCGGCGTCCAACGGGTTATCTGCGCAACTTCTTATGACAATGCAGCTCCAACACTGATCAAGGACACGCTGGACCGGTTATCTATGACGCCAGCACAGATAGAAGAGTTGAGCGATCCGCTGCCAGGGCTGGCACTTTGTTAGCACTTACTCGAGCCAAGGCATGGATAGCTGATATTGATCCGGCTGATATAGCCAAGGGCTTCCCCAGTCAGCAAGAAAACGGCGGAGTGTTTGATAACGACGCCCTCAAATGTGTGACAAGGGAGATGCGTCCTCTGGCGAGTCAGTTGGCAGAAGAAGCTAAGTTGACGGTTCACCGATCCTTCTATGATGCTAACAACAAACGGGTTGAGGCTGTTATTCCAGAAGTGCAAAACCTTGTTCCGCCAATCCATAAGCACACTTATGCCCCTGACGTTGATCCGACTGAGCTTATAAGTGAAGAGGCTATCTTTCATGCCTTAACCCGGATTGATTGGACCACCAATGACTTCCAGCCATTGGATGGGGAGGAGGAGGCTGAACCGACGCCAGATGACCCATCTACTTCACATCAACATGGCGATGAAGCTTGATCCGGCAATCCGGTTGACACGTCAGAAACTGTCTGGTTTAAAACAATTCCATATTTTGGGCTGCTAAGTGCCTTGTAATAGGGTAGCAAGAATATTTTGACTACAGCCATCGTGTAGTAGGAGATACTTTATGTGATCCGCCATGACAATTTCAATGTTGTTCCATGTATCATAATATGCAATTCCTTTGTCTGCATAAAAAGAAAGGGTCCTGGCGGTTTACCGCCGGACGGGTCATAACGCCCAAGAAAGGCCTGATTGATTATCAAACCGTAAAAATATGAAATGACTCATACCTGTGATGTAATATCCCTTTAATTGTTTGACCAACTTTGATTGTAATAAGGGTGAAAACCCAAATCTGAAAATCTTGTATAACTCCATCATGTACTGATGACGTATAATAAGCCATACTTGGTGATGATAAACATCAGATGATCAAAGCTGGCGACAGGTAGTCAAAGCCAGGCCGGGTTAACGAACTCCGGTTTAATATATGGTCTGTCGACGTGTAGTTGAAAACCAAGCCAGTTTAAGGAATACCGGGCTAATAAGATGACTGACCTGGTCAAGAAAATCGGTTTAACATAAAATTTACCAATAAAAAAGTGATAAACGCAAATAAAGCCATGTAGTCGAGGCTTTTTGAGGGCTGCCAGGCCCAAATTCGAGGTTTTTTGTGGGCTGCCAGGCCGCTGAGTTGAACCATTTAACAAAGCCTTTTAAGATGGACCTCCAACTAACCAATCACCGTTTTAACTTTGACAAGTGCAGGTATCAATGAGAGTAATCACAAACGCTCGAGGGCCGTGCTGTGATGACCTGGATAGGAGTGTCTTACTTGATGAAGGCAAAGTTAACCCGGTTTTAGGTAAATATACCTGTGCTTCAAGCCGTGGGTCGATACCACTACAAGGGTCCATTCAAACTCCTTGGTATTTGACACAAGGAGCCCCCAAGTAACGTGATGAGCTGTGCTCATTGGGTGCCTATGTTTGAGTTGTGCATAGCATCCAGACTCTCTTTGGCCCCTTGGGTGTGAAGCTCCCAAGCTATGTTGTGGCGTGATAGCTGGTTTGACAGGTAGTACTCCGCTTTGTCAGCTGAAGCTTCCATGTGACTCAAAGGATATTTGAGAAAAAACAGCAGAGGCCCTGCTTAGAGCAAGGATGCTGGTTTATTTATTGATCATAATATATACATTGTCGAAATATGTACATAAAAAGAGCCTATGGCTCAAGTGTAGTAAGGTCGGAGGAGAGCTATGTTCCACGGCCGCCGGGTCTCCTCCTGAGAGTTGTATGAGTTGTCTCGAACGTCAATGAGGTAGTATGATCCATTGTGTAGATTTTTGCTGACCACAAAGGGCGTTTCCCAAGGCAAGGATAACTTGTGCATGTCGGTCTGATCCTGGATGAGCCGGAGCACCAAGTCACCTTCTTGAAAGGTTCTTATCTTAACCCGGCGGCTGTGATAACGCCGTAGGTCCTGTTGATAAACCGCCGATCGAGCCAGAGCCATATCCCGTTTCTCATCTAACAGGTCCAGCGCCTCTTGGCGGGCTAGCTCGTTGTCCGCTTCAACATAATTAGCAACCCGGGGCGAGTCATGACGTATATCACTTGGTAGAACTGCCTCTGCCCCGTATACCATAAAGAAAGGTGTGTAACCTGTTGATCGATTGGGGTGGTGTTGATACTCCATAATACGTAGGTAATTCTTCCACCCAACAACCCGGCGCCCGCTTAAGGGAATCATGAGCCGGGCTTAAGACCCTTCAAAATTTCTTGATTGGCTCGCCCGCTTGACCGCTGGATTGAGGGTGCGCCACGATGCTAAGTCAAGCCGGATGTGCTCTCTTTGATGTAAACCTCCATCTCACCTTTTGAAAGGTTTGTACCATTATCCGTGATAATACCGTGTGGAAAGCCAAAGCGAAGATAATCTTTTGAGAAATTGAACCGCCAGATGTCGGTAGACTAAAGTAGGGGTACCTTAGTACCTCAACTTGGGCACGGGCAACAGAAGACCAGCGGCAAGGCTTGCCAAGCGCCCGCCAAGATCCTCCGTTATTCCTTTTATTGCCATTCAAGAACAAAGTGTTAGCTGAGAAGACAAGGCCCCGGCAAGAGGAGCTTGTCGGGAAGGACTAGACCCCGGCAAGAGGAGCTTGCCGGGAAGGCCAACCAAGGCACTCCAGAAGACTTGCCAGACGCCCTCTGCGTCCGGCAAGACCCGACGAAGCGCAAGCTCGCGGGTGCGATAAGACAGCGATCATGCAAGGCGCTTGTTGCCGGTCACCACTGCACCCATGCTCCAGCTCACCCGACGACGTGTCGCCGCAGGATTGCTCCTGGTGTACGTGGCGGGTAGCTGTGCAGCCAAGCGGTGCGAGGTGGCGATAAAGCTGACAAGGAGGCCATCGTGGCGATCGGTGGCGCCCCAAACGGTCGCTTCCTGCACTGTTTCTGCGACCGGACGGGCATTAGATGCCCTTGTCCCCTGCTGTCAGAGTTAGGTAGGGGCACTGTTGATAGTGGTTGTACCAACCCGCGTTTTTACCTTTTTACCCCTCTCTCTGCGTTGCCACCTGTCGGTGACCCCTTTAGACTATAAAAGGGAGGCCCATGCGCACGTGGAGGGGGTTCCGGGTTCGACTCATTCGAGACTACAACACACCACACGCTTTCGAGCAAGAACAAATACAAACACAAAGCAGCAGTAGGAGTTTTATCTCTCCGGAGAGCTCCGGTTGGTAAAATCTCGCGACGCCGACCTCGATCCGCTCTTCAGGCGACCTCCGCTCCCCGCCGACCGAGAAGGCCCCTGCCCCATAGGTGCTCGCTTCCACCACGACATCTTTTGTGCGCCGGTAGGGGCGCCGAGGTTGTGCGAACCTGATCCGTCTCCGCGCTACATCAACATCTTCATCGACATGCCACCGAAGAAAAGGCTTCGAGGTGGCCGCCCGCTCGCAATCGCCCTACCGCCACCAGAGCAAACGGGCGGTGGGGTGGACGCCGGCGGAGGAGCGGGCGCCGATGGTGGGACTCACGTCGTCACCAGGTCCAAGGACAAGGCCCCGCAAGCTTCAACGTCTTTACATCCACCGCTCCCCTCCCAGGGGGTGCAGGATCGACAACGCCACGGTGCTCCTAGCACCGTACTCGCGTTGGAACAAGGCCAAGCTGGTGGAACGCGGGACGCTCAAGGCCAGCATGCGCATCAACATGCTCGCACGAGCGCCGCACGGTCGCCGATGAGATGTTGCTCCTTCTAACACCGTTAGAAGTATGAGCATAACTCGCCTCGCGCCGCTCGCCCCACCGCCGAAAACTCCAGAGGAAGCGCCGCCCGAGCCCACCGCTTTAGATTACCCTCGGCGCTGCACAAGATCGATGATCGGAGGGCCAAGATTCAGAGCTCATCGGCTTCGCTTAACGGCGATAAGCCCCGCAACCGAAAGCACATCGAAGCCCGCAAGACGCCAAGCGCAAGCCGACGCCGACAAGACCGCTGGGGTGCCACCACTGCACTCCCGCCCAAGGCCAAGATCGCCGACTCGCCGGGCCACCTCGACACCGACTCCACACCGCGCCGCCGGACCCGCGAGCTCGCCGTGATCAACGCCAAATCCTCCAAGAACGACGACACGAAGATGCCCGTATCGCATCGAGCGCGAAGAGAAGCGGCGTCAATCGACCAGCGCTACTGGGCCCATCTGCCGATATGCATGCGCCTGGAACCAGCGACTTGTCAGACGCGTAGGTTGCCCTGCGCTCACCCGTGAGGTGCGGCAAGTCCAAAGGGCTCAAGACCAAGAACTTCAAGCCGATGTACCGAGAAGTATGATGGCAGGATACATCCGTCGGAGTTCCTCGGCGTCTACACCATCGCGTGCAAAGCTACCGGGGCGCGACGAGAAGATCTCGCCAACTACTTCACCGGTGCTCAAGCCCAACGCCGATCTTGGCTCATGCACTTGCCGATAACTCCATCTCTTCGTGGGCGGGCTGTGCCATCGCTTGTCGGCTTTCACAGTGGCCACAAACCCCATGGCCAGAAAGCGATCTTCATCTCGCCGCCTGTAGGAAGGAGAACCCCCGCAAGTACATACAGATATTCAGCCAGTGCGGCAAGAACATCCCAGATGTCCACCCCGCGCTGTTATCGCTGCTCCATCGAACGCGCGTGAATCGCAGGATGAGGGAGGAGATGGCGATGTGCAAAATTAGAGATGTCAGCGAGCTATATGCTCTGGCCGACAAGTGTGCACGTGTTGAGGAGGGGAGGAGGCTCCCCAGAGAGAATGCAGGAGCAGAAGGATATGACAGTGAGGACGCCCCTCCGGCAAAGAAGAACCAGAGGCGGAATAACAGAAAGAGAAAGGCTAAGGATGTGCTAGTCGTCGAGCAGTCCGGCAACGTAGGCGGCGCCGACAAGGCCAATGCTGGTGACTCCGGCAAGGCTGTGGTGGCCGCCGACAAGCAGGACGGCTCCGGCAAGCAGTACTGCAAGATCCACCACACCAAGGGTCATGACCTCCAAGCCTGCAAGAAGGTTGAGCAGATGGCAGAGCTACAGAAAGCTGAATATGAGCGTCGCGACAAGGAGAAGGCCCAGGAAGGTGGCGGAGGATCTGACAAGAAGCGTCTCGCCCGGGGAGGGCGCCGCGGCAAGGCCAAGCAGCGGCAAGGAGACAGGCCTCCCCGCGGCTGCGACAAGGATGAGGATGAAGATGAAGATGATGAGATGGAGGAAGATGAGGCCGACGAACAGGAGTTTCAGAAGGCAACGGAGGTTTTGAAAGGCCGACGGCGGTGCTTCTTCGCACACCTCGCACCGCCAACTCAAACATGGGTGCGAAGTGAACGAGCGTAACCGTCTGCCGAGTCGCAAGAACCCTCGGTGGTCCAGCACGCCCATCATCTTCGACGTTGAGGATCACCCTGACCGCATCACTGCGGTCGGGTGCTTGCCGATGTTGGTTTCACCAACCATCCGCAACCTCGAGGTTACTAAGATGTTGGTTGATGGCGGGGCCGGCCTAAATCTGATCTCTTCCGCGGTGCTCAACAAGCTCCAGATCCCCGACAGCGAGCTCGAAGAAACTGGTACCTTTCAAGGAATCAACCCGGGAAGGAGCAAGCCGAAGGGGAAGATCACACTGCCAGTGACATTTGGCAGCGAGCTGAATTTCAGGACAGAGAGAGTCACATTTGACGTTGCTGATTTCCCATTGCCCTACAATGGGATACTCGCCGCCGTCCGCTTGCCAAGTTCATGGCAGCCTCTCACCACGCTGCATAATGTGCTCAAGATGCCTGGTCCGATAAGTGTTATTTCTGTCCATGGTGACAAGAAGGATGCACTTATCTGCACCGACAAGATCTACCGGAAGCAACAGCCGCAGAGAACGCGAAACCACTTGTCATCAAGCTCCCGGGAAAGAAGAAGACCAAGACCGCAAGAGTAGCTCGATGCCCACTCCGCAAGCGCACCTCTTCGAGTGCTGCGCTACCGCCGAGGACGCACCATCGAGCTCCACCGCAAGTGCAAGAAGGCAAAGACAGCTACACCAGAGACCAAGAAAGTGGTCGCCAAGGAGGACGGCACGGTGGTACCTTCACCATCGCGCCACGCTGACCCTAAATAGGAAAGCGCTGCTGTTTTCTCAAGGGCGAATGTCGGCGTGTTTGCATGGCAACCATCCGACATCCCCGTGTTCCTGTGAAAGTAATTGAGCACCACCTGCCGCCCCGCCTCACGCGCGCCCATCAAGCGAGAGTTAGGAAGCAAGCGTGGAACGCCAAGAGTTCATAGCGTAAGAGATCAAGAAGTTGAAGCAGCAGGCCTCGCCCGAGGAGTACTCCATCCAATGTGGTTAGCTAATCCAGAGTCGTGCGCAAGGCTTAACGGGAAGTGGAGGCTTTGTATTGACTTCACCGATGTTAATAAAGCTTGTCCCAAGGATCCATTTCTTGCCGCGCAGATTGACCATATTGTCGACTCCATGGCGAGGATGTGATCTGCTTTCATTCCTTGATGCATACTCAGGATATCATCAGATCTTCATGGCAGGAGAGGATGAAGAGAAAACCGCATTCATTACTCCATGTGGCACGTACTGCTTTGTACGAATGCCTTTCGGACTAAAGAATGCTGGTTCTACATTCGCAAGAGTAGTCAGCCATGCTTTTGAGCCACAGTTGCACAGGAATGTAGAAGCATATATGGATGACATAGTGGTCAAAAGCAAGGACAGAGAAACTTTGGTTCAAGATTTGGATGAGACTTTCACAAATCTGCGCAAGATCAATCTCAAGCTGAATCCCGAGAAGTGCGTGTTTGGAGTCCCTTCCAGCAAGCTTCTTGGATTCTTTGTATCTCAGAGGGGAATTGAAGCCAATCCCGACAAGATCAAAGCCATTGAACAGGTTGAATCCCCGAAGCGCGTCAAGGATGTGCGGAGACTTGCCAGCTGTGTTGCTGCTCTCAGTAGGTTCATCTCTAAGTCTGCTGAGCGCGCCCTCCCGTTTTTCAAGATTTTGAAAAAGGCAGGTCCAATGAAATGGACTCCGGAAGCGGAGGCTGCGCTGCAGGACTTGAAGAAATACCTATCCTCCACCCCAACACTTGTCGCACCTAAGCCACAAGAGAAGTTGCTGCTATATCTGGCGGCAACCAATCAAGTGGTTAGTGCTGCGTTAGTTGCGGAGAGGGAGGCGGATGATGAGCCAGCAACCGCGGCAATCGAGTCCAGCGACAAGCGGGGGGCTTCCCCGACAAGCTCTGGTTCCAGCAAGGATGGACCTGCATATTGCGGAAGAAAATGAAGAAGATGGTGCAATACCATCTATTTTGTCGGGCCTTCGCATGGGCTAGATCAAGGTACTACTGTGTGTGGTTGCTTTTGGCCTTCTCATGGCCTCGAGGAAGCTGCGCCATTACTTTCAAGCACACGAGATCACAGCTTGTCACTCGCTTCCGCTGAAGAGGATACCGCAGAATCTAGAAGCAACAACAGGGATTGTCGAGTGGGCACTGGAATTGTCAAGCTTTGGCCTCAAGTTTGAAAGTACTTCAACTATCCAGAGCCGAGCATTGGCAGAATTCATAGCAGAGTGGATGCCAACACTAGATGAACAAACTCCGGAGAAGAGCATCCCCGTCAAGGAAGCGAGCAAAGAATGGATCATGTACTTTTGTGGTAGACTACATTGATGAAGTGAGAAAACTAGAAGAACATTTTGACGGCCTGCAGATGGAACATGTTCCAAGAGCTCAGAATGACATTGCAGACGGCCTGTCAAAATGCGCTGCACTCAAGTTACCTGTGGAACCAGGAATTTTGTGCTCTGTCGACTCAGCCATCTCAGAACACCATCACCGGACAAGGCAAGAAAAGAAAGTTGGTTACTGGCGACTACTTTCCGGCAGAGCTCCCTGAAGCCACCGCCAAGAAGGTCCCCAGGCTCAACACAGAAAGTGTTGAGGAGCAGTCTGCTCCGACAAGCCCTAGGGTTTGTTTCGTTGCAGCAGACGCTCCCGACAAGTTGTGTCCCGACACGCTTGCCGGGGAGCATCATGCTCCGGCAAGATCCCAGATTCTTGACGTGGAAGCAGATGTTCCTGCAGCAGCATTTGCGCCTTTAGCCCTCGTCGTCGAGCCACAAGCTCCGGCATGGGCACAGCAGATCGTCCATTTCCTTCAAACAGGAGAACTTCCCGAAGAGCAAGAAGAAGCAGAGAAAGTAGCCCGGCAATCAAGTATGTACCAGTTTGTCGATGACATACTGTACAGAAAAAGATTCAACGGAGTGAAATTAAAATGCATTTCCCGGGAAGAAGGACAGGAGCTGTTGGCAGAGATACATGGAGGCATATGTGGTCACCACATTGGTGCAAGAGCACTTGCCGGCAAGGTTTCTTTCGCCGACACCCTCCAGATGCAATCGCACAAGTAACCAAGTGTGAAGCATGCCGCCCACTCCAAGCAGATACATCAACCAGCTCAAGCTCTCCAAACAATCCCTTTATCCCGCCATTTTCGGTCTGGGCTTGATATCTCGCCCCTTTCCCCGAAGTTGTTGGGGCTTCGAGTACTTGTACGTAGTAATCGACAAGTTCACGAAGGCCGGAAGTGGAAGCAAGGAGGAAGGTGACACAGACAACAAGCATCAAGTTCTTCAGTCAATTGTTTGCCGCTTCAAGTCCCTAACAGACCATCACCGACAACGGCAGATAGCTTCACGAGCCGCACCTTCATGCAAGACGCCCAAGATCTTGGCACCAAGATCTGCTTCGCTTCGCTGCTCACCCGAGAAGCAACGGTCAAGAGAGGGCAACGCTGAAGAAGTCGCGCAGCTCAAGACCAAGATTTTCGACAAGCTGCGCAAGTGTGGAAGAAATTGATCGAGGAGCTGCCGGTGGTTCTTGGTCGATCAGACGACGCCAAATCGAGCCACCGCCGACGCTTTTGCTCTTGTCTATGGAGCGTAAGCAGTTCTCCCATGGAACTCAGATACGGATCGCCGAGTGCTCGCTATGATGAGTTTGAGCAAGAGCAGCTGCGGCAAGATGACGCGCTGCTCCTCGAGGAGGATCGCCTTCAGTTGTCAGACGAGCTGCTCGCTACAAAGAAGCTTTGCGCCGCTACCATAGCCGCAGTTAACGCCAGAAGCTTCGAGGAAGGCGACCTTGTTCTTCGGCGTGTTCAGTCCGCCAAGAATTCCAACAAGTTGACGCCAAAGTGGGAAGGCCCTTATCGGGTAAAGCGAGTCACTAGGCCCGGCGCTGTCCGCCTTGAGACCGAAGATGGCTTTCTGATGAGCAACTCCTAGAACATAGAACATCTTCGCAAGTTTTACCCATAAGGCGAGGTTGCCGGAACCCGTTCCGGCAACCACCTTTTGTACAAGCCTTGCCGCTGTTGCATGTAACCCTTTGTACAAAGCCAGGCGCAGATCCCGTGCATAAATAAAGATCATATGCTATGCCAAAAGTTGTCAAATTTCATGCCTTTTTCTTTTTAGCATGTATACACTGACACTTTGTGCATCACTTGCCCCCGGTAAGCAGTAACGAACCTTAAGGTTCCATATCATTATTTTCTTCTTTCTTCTCGAAAAGAAGGTTCCTCCGCCCACAAGTTCACCGGGGAAGATAAAGGTGTGGACCAAAGGCTGCTCAAAGGAGTCTAGCCTTGCCGGACACGCATTTACGTAAAAGCTAAGTTGCCAAAGTTTGAGCATAGTCAATTTTAAATTTTAAGTTATATTCCTTGAACGACCGTGCCTTTGTATGGAAAACTCTGTGCGCTGAGGAACCAGCTCGTGGATAAGTTGCGCCTTACTTTGTTTCGAGTCCGCCAACAATGAAAGTGTGCTGCAACTAGCCCCGACAAGGTTTCTATCGGAGGCAACACCGCCAAAGAAGGCATTGATGTTCAGACTCAGCTTCAAGGCAAGTGTGCTTACCGACAAGTTCCCTAAAAGCGAGGGTAAAAACATACAAGGGATGGAATCAAATAAAGGATGTAACATAACAAGCACTGCCCAGAATAAAGTTATATTACAAAAGTAACTTATTGCGGTAATCGCTAAATTGTTCTCATAACTGAAATAACAGCGACAAGGAAAGAAGGGCGCGCTGGCACTGGGCCCCGCAAGCCGTTGTTCTTGGGGCTGCGAGTATTAAGACTCACCCACGGCAAGCCAGAGTTGCCGGGCCGCGATATCGATAAGTTTTTCGTCCTCATCATGCATCCTCTTATGGATCGGGGATGCGGTTGCCCTCCCGACCGTGTTTTGTATGGAAAACACGTGCGCGGAGGAATCGACTCGTGGCTAAGTTGCGCCCTTAATTTGTTTCGAGTCCGCTCAACAATGAAAGCGTGCTGCAACTAGCCTCGACAAGGTTTCTTGCGGAAGCAACACCGCCGCAGGCTATCGATGTTCCAAGACTCAAGACTCATGCAAGCGTGTTCCCACCGGCAAGTTCCCCAAAAGCGTAGGGTAAAAACATACAAGGGATGGAATTGAGTGGAGGATATAACATGGCAAGCTTCCCCTTTTCATTAAAAAAACATCCCACTCGGGTACAGTCCATAGAGGATGAAAAACATGAAAGAGAGGATTACAAGCTTTAGATGCAGCTAAGGCCCGAAGGCTTACAAATTAAAAAGATAAGATGCCCGTAATCCCTTTCCTGTCCCTCTCTTCAGGAGGTAGATCAAGGAGGCGAAAAGGGCAAAAGGGGCGCTTAGGCGAGCTACTGTGCCGAAGACACCAAGAGAACATCCCGGGCCGTCCGGAGGCTGGACGGTGATGGCGGCGCCGAAGCGGGCTCAAGACGGGCGGCGGACGCCAAGACGCTGCCGAGGGCACTACGCCCAGACTCGATTTGACGGCCTTGTCGCTAGCCCTCTTCCCCTTCCGCAGCCTCCCTACGCCAGCCACCCAAGGAGACGACCCCGGGGAGTTCAAGGAGTCGGCGACGCGGATGATGGGGTCGCCGGTTACGCACGAAGCGGCGCCCGACACCTAGTCGGGCCCGCCATCTCGCCGCCCGCTACCTCGCTGCCATCGCCGCTCTCCTCCTCGTCACTCGCCGAGGGGAGCTCATTGCCGAGGAGCTGTCCACGCAGCACTTCGCCGGGTGCCAAGTCCTCAAGACCTTGACGGAGAGGAGATCGCCTCCATTAACTTAAAATGGAGGGTAAACCCCGCCATCGCTGTGGATACGCTAACGCCTTCCACCTCGATCAAGATACATCACATTAGGGGCTGGGAAGACAACGCGGACTCGCGTGCCGCTGATCCCACAGCCCCTCATGTGCAATCTCAGCGTCTCGGGCGGGTCCAGCTCCATCGCGCTAGCGAACGGAGCTGGGAGCCGGAGGCGACGACGAGGCGCCCGGCGCAACTTGACGAAGAACTCGCAAGGGTCGTCCCCTGTATGGACCGCTGTGGGGAGAGGAACCGCCGGCGGAGGCGAAGCTGGTGCGCCGCCCCGTCCGCCTCTTCCCGAAGCGCCGACCTGCCCACGACCTCGCCTCCCTCTTCCCTTGTGGCTGGCTCGCCACCACGGGCGTGGATAGGAGGGATGCGCTGCCTGGCGGCGACCCTCGCCGCCACCGATGAAGGGCTGTGGTTCCCTTCTCCATGGCGAATGAGAGAAAGGGGAGCAGAAGTCAAGAAAGGAGAAGATGAGAGAGTGCGGGTCAAGGCCCTCCCGCTCTTCTTAAAGGAGCGGGGTGGGGTTTCGGCCGCCTGGCCAAAGGAATCGAGCACGGAAGAGCAGGAATCGGGGCCGACCTGCTGCCTCGCAGAATGGCCTCAATCTCCCACTTCCACCGTCTGTGACCCCAAGTGCATGGGAGCTGCGTGGCGGGATGCAACCGAGGCGAACGCTACGCATTTCTGGATTAAAGTATAGCCCACGATCTCTCCCATGACGCGCGATTGACGCGGCTGCTACGGAGGACGCGTGGATACGGAGGGTTTGGTTTGGACCTGCACTGCGCGTCTGCAGCCCTATTTTGGGCCCGCCCAACAGCGCGGCTGCAGTGTGGCCCAGCCCGGGGCTCTGCTGGTGTACTAAAGTAGGGGTACCTTAGTACCCCGAACTTGGGCATGGGCAGTCGCAGCACCCCGTGGCAAGGCTTGCCGGGCGTCCGCCAAGATCCTCCGTTATTCCTTTTATTGCCATTCAAGAACTAAGTGTTAGCTGAGAAGACAAGGCCCCGGCAAGAGGAGCTTGCCGGGAAGGACTAGACCCCGGCAAGAGGAGCTTGCCGGGAAGGCCAACCAAGGCACTCCAGAAGACTTGCCGCGACGCTCCGCGCGTCCCGGCAAGACCCGACAAGCGGCAAGCTCGCGGGTGCGACAAGACAGCGATCATGCAAGGCGCTTGCAGCGCCGGCCACCACTGCACTCCACGCCCAGCTCACCCGACGACGTGTCGCCGCAGGATCGCTCCTGGTGTACGTGGCGGGTAGCTGTGCAGCCAAGCGGTGCGAGGTGGCGATAAAGCTGACAAGGAGGCCATCGTGGCGATCGGTGGCGCCCCAAATGGTCGCTTCCTGCACTGTTTGGGCGACCGGATAGGCATTAAATGCCCTTGTCCCCTGCCGTCAGAATTAGGTAGGGGCACTGTTGATAGTGGTTGTACCAACCCGCGTTTTTACCTTTTTACCCCTCTCTCTGCGTTGCCACCTATCGGTGACCCCTTTAGACTATAAAAGGGAGGCCCATGCGCACATGGAGGGGGTTCCGGGTTCGACTCATTCGAGACTACAACACACCACACGCTTTCGAGCAAGAACAAATACAAACACAAAGCAGCAGTAGGAGTTTTATCTCTCCGGAGAGCTTCGAAGCTGGGTAAAATCCCCCGCGCGCTCGACCTCGATCTGCTCTTTGTGCGACCCTCCGCTCCCTGCCGGACCGAGAAGGGCCCCCTGCCCCATAGGTGCTCGTTTCCACCACGACACCGTAGATGCATCACACTTGCTGACAGGCTCCGCTTCAACCCACTTGGTGAATTTATCAACTGCCACCAACAGCTGGGTCTTCTTGTCCTGGGAACGCTTAAAGGGCCCCACCATATCAAGCCCCCAAGTAGCAAAAGGGCAAGTGATAGGTATCATCTGTAGTTCTTGAGCCGGAACATGAGCCCTGCGTGAAATTTTTTGACAAGCATCACATCGCTTTACCAAATCCTCCGCATCAGCATGAGCTGTCAACCAGTAAAATCCATGACGGAAAGCTTTGGCAACCAGTGACTTTGAACTGGCATGGTGACCGCAATCCCCTTTCATGAATTTCTCATAGGATCTCTTGACCTTCTTCTGGAGAAACACAACGTTGAAATACGCCGGAAACGCTATAGCGGTGTAACTCACCATTGTGAATAACCATGGACTTGGACCGCCGGACTATCTGTCGAGCCAGAACTTTATCATCTGGTAGTTCGCCCCAGTTCAAATACGCCAGATACGGAACTGTCCAATCCGGCACAATATGCAAAGCAGCCACCAATTGAGCCTCCGGATCAGGAACATCCAAATCCTCTTCTGTAGGCAACTTAGCAGACGGGCTATGCAAGATATCTAAAAAGGTATTAGGAGGTACCGGTTTACGTTGAGATCCAAGCCGGCTCAAAGCATCTATTGCTTCGTTTTTGCGCCGATCGATATGCTCAACTTGATACCCTTTGAAGTGACCCGCCACAATATCCACCTCACGCCTGTAAGCCGCCATGAGTGGATCCTTAGAATCCCAAGTACCAGAAACTTGCTGAACCACCAGATCAGAATCTCCGAAACAACGAACTCGACTTAAGTTCATCTCTTTGGCCACACGGAGACCATGGAGTAAAGCTTCGTACTCAGCTGCATTGTTAGTACAGGGAAACATCAAGCGGAGGACATAGCAAATTTTATCGCCTCGAGGGGAAGTGAGAACAACTCCAGCCCCCGAGCCCTCCAACTGCCTGGGTCCATCAAAATGAATAGTCCAATATGTATTATCCGGTTTCTCTTCTGGTGCTTGCAACTCGGTCCAATCATTGATAAAATCCACGAGGGCCTGAGATTTGATGGCTGTTCGAGGCACATACTTCAAACCGTGTGGTCCAAGCTCAGTCGCCCACTTTGCAACCCGGCCAGTTGCTTCCCTGTTTTGAATTATATCACCCAAAGGAGCAGAACTAACCACTATGATGGGATGGCCTTGAAAGTATTGCTTGAGTTTTTGACTTGCCATAAAAACCCCATACACCAACTTCTGCCAATGTGGATAGCGTTGTTTTGACTCGATCATGACTTCACTGATGTAGTATACAGGTCGTTGAACCGGATATTCCTTCCCAGCTTCCTTACGCTCAACCACAATTGCCACACTAACCCCTCGGCATTGGCAGCCACGATAATAAAGAAAGGCTCATTATCAATCGGGCTGCAAGAATCGGCGGTTCAACCAATCGCCGCTTAACTCCTCAAAGCCGCATTGGTTGCATCACCTGCATTTAAATCATCTGGTTTTTTCAACATCCGATACAAAGGGATTGCCTTCTCCCACACGATCGATAAAACGGCTAAGGGCTGCAATCCGACCGCTAGACGTGAACATCATTGATACACTTCGTTTAGCCAGGATGTGATTGCCTTAATCTTTTCCGGATTAGCCTCAATGCCCTGTTGGATACAAGAAAACCGAGAAGCTTGCCTGCCGGAACACCAAAAACACATTTATCCGGATTAAGCATCATCTTGTAAACCCGAAGATTGTCAAACGTCTCCTTGAGATCATCTATCAGTGTTTCCTTCTTCCGGGATTTTACCACAATGTCATCCACATAGGCATGAACATTACGCCCAATCTGCGTGTGAAGACAATTCTGCACACAACGCTGATAAGTTGCCTGGGCACTCTTGAGCCCAAAGGGCATAGAAACATAGGTCCTTAACTGCCATCTTGATCTGATGATATCCTGAATAAGCATCCAAAAAACTCAGGCGCTCACAACCCACCGTCGCATCAATGATCTGATCAATACGCAGGAGAGCAAAAGGATCGGCCGGACAAGCTTTATTCAAATCCGTGTAGTCCACACACATACGCCAAGTGCCATTCTTCTTAAGAACAAGCACCGGATTAGCCAGCCATTCAGGATGAAAAACTTCAACGATAAACCCGGCAGCCAACAGCCGGGCTACCTCTTCACCAATTACCTTACGTCTCTCCTCATTAAAGCGACGAAGAAATTGCTTGACTGGTTTAAACTTGGGATCAATATTGAGAGTGTGCTCAGTGAGTTCCCTCGGTACACTTGGCATGTCAGAAGGTTTCCATGCAAAAATGTCCCGGTTCTCACGGATGAACTCGATGAGCGCGCTTTCCTATTTCGGATCCAGATTTGTGCTGATGCTGAACTGCTTGGACGAATCGCCAGGCACGAAGTCAACAAGCTTAGTCTCATCAGCCGGTTTAAAGTGCAGGGTTGGGTCATGTTCAGTGGTGGGCTTCTTCAGAGGGGTCATATCTGCCGGATCAACATTTTCCTTATAGAACTTTAACTCCTCTGTAGCACAAGCCGACTCAGCATAGGCCGCATCACCTTCCTCGCAGTCCAAAGCAATTTTACGACTTCCGTGAACCGTAATAGTCCCTTTATGACCCGGCATCTTGAGCTGCAAGTAAATATAACAAGGCCTTGCCATGAATTTTGCATAAGCCGGTCGCCCAAACAATGCGTGGTACGGGCTCTGGATTCTCACTACTTCAAAGGTCAATGTCTCAGATCGGGAGTCATGTTCATCACCGAACACAACTTCCAAAGTGATCTTACCTATGGGATAAGCCGATTTACCTGGTACCACACCATGAAAGACAGTGTTGGACGGTTTAAGATTCTTGTCTGTCAACCCCATGCGACGGAAGGTCTCATAATACAGAATATTGATACTGCTTCCTCCATCCATGAGTACTTTTGTAAACTTATAACCTCCCACCTGAGGTGCGACCACCAAAGCCAGTTGACCCGGATTGTCAACCCAGGGCGGATGATCCTCCCTACTCCACACAATAGGTTGTTCGGACCACCGCAGATAGCGTGGTACTGCCGGTTCAACAGCATTAACTGCCCTCTTGTGAAGCTTCTGATCACGCTTGCACAAACTAGTGGTAAACACATGATACTGCCCACCATTCAACTGCTTTGGGTGACTCTGGTAACCCGACTACTGCTGATTTCCTTGATTATTCTGCTGGTTGTTACCACCTTGGTTGTTTTGGTTGCCATGAATATTCTGAAACCCAGAGTTTGAACCACCGCCACCATGAAAACCTGGACTTGAACCGCCCGACGGACCCTGATCATACCAGAAAAGATCAGAGTTTTTGAACTCCTTCATAATGTTACAATCCTTCCAGAGATGCGTTGCAGGAGCTTCCTTGGTCCCATGCTTTGGACAGGGCTGATTCAACAAACGCTCCAGATTCATTGCCCCGCCACGCTGGGGCGGTTTACCTTTACGACGCTGCACATTAGCGTTAGCTACAAAATCTGAATCCTCTTTACGCTTACCATTATTCCCATGGCCTCCTTGGTTGTGCTGCTGCCCCTTTGCACCGCCGTTCTTCTTTCCCTTCTCCGGTTTCTCATTATCAGAATCGGGATCCTTGGTATTATCAGAATCGGCATACTTGACCAAAGCTGCCATGAGGGTTCCCATGTCGTTGCAGTGGCGCTTGAGCCGTCCCAACTTCATCTTCAGTGACTTAAACCGGCAATTGCACTCCAGTGTTATAATTGCTTGACCAGCGTTAATCCGGTCGGACGAGTGCAAAACTTCTGAAACCCGACGTACCCAATGAGTTGTTGACTCGTTCTCCCCTTGAACACAAGCATCCAGATCCACAATGGACATGGGCTGTTTGCACGTGTCTTTGAAATTGGCTATAAACCGGGCCTTCAACTGATCCCATGACTCGATGGAATTAGCCGGTAGATTTTTCAACCAAGTATGGGCCGTTCCTTCCAACATCATCGTGAAGTACTTTGCACAGGCCGCTTCATCTACATCCAGCATCTCCATTGCCATCTCATAACTCTCGACCCACGCCTCAGGTGGCTGCTCCGCCGTGTAATTAGGCACTTTGCATGGACCCTTGAAATCTTTGGGCAGACGCACATTACGGAGAGCCGGAATAAGGCACGACACTCCCCAGGAACTGAAGGCAAGCCCGGTGCCTCGGTCAACGGACGCTTCTGGCTGAACCGGGGCAGGTTGATAACGACCCAAAGCGGCATCCCTTCGTGCCCTGGCATGATCCACCACATCTTGAGCATTACGATGCCGCGCACTGCTAGACACTTCTGATTCATCCATACGCCTACTATAGCTTGGGCTCGGACGAGGGGTTGAATGAATTTGTTGGGGAACGTAGTAATTTCAAAAAAATTCCTACGCACACGCAAGATCATGGTGATGCATAGCAACGAGAGGGGAGAGTATTGTCCACGTACCCTCGTAGACCGTAAGCGGAAGCGTTATGACAAAGCGGTTGATGTAGTCGTACGTCTTCACGATCCGACTGATCCAAGTACCGAACGTACGGCACCTCCGAGTTCAGCACATGTTCAGCTCGATGACGATCCCCGGACTCCGATCCAGCAAAGTGTCGGGGATGAGTTCCGTCAGCACGACGACGTGGTGACGATGATGATGTTCTACCAGCGCAGGGCTTCGCCTAAACTCCGCGACGATATGACCGAGGTGGAATATGGTGGAGGGGGGCACCGCACACGGCTAAGGAACGATCTTGAAGATCAACTTGTGTGTTCTAGGGTGCCCCTGCCTCAGATATAAAGGAGGGGGGGAGGTGCGTCCGGCCCCTAGGGTGCGCCGAGGAGTCCTACTCCCACCGGGAGTAGGACTCCCCTCTGCCTTGGTGGAGAAGGAAAGGGGAGGAAAGAGGAAAGGGCGCCGCCCTTCCTTGTCCTATTCAGACTAGGGGAGGGGCGCTGCCTGCCCCGGCCGCCCTCATCTTCTCCCTCATGGCCCACTAAGGCCCATTAACCCCAGGAGGGTTTCGGTAACCCCCCGGTGTTCCGGTAAAATCCCGATTTCACCGGAACCATTCCGATATCCAAATATAGGCTTCCAATATATCAATCTTTATGTCTTGACCATTTCTAGACTCCTCGTCATGTCCGTGATCACATCCGGACTCAACAAACTTCGTACATCAAAACTTATAAACTCATAATAAAACTGTCATCGTAACGTTAAGCGTGCGGACCCTACGGGTTCGAGAACTATGTAGACATGACCTAGAACTATTCTCGGTCAATAACCAATAGCGGAACCTGGATGCTCATATTGGCTCCTACGTATTCTACGAAGATCTTTATCGGTCAAACCGCATAACAACATACGTTGTTCCCTTTGTCACCGGTATGTTACTTGCCTGAGATTCGATCGTCGGTATCTCAATACCTAGTTCAATCTCGTTACTGGCAAGTCTCTTTACTCATTACGTAATGCATCATCCCGCAACTAACTCATTAGTCACATTGATTGCAAGGCTTATAGTGATGTGCATTACCGAGAGGGCCCAGAGATACCTCTCCGACAATCGGAGTGACAAAACCTAATCTCGAAATACGCCAACCCAACATGTTCCTTTGGAGACACCTGTAGTTCTCCTTTATAATCACCCAGTTACATTGTGACATTTGGTAGCACCCAAAGTGTTCCTCCGGTAAACGGGAGTTGCATAATCTCATAGTTACAGGAACATGTATAAGTCATGAAGAAAGCAATAGCAACATACTAAACGATCAAGTGCTAGGCTAACGGAATGGGTCATGTCAATCTCATCATTCTCCTAATGATGTGATCCCATTAATCAAATGACAACACATGTCTATGGTAGGAAACATAACCATCTTTGATTAATGAGCTAGTCCAGTAGAGGCATACTAGTGACTATATGTTTGTCTATGTATTCACACATGTATCATGTTTCTGGTTAATACAATTCTAGCATGAATAATAAACATTTATCATGATATGAGGAAATAAATAATAACTTTATTATTGCCTCTAGGGCATATTTCCTTCAGAATTCTATCTCGGCTATACAAATAAGCCTGCTGCTATACCATGGCGGTTTGAAGAAGGTCTCTCGCCTGCCGCGTTTCAATTGCTGCTATTGAATCGCCCTCCATCGGAATGGCTGCCAGGCGTGATGCTGCGGCAATCATGTTATCCAGAGGGCTCGAGAAGTGACCCGGTGGTGTAGACGCGTATTGCGGCAGGTTATCTGTTCGTCGGGGTGGCTCTGTTATCCGTAGTTGATCCGGAGCTGTCCTAGGTGCATCAGTCCGGTTTGCACTGCCGGATTGTTTCGCCAATAGCGCTGGCGTCGAAGAGATTTAACCTTCAGAAACGGCGGCAGACGAGACCGGTACTTCTTCGCGATTACATCCTCTCGATGCGGTCCGATCCAAAGATGAGCTGGTAATTGCGGCTCAGATCCGCTGTGGATCGGGCATCCAAAGTGGCCCTTTCTTCACCATCCTAGCATCCTCGGTTGCGTGTCCCCTTAGCCTGTGTTATTTGGTCCTTCACCGCAATGTCCGCGATTGTGCTGATCCCGCGTCTCCGGGGTGACCGCCGTGGTTAACAAGGTCGCCGAGGCATCCATCAAACCGGAGAGGACTTGAGTCGGTCGGTGGCGGCCGACTCTGCCGCCATGCTGCTGATCCGGTATTCATTGCTGCTGTAGACGAAGACTGCAACGTGGGCTGCATTCCGGCCATGTAAACATCAACCCGACTTGGCGGTTCAAGGAGGTCCGAATATCGTTGCCATCGAATATCCTTCAACACACCGTTATGAATCTGCACAAGGACTCGGCCGCGATGGATGACTCGCCGTCGGAATATACAGCCGCCTCGCCTTCGAGACACCGGTTCAGATCCGATCCCATGGACACATCCTACAAACGCACGCTTCACGGCGGGCTTAACCCGGGCTGGACTTGCACGCTGAGCCGCCTCGACGAGGTCAGCAGATGTCCGGCTCAGGTCTTGTTCGCCGATCTTGCCGATGAAGACAAGAATTCCGCCAAAGGGGACCCCAGATCCAGACTCGATTTAGCCGGCCTCGGGGCCCCATCCTTCGTCGTCGATGTAGAGCTTGCCGCGATGACTCTTGGTCATCCGGCCGACCACGTACCCCTTGAGTCCTTCAAAGTTGCCCTTCAAGAACTCGAAACCATCGTGCGATATCCCCATGGTGGGCGCCAATTGTCGTGGAATTAACACGTCAGATGTTCTAAGGAAAGGACTTAGTCGTGGAGCCATCGCAACGGGTTAGCTTGAAGGGGTTAAACCGGACAAGGGACATGAGAGTTTATACTAGTTCGGCCCCTTCGATGAAGGTAAAAGCCCACGTCTAGTTGTGATGGGATTATTTAGGTTTCGATGACCAGGGAGCAAATACGCTTGCCTGAGTCTCGAGTTGTTGTTTGTTGTCCTTGAACCGCCGCCGGGTCGTCCCTTTATATACACAGGTTGACGCCCAGCCGGTCTACAGAGTCCCGAAGCCGACTCATACAAAGTGTTCGGTTCGGTCTCTCCTTCCCTAACTTACATTACAAGTTACATAGTCATGGCGGTTGACCACTATGGGCCCTAATCCGCCTTTGGGCTTTAGGCCTCTAAGCTTGTTTAATAACTTCACCATCTTCTGGATTCTTCATGGGCTTTGGCATAGTCGAGGGTGAACCGGTCCCTCCTGGCCGGTTTACACTCAGTAGCTATATCCCCAACAGCTCCATTCCCCTTTCTTCAATCCATCCAATCCCGAGCTCCTGCGACCATGTCCAGCATCGGCAGCCACTCCGATGGTGGCTCAGAAGACGAGGACGAGCTGGCGCTCTGTATCGCACTGGAGCGCTCATGGAACGATACAAGCAGCAGCTCCGGTTCAGGTGTGTCGCCGCCTGTCACCAGTTGCGACAACGCCGATGCCGGCGCCGACCCTTCCCGCCCGCGGATCTGTGAGGGTAGCTCAATCGGCGCGGCCCACCCGACGGCTTCCTCCACCTCCGGTTGTTGCTCCGCGCAGGCAGCGGTGGGTTCTACTGCCCGCTCCACCGGCATCGCAGATGCGGACTCCGGAATCGAAGGCACGCGCCGCTCCCCGCGAGAGGCAGAGGGCAAGGGAGATGAGGGTCGTGTCTGACACGGTTGCACAGTCTACCCACCGCCGCCGCATGATGCCGGTGCCCGACGAGGATGAGTGTCTCCTCCAGTGGGTGTATCGTCGATCACTTACACGACGGAGATGGACACCCAGTGGCTCCGGAGCATCAACGCCAAGCAGCTCCAGCTCAACACTGAGCAGTCCCAGCGGCAGGCGGCGGAGGCGGTGAGGGTGGCCAAGCTCAAGCGCAAGCATGACCGCATCGTCCGGCGCTTGAAGGGCTACATCGTCCTCTCTGATTCCTCCTCCGATGGCTTCGACATCGACCCACCTCATGTTGCAGACGCATAAATCATCGCCGGCGACCGGAAGGGCAAAGGGCCAGCGAGGAAGTGGTGAAGCTCTGCCCTCTCATATCTAGCTCGTAGTATCTAGTTAGCATTTGCTGGACAGTTTGAACCGTGTGAACTATGACCGGTCTTTTGGTGATGTTTATATGTGAATGTATGCCCGTTTGCTATTGCTTTAGAGTCTGTTTCCTGTCGATTTTGCCCATTTGGTGATCTACGTACTATGTTGCATGATTTTGTATGGATATAGAGTGCCAAATATAAGATACGCGGTTGTGGACGTGCGGATTTAGGGAGTGCCCGGTCATTGTCCGCGGGCGCGTCCGGGCGCGTATAGGGTGTTGATTTGGCAAGTCCAGCTGTTGATGCATGCTGCACCACTTTATGATCCATAGCGTATTTGTTTTGGTAGTGCTATCTGGCTGACATTCCTTTTGCGGAAAGAAAGTCCGGGGGAAGAGCGGCCTTGAGTTCCTCGCCTGTTTGCCTTATGATTCGTTAATTCTCTTTCTCGATGGGATGGGAAAGGGATATAACCCAGCGGTAGAGTGCCACCTTGATGTGGTGGAAGTCATCGGTTCAAGTGTGATTATCCCCAAACTCAATGTGAGATTTTTCTATTTTGACTTACTCCCCCTCCACGAGCGAAAGGGAATGAATAAGAGGCTTGGAGGATTGAAGTGATAGGGTAGGGTTGGCTATACTGTTGGTGGCGAACTCCAGGCTAATAATCTGAAGCGCATGGATACATGTTAGCCCTTTAATTCAATTCATTATTCTTACAGGTGGCAAACGATCGTCGGTTGCTGGCATTTTAGTTTTATAGTTGTGACACAAGATCAAACGATGACAATTCTGCTCGTTTGTCGCCTCAAATTTTCTTTTTCCCAGAAACTATCATGCCGTTTTGAAGAAACTATTACCCCCACACAACTAAAACTGACATTTAAACGTTGAAATGTCACCTCCCAACGTACTTTCACCAGATAAGAGGGTCCATTCTTGCGGTTTTTTTACTGTCATGACATGATGAATCGAAAGTTTCCTTGCAAAAAAAGGGGTCCATTTGTTTGGGTGAGCTGCTAGCTCGGTCTTGCTTCTAATATTTTGTTTTGAAGTTTATTTTAAAGGACGCACGCACTCCTAAATATTTTTTATAAGCAAGTAACCAAATACACAACACAAGGGTTACAAATATAGGACAACACACACACCCATACACACACGTACACATACACAAGAAAGATCAATGAAATAAAAGAAGAGGCCCGGAAACGAGTTATGCTAGCAACACCCCAAAGACTTAACACCCAACATCATGTGAGAAGAGCAAGGAGTGATGTTAGCTGATCTAAGAGAAGAAGGTCAGGAACCTCTCATAGAGGAGGTTAAGTCCTTTTGTATCAAGAACAAAGTTGAGTGTAACGCCCAGGATCCGATGCGCCAGGTGTCCGCCAGTTATTCACCGTCGTTGCCATGTCATTTGCTTGCGTGTTGCAGTTTGCCATGTCATCCTATGCATTTCATATCATGTCATCATGTGCATTTCATTTTGCATACGTGTTCGTCTCATGCATCCGAGCTCTTTCCTCGTTGTCCGTTTTGCAATCCGGCACTCCTATGTTCCCCGGCGTCCCCTTTTGTCTCCTGTTGTGAGTGGGTATCAAACTTTCTCGGAATGGCCCGAGGTTTGCCAAGCGGCCTTGGTATAGCACCGGTAGACAGCCTGTCAAGTTTCGTGCCATTTGGAGGTCGTTTGATACTCCAACGGTTAACCGGGTAACCGTAAAGCCCTCTTTGAGTTGCAGCCCAACACCCCTTCCAAAGTGGCCCAAAGCCCAGCAAACTCCCCTCCATGCTCTCGGTCGTTCGATCACGATCGCGTGGCCGAAAACCGCACCTCATTTGGACTCTCCTAGCTCCCTCTACCTATAAATAAGCCCTCCCCCCGAAATTCGCGGATGAATCCGCCCAAACCCTAGCCCGCTCCTCTCCGCCATCGGACACGTCCGCCCGGCCGGACGCGTCGCCGCCGCCGCCAGCTAACGGAAGCTGCCACGTGGCGCCTCGCCCTGGCCGCCGCCCGGCCGCTTGCCCGCCTTATGGCAGCCCTTCGCCCGCCGCCGACTTCACCCCGCCGTCGCCGCCGCCTCGCCGGATCGCTCAGCGCACACATCGCTGCCGCCCGTCGCGCCGCGCCTGGACCCGCCGCCTCCGCCGCGGTCGCTGCGCCTCCTCGGCCCGCCCGCTGAAACCGACCGCCTCGCCGTCGGCGCCCGCGCCTGCCGCGCCTGCTGCCGGCCCGGCCGGCAGAAGCTTGACGCCGCCTCCTCGCGCCGCGCCGGAGCTCCTCGTCGCCGGCGCCTCGCCTCCGGGCCTCCCCGCGCTCTCTCCGGCCCCACCTCGCCGGGATCCGGCCGGATCCGCCCGTCTCCGGCGATCCCGTCATCTCCGGCGCGAACTCCGGCGAGATCCGCCGCCGCATCGTAAACCGTGCGAACCCGAAGGTTGCCCCCGTTTCACTAAGTCCCCAGTTTCAGTAATTATCATGCCATGTTCATGCCATCACATCTCTGCATCCGTAGCTCCGTTTCATGCGTATAATATGTCAAATTGTTTGCCTCGACGAGTAGATCATTTCATTCCATAGCATCATTTTCATTTGAGCTCATCTTGATGCCCGAAATGCTGTTGGAAGAGTGCAAGTTGATGTTAATCTGCTGAAACTGTTATAACTTGCTCATTTATCATTTTTGCCATGATTGATGTGTGCATCCTATGAGGTTGATGTCTACACGAATGTTGATCTATGCCATGCCATCTATCCAGGGGTGCCAACCATGTATTTTTGTGAGTTGTTTGCTGAGTGCATCAAGCTTGTTAAGTAGGGTAGTTGATGTTGCTGTTTTGCTTGACAGTTTCTGTTACATTTTGTTGCTATGTTAACATGCTTCTACTAATCATTCTATGCATAATCTGGAGATGCTCTATAAATATGTTTTGAGCTACATGTCATGCTCTATCCATTCATGCCCTTGGTTGCAATTATAGCCTGCTGGAACATGTTGTAATCTTGCTCTAAAGGTGCTTGAAAATGTTGCTGTCAGCCTGTTAACATTAAGTTCACTTGTTCCCATGTGTTTTCCTAGTGATCCATGCACCCTATGAACTTGCTCTTGCCATGCTTAGCTTCATAAACATGCCTTCTTACTGTTGGTTGCCTTGCCATGCCATGTATTGCTCTGTAGTGAGTGGTTCAAGCTCACGAACATGCCAACTTATTGTTGTTTCTACCATGTATGAATCTGTAATATAACTTGCCATGTTTACATGGGTGCCATCATATTTTCCGTGCCCTTTTGGCTCATGGTCAGTAAGGGACTTTTGATCTATGTTATTAGTAGATTCATGACATGCCTTTGTTTGCCATGATAAGTTCCTGTAACATGTTGTTTGCTTGCTCTAAACATTGCACCCTGATGTTATTTCTGCTAAAGTCTGAAACTGTTATTATTTGCAATCTTACCATGTGTTTTGGAGCATGTTCTAGTTGTTTCTGGAGATAGCTCAGTGTTCATGTTTTGTTATGCTTTACATGTACTTCATGCCCATGCCTTTTGTTATTATGTTGGGATGCTGTAGCATATTGTTTTGATGCTTGCAAGATGCCTAGTTCTTTGTTATGGATGATTGTTGCTATGACTTGTATAGTGTGTGGGAGTTGAACCGTTGCTCCGTTTTGAGTGTGCTCTATATGAAACTTGCTTGATTTTGCATGTTGTTTTATATTATCATGTTGCATCCTTGTTTTGGTGTGTTTGCTTGATGTTTGGGTGCATTTTGCATCAATGCCATGTTTAACTTGTTTTGCTCATATCTTCTAGACTGTAGCTCCAAATCTAATGAACTTTATATGTAACTTGACTAGAATTTCGTGTAGATCATCTTGGTGCATCTTTAACTTGCTGTTTAACAACTTGAACATAAGGTTTGTTCAGATCTGGACCAATTTCGAAATTTGCATATGAGGACTTATCGGAATTGTTATATGTTGTTCCCGACCTCATTTAAACTTGCCTTGATGTGTGCTCTTGTTTGCATCATCTTTTGCCATGAGTAGCTTCATCTAGTTTTGTCATGCATCATGCTTGTTGTGCATCATGTCTTGTTCATGTGTGGTGTGTTTACTATGTTGTGTGCTTCTTCTCGATAGTTCCCGTTTCGTTGCGATCATGAGGATTCGTTCGTCTACGTGTGGTTCGTCTTCGTGGCTTCATCTTCTTCATGGACTCGTTCTTCTTCCTTCCGGGATTTCAGGCAAGATGACCGCTACCCTGGATCTCACTACTATCATTGCTATGCTAGTTGCTTCGTTCTATCACTATGCTGCGTTACCCATCATTTGATCTTCAAGCCTCCCAAATTGCCATGAACCTCTAACCTTTGACACCATTCCTAGCAAACCATTGTTTGGCTATGTTACCGCTTTGCTCAGCCCTCTTATAGTGTTGCTAGTTGCAGGTGAAGTTGAAGATTGCTCCATGGTGGATAGGATTATGTTGGGATATCACAATATCTCTTATATTATTAATGCATCTATATATTTGGTAAAGGGTGGAAGGCTCGGCCTTATGCCTGGTGTTTTGTTCCACTCTTACCGCCTAGTTTCCGCCATACCGGTGTTATGTTCCCGGATTTTATGCTCCTAACGCGGTCGGTTGATTTATGGGACCCCCGACAGTTCGCTTTGAATAAGACTCCTCAAAGAAGGCCCAACATTGGTTTTACCATTTGCCTCACCTATTACCTTTTTCCCTTGGGAGTCGTGCATCCCAAGGGTCATCTTTATTTTAGCCCCCGGCCAATGCTTGTCTAAGTGTTGGTCCAAACTAGAGCCACTTGCGCGCCACCTCGGGAAACTTGAGGGCTGGTTCTAGTTGACGTAGTGCTCATCGGTCGTGGCTCGAGACGAGATCGTGCGGCTACTATCGGGATGTCGGCACGCCGGAGGTCTTGCTGGTCTTGTTTTACCATTGTCAAAATGTCTTGTAAACCGGATTCCGAGACTGATCGGGTCTTCCCGGAGAAGGTCTATTCCTTCGTTGATCCCGAGAGCTTGTCATGGGCTGTTGGGACACCCTGCAGGTATAAACTTTCGAGAGCCGTGCCCGCGGTTATGTGGTAGATGGAATTTGTTAATGTCCGTTGTAGACAACTTGACACCAGATCCGAATTAAAACGCATCAACCGTGTGTGTAGCCGTGATGGTCTCTTCTCGGCGGAGTCCGGAAGTGAACACGGTTCTGGGTTATGTTTGACGAAGTAGGTGTTCGGGATCACCTCTTGATCATTGCTAGCTTCACGATCGTTCCTTTGTTTCTCTTCTCGCTCTCATTTGCGTATGTTAGCCACCATATCATGCTTAGCCGCTGCTGCAACCTCACCACTTTACCCTTCCTTTCCCATTAAGCTTTGCTAGTCTTGATACCCATGGTAATGGGATTCTTTGAGTCCTCGTGGCTCACCGGATACTTCCAAAACCAGTTTGCGGTGCCTATGTTACGAAAGCGGTGACGCAACCAAGCTCAAGGAGGAGCTCTATGAAGATCTTGCCCTTTGTGTTGTTTCGTTCTAGTTGATCAAGAGTGGAGCCCGGTTGGGGTCGATCGGGGACCTTTTGTCGCATTTGGGGTTCTTCTTTTATTTTGGTTCCGTAGTCGGACCTTGATTGTATCTGGATGATGTAATGCTTTATTCATGTAATTGGGTGAAGTGGCGATTGTAAGCCAACTATGTATCTCTTTCCCTTATGTATTACATGGGTTGTGTGAAGATTACCTCACTTGCGACATTGCTTTCAATGCGGTTATACCTCTAAGTCGTGCTTCGACACGTGGGAGATATAGCCGCATCGAGGGTGTTACAAGTTGGTATCAGAGCCTTCCCCGACCTTAGGAGCCCCACTGCTTGATCGTTTTTAGTGGCCGAGTTGTGTCTAGAAAAATGTTTTGAGTCATTTAGGATATATATATCGGAGAGTTAGAATTTTTTTACTCCTCGGTCCTTAAATGCGCTCTGGTAAGGTCTCCGACGAGAGGTTTGACTCTTCTCTTCTCAAATTTCACTAAAATTTTTTTAGGATCACGCTGGTATCTTGGAATCGTTCGATGGTTTTATGATGAGAACATTGTCTTGGTGCCTCCTGTCGGGGTTTAGTGGAAGTGTCCCGGGAGTTGAGCTCGAGGTGTTGTCGTCATAATATTATCGTTGCAGTTCTCGAATACCGAGTTTAGTACGCCGACATCGAAAATCTCTTTTATGCAGTTGTTGGTGAGATAACCCGATAACCCAAAGATCGAGGTGAGTACGGGAGTATTACCATGACTCGTATAACGGATGCTTTTCGAAGGTTGAGGTACACGATTTCTGAAGGTTTCTTGGTTATGTGTTGACGGATGGATACAGCTTGGATGTAGGGATTGTTAGTTTTGGGTGATATATATATTGCTTCCCCTGTATCCCCAACACCAGATTGCATAACCAGAAAGTTTCGGGAGTTTAAAGGTGGGAATTCAAGTAGCTCCTACAATATGTTTCCGACAAATGCATGGTATGGGATTGGGTAAATCACTATCATATGTATTTGTTCCGGCTTATTCTGCAAGCCAGTCCTTTGTTCTTGTTTTATTTGTGGTATTCGAGTTGCTTCCAAGTCAAATGTTGAATCCATACCTTTCCTAAACGGTGTTCTCATATTGCTATGTGAATACTAATCCCTTTTGATCATCGAGAGTGTCATGACAATTCTTCTCTAACCAGCGGGATTCTCTCCAGGCTAATACTATCATTCTCCCCATCCGCAAGATCATTTCTAAGTTTTCTCAATGGTGTTTGTTTCATCCGTCTCCAAGTTGCCTTTGTTTTTTCCTTCCCACCCACCCTTTTTCCTCAAGGACTAAGATTTCTTTACCAAGTATCCTTTTATTTTCGTGAAGTTTCTCCATTCTTTTCCGTCAATGTTCTTACCCGGTGGTTCCCAAGAAGATGTTCTACTAGTTCGTCATCCCTCATTCCTTTCTCTTCTCCGGTGGATTCAAGTCAAGTTTTGTTGATCATACTTTTTTCCTCATTTCAATGTCTTCTCATACCGGTGCACCTCGTTATCATTCTACTTCTCGCTATTTGTTATTTTGGAGTGCTCAAGATATCTCGAAGATTCGTGTTTCCACTCTGCATTCATTCAAGCTCTTTCGAGATTGGTATCTCATTCAAGTCATTTAATTCAACCGGTGCAACATCTCTTTTAAATCTTTTCAATGGTGTTCTTTTGAGTGGGCCCTAACCCACAGGTCTTTTCCCAGGATCTTACCTGACTCTTCTATTCTCCAAGAGCTATCCTAAATTCTTCTCCAAGTTTGACGTAAGAATGAGTTATCATCAGTCAAATGCTTTTCTCCAAGATCTTTCAAATTCTTTTCATAGTTGGCTCAACCTCTTCGCTTTTGATTCTTCCGGTGTGCCTCAATAATTCTCGGTGGTGTTTCTCGTTGTCATTCTCATCATTTGAAGACCGAAGAAGAGTTTCTCTTTAATCTTGCTCTATTCTCTTCAAGATTCATGGTGCTAGCTTGTTGCCATCCTCTCATAATTGTTTTCGATTGTGAGAATCTTTTTCACTCACCCGGAGCATTTTAGGAGTCTTTTCAGTTTCATTCTTTGAAGCCCATCATCTCAGTATTATTCATTCAAGCTTTCAGCTCTCGTTCTCCAAATCATACCGGTGCATCATTCAAGTATTTTCTAATCAGCTCGTGATCTATTCGTTCATTTGTATCTAAATACCCTAAAGTATCTTCATTCATTTTTCAACTCTTCCCGGTGAATTGTGCCTTTGCTACTTTCATTTTCAATTCTTACGGTGGTTCTTTCAACATTCCTCTTCTGTTGTTATCGTATCAATTAATTCGTTCTTTCCGAATCCTACCTGTGGATCGTTGAAGACTTTTCGGAAGTTTGTGCTATATCTCTTTTAATCCTTTCTACGAGAATAAGTAGTATGCCAAATCCGTTGCTTGTCATCAATTTAAATTGGTGAAGGATACGCATAACATAATTCTTATTCTTGATTCATCCAAGTGAATTCAATTCCTTTTTCCGGAGTTGTCCATGGAGGCTCTACATGGTGGTTCGTCAAGGATTCCTTTCATTCTTCAATTGTTCTTCAAGATTTTTCTTGAAGGTATGACCCGCCAAGGTATACTCAAAATTAAACATGGTTTTCAACACATGTTTTGTTTTGGGGAGTTCAAGTATTCTTCATCATGCATTCCAAAGTGCAATTCTTTCTACCTTATCTTTTGAGATGGTGTTATGTCATTCTTGACAATTTCCCTTGGTTATTCAAGTTGTCAAGATTGAGGTATTTTAAATCCATCAATCTCCTTGTTGGAGTTATCTTGTGTCATATTTCACCTAAAGCCTTCCCTAAGGAATGTAGCTATTTGTGGTGCTTATCAATGATCCAATTTTCTCCTTCTCATCTCGGTGAAGAAGTTTTTCATCTCTTTGGTGCTCTTAATCAAATCTATGGTTTCCATTAGTGGCCGGTTGTCACCTCATAGTTTTGAGATGTTTTCCATGAGCCCACTACAAGCTTATTCATTTCGTTGTTGGTTTTCCAACAACGCCGTTTTAACCTTCTTGGAAGGGTGCTTTCCAAACTCATTTGTGGCAGAAGTTGGCATTTTCTTCTCCATTCTATTATTCCAATGATCTAACTTCTATTCTTTCGTTACGGAGGCATTGTGATGTTGCTCTTTTCACTCATCATCTCGAATTGTGAGGATCGTGTTCTTTTCTTGCTTATCCATTTAACCGGAGTGTTGTGTCATCTCTTCAAGTGCTTTTCATCTTATCAAGTTTTCCTTCTTCTTTCAACCAAAGTGCTGCCCGAATTCTTCCTCTCCCATCTTGTTTTAACCGCAGTGGTTTTGAATTCTATCTTGCCCATTAAACTCTTGACTCATGTCCTTGCAACCTTCAAGTTCTCGTAATACTCCTTGTTCCTCTTTTCTAACGGATTGTTTGCAAACTCGTTCGTCTCTGTTGTACTCTTTCTTTTAAATTGATCAACCTCTCAAGGTTCATGGTTTCACTCGTTTGTCGAAGAAGCAACTTTGTTTTACCTCTCACTCTTCCTTTCCCTCCGGTGCCATCCTAGATCTCGGGACGAGATCCTCTCGTAGTGGTGGAGTGTTGTAACGCCCCGGATCCGATGCGCCAGGTGTCCGCCAGTTATTCGCCATCGTTGCCATGTCATTTGCTTGCGTGTTGCACTTTGCCATGTCATCATATGCATTTCATATCATGTCACCATGTGCATTTCATTTTGCATACGTGTTCGTCTCATGCATCCGAGCTCTTTCCCCGTTGTCCATTTTGCAATCCGGCACTCCTATGTTCCCCGGCGTCCCCTTTTGTCTTCTGTTGTGAGTGAGTGTCAAACTTTCTCGGAATGGCCCGAGGTTTGCCAAGCGGCCTTGGTATAGCACCGGTAGACCGCCTGTCAAGTTTCGTGCCATTTGGAGGTCGTTTGATACTCCAACGGTTAACCGGGTAACCGTAAAGCCCTCTTTGAGTTGCAGCCCAACACCCCTTCCAAAGTGGCCCAAAGCCCAGCAAAATCCCCTCCATGCTCTCGGTCGTTCGATCACGATCGTGTGGCCGAAAACCGCACCTCATTTGGACTCTCCTAGCTCCCTCTACCTATAAATAAGCCCCTCCCCCCGAAATTCGCGGATTAATCCGCAGTCCAAACCCTAGCCCGCTCCCTCTCCGCCGCCGGACACGTCCGCCCCGGCCGGACGCGTCCGCGCCGCCGCGCCCAGCCAATGGGAAGCTGCCACGTGGCGCTCCCGCCGCCGCCGTCGCCGCCGCCTGGCTGGCTCGCTTCTGCTGCCCGCTTCGCCGCGCCCGCCGTCGCCGCCGCCTCGCCGGATCGCTCCGCGCCGCCGCCAGAATCGCGCCGTATCCCGCGCCACACATGACCCGCCGCCTCCGCCGCCCGGTGTCGCCCGCGCCTACGCCGCACATGATCGCCGCGCCTCCTCGGCCCGCAGCCATGGGCCGACCGCCTCTGCCGTCGGCGTCCCGCCTGCCGCGCCTCGGCAACCGCCAGCGCCGCCTGCCCGGCCGGCGGTGAAGCTTGACCGCCGCCTCCGTCCGCGCCGCCCGAGCTCCTCGTCGCCGGCACCTCGCCTCCGGGCCTCCCCGCACTCTCTCCGGCCCCACCTCGCCGGGATCCGGCCGGATCCGCCCATCTCCGGCGATCCCGTCATCTCCGGCGTGAACTCCGGCGAGATCCGCCGCCGCATTGTAAACCGTGCGAACCCGAAGGTTGCCCCCGTTTCACTAAGTCCCCAGTTTCAGTAATTATCATGCCATGTTCATGCCATCACATCTCTGCATCCGTAGCTCCGTTTCATGCGTATAATATGTCAAATTGTTCGTCTCGACGAGTAGATCATTTCATTACATTGCATCATTTTCATTTGAGCTCATCTTGATGCCCGAAATGCTGTTGGAAGAGTGCAAATTGATGTTAATCTGCTGAAACTGTTATAACTTGCTCATTTATCATTTTTGCCATGATTGATGTGTGCATCCTATGAGGTTGATGTCTATATGAATGTTGATCTATGCCATGCCATCTTTCCAGGGGTGCCAACCATGTATTTTTGTGAGTTGTGTGCTGAGTGCATCAAGCTTGTTAAGTAGGGTAGTTGATGTTGCTGTTTTGCTTGACAGTTTCTGTTATATTTTGTTGCTATGTTAACATGCTTCTACTAATCATTCTATGCATAATCTGGAGATGCTCTATAAACATGTTTTGATCTACATGTCATGCTCTATCCATTCATGCCCTTGGTTGCAATTATAGCCTGCTGGAACATTGTAACGCCCCGGATCCGATGCGCCAAGTGTCCGCCAGTTATTCGTCGTTGTTGCCATGTCATTTGCTTGCGTGTTGCATTTTGCCATGTCATCATCTGCATTTCATCCGCATGTTTTTCAAAACTTGCATCCGTTCGGGTTCCGTCGGTTCTCTCTCATTGTCCGTTTCGAGGCGACACACTACTCGTGCGCGCCGCTGCATCTCAAATATTATTTTATAAGTGGCATAAAATGTTCTCGGAATGGGTTGCAACTTGTCGTGCGGTCTTATTATAGTGTAGACAGGCCGCCGACAAGTTTAAATCGCATTCGAGTTCGTTTGATCGCCCAACCGTTAAATATATAACCGCGATATAGTCGGTTTAGCGTCAGACGTTTTCGGTATTCGGAAACTGTTGCCGGGCCTCTCTTCTCTTCTCTCCTCTCAGCTCGAGGCCTCTCTTCACAGCCCGTCTAGCCCTCCTACACTTCCCCTCGATCCGGAGCCGTCCGATGTTGATCTGAGGCCCCGAAACGCTCCAAAACCCCCTAGAGTCTAAACCCTAGCCCCCCTTTCCTATTTAAACTCCCCCTCCTTCCAAATCTGGTCGTCCTACCCCCCTCCTCCTCTTTTTCCGTGCCTCTCCACAGTGCCGCCGCCACCTGTCGCCTCCTCCTCCACCTTCCCAGCCACGCTGGCCTGCTGAAGCCATCGGTGGCTTGCCTGACCCGTTGACCGCCGCCTTGTTGCCTGAGCGCCTGAGCGCGCCCCAGCGCCCCGCGCCGTGGCGTCTCCTCGAGGCCCTCGCCAAGCTCCTCTCCTGTCCTCACCGGCGGTCTCGCCGCAACCGCCGCCAGCGACCACCCGGTGCCGCACCCCTGCGCCCGTCCTCTCATGCAAGCCGCTCGGATCTGCGCGCCTGCGTCCCCACGCGCGAACCCCGCCGCCGACTTCGTCGTTGCGCCGCCCTAGAACCTCGCCGCTGCCGGAGATACGCGCCGTCGCCGACCCCGTGAAGCTCCGTCGACCCCGCCGCCGTCCGGATCCGTGCTCCCCACACCAGATCTGCCTGGTTCCGGCCTCCTCCGCTGCGAGTCACAGCTAGCGCCGCTGCCGTCCGTGTGCGTTGACCGCGCTGGCAGTGCGTGGGCTGCCGGCCGTGCCAGCCCGGCTTCGGCCAGATCGACCGCCACGGCCCAGCTCCTTCCGGCTGCAATGCTCTCTCCACCAGTCGGCCCAAGTGGCTCGGTGAGCAGCCCTGCCCTTTTCCTTTGTTGGGCTTCTGTCAGATTCGCCCAGAGTCTATTTTTTTAGGCTCTGCGATTTTGCCTTTTATCCTGTGATTTACCAGATTTGCAGAAAAACCCCTAGACATCATGCATATAATAACTCATTAACGGTGCATCATATGTAAAAACTTTATACATGTAAAATGCTTAGAATTTTGTGTAGATTAATAATATGCCATTTTCATCCATGTTTAAAATGTTTAAAATGTTGTTTGATTAAATTTTCTTAAATGCCATGCTAAAATGATTTATTTCATAACTAAATAACCGTAACTTGGAATTAAATGTTCTTTATATGTAAATGGGGTAGAAAAATGCCTAGTTTAACATGGTGCACTTTATTTTCCTGTTTAACAACTTTAAAATATGGTTTAGGGCAGAACAGTACCAAATTCATAATTTGCATATGAGGAGTTTCCGGAGTTGTTGTTTTGTTGTTCCGGCCTCATTTAAACTTGCCTAGATAGGTAGTATTCTTATGCTTCACTCCTTGCCATGTTTAACAACATTTAATATTGATGAGTAGCATAACCGAGAGCGAACTAAATAACTCGGATGTGGTGTTTCGTCAATATGCAACTCGTTGCATATTGAGCTCCACTTAACTTGTAATGTTGTTTGTTGCACTTTGCCATGCCATGCCTCATTAAACTGGACATGCATCATACTTGTTTGTGCATCATGCCATGATTATGCTTGTGTGTTTACCATGTTGTTTGCTTCTTTCCAGTTGCTTCTCTCGTTAGCTTCGGTTTCGTTCCGGAGTTGTGAGGATTCGTTCGACTACGTCCGTTTGTCTTCTTCATGGACTCGTTCTTCTTCCTTGCGGGATCTCAGGCAAGATGACCGCTACCCTGGATCTCACTACTATCATTGCTATGCTAGTTGCTTCGTTCAATCGCTTTGCCGTGCTACCTATCTCTTGTTGCTCAAGCCATTCCATATTGCCATGAACCCCTAACCTTTGACACCATTCCTAGCAAACCGTTGTTTGGCTATGTTACCGCTTTGCTCAGCCCCTCTTATAGCGTTGCTAGTTGCAGGTGAAGTTGAAGATTGCTCCATGGTGGACAGGGTTATGTTGGGATATCACAATATCTCTTATATTATTAATGCATCTATATACTTGGTAAAGGGTGGAAGGCTTGGCCTTATGCCTGGTGTTTTGTTCCACTCTTGCCGCCCTAGTTTCCGTCATACCGGTGTTATGTTCCCGGATTTTGCGTTCCTAACGCGGTCGGGTGATTTATGGGACCCCCCTGACAGTTCGCTTTGAATAAAACTTGTCCAGCAAGGCCCAACCTTGGTTTTACCATTTGCCTCACCACCACCTATCCCTTTCCCTTGGGTCGGCCAACCCAAGGGTCATCTTTATTTTAGCCCCCCCGGGCCAGTGCTTGTCTAAGTGTTGGTCCGAACTGAGCTGCCTGCGGGGCCACCTCGAGGCAACTTGAGGGCTGGTTTTACTCGTAGCTAGTCTCATCCGGTGTTGCCCTGAGAACGAGATATGTGCAGCTCCTATCGGGATTGTCGGCGCATCGGGCGGCTTTGCTGGTCTTGTTTTACCATTTTGAAATGTCTTGATGTACCGGGATTCCGAGACCGATCGGGTCTTCCCGGAGAAGGTCTATTCTTCGTTGATCGCGAGAGCTTGTCATGGGCTGTTGGGACACCCTGCAGGTATAAACTTTCGAGAGCCGTGCCGCGGTTATGTGGCGATGGGAATTTGTTAATGTCCGGTTGTAGAAAACCCGAAGTTGACCTTAATTAAAATGCTTCAACCGCGTGTGTAGCCGTGATGGTCTCTTCTCGGCGGAGTCCGGGAAGTGAACACGGTTTCTGTGTTATGTTTGACGTAAGTAGGTGTTCAGGATCACCTCTTGATCATTGCTAGTTGACGACCGTTCCGCTTGTTCTCTTCTCGCTCTTCTTTGCATATGTTAGCCACCATATTATGCTTAGCCGCTGCTGCAACCTCACCACTTTACCCATTCCTTTCCCATTAAGCTTTGCTAGTCTTGATACCCATGGTAATGGGATTGCTGAGTCCTCGCGACTCACCAGATACTTCCAAAACCAGTTTGCGGTGCCTATGTTAATGAAAGGCGGTGATTTAATCAAGCTCAAGGAGGAGCTCGATGAAGATCTTGCCCTTTGTGTTGTTTCGTTCTAGTTGATCAGTAGTGGAGCCCAGTTGGGCTCGATCGGGGACCTTTGTCGCATTTGGGGTTCTTCTTTTATTTTGGTTCCGTAGTCGGACCTTGATTGTATCTGGATGATGTAATGCTTTATTCATGTAATTGTGTGAAGTGGCGATTGTAAGCCAACTATGTATCTCTTTCCCTTATGTATTATATGGGTTGTGTGAAGATTACCTCACTTGCGACATTGCTTTCAATGCGGTTATGCCTCTAAGTCGTGCTTCGACACGTGGGAGATATAGCCGCATCGAGGGCGTTACAAACATGTTGTAATTTTGCTCTAAAGTTGCTTGAAAATGTTGATGTCAGCCTGTTAACATTAAGTTCACTTGTTCCCATGTGTTTTCCTAGTGATCCATGCACCCTATGAACTTGCTCTTGCCATGCTTAGCTTCATAAACATGCCTTCTTACTGTTGGTTGCCTTGCCATGCCATGTATGCTCTGTAGTGAGTGGTTCAAGCTCACGAACATGCCAACTTATTGTTGTTTCTGCCATGTATGAATCTGTAATATAACTTGCCATGTTTACATGGGTGCCATCATATTTTCCGTGCCATTTTGGCTCATGGTCAGTAAGGGACTTTTGATCTATGCTATTAGTAGATTCATGCCATGCCTTTGTTTGCCATGATAAGTTCCTGTAACATGTTGTTTGCTTGCTCTAAACATTGCACCCTGATGTTATTTCTGCTAAAGTCTGAAACTGATATTATTTGCAATCTTACCATGTGTTTTGGAGCATGTTCTAGTTATTTCTGGAGATAGCTCAGTGTTCATTTTTTGTTATGCTTTACCTGTACTTCATGCCCATGCCTTTTGTTATTATGTTGGGATGTTGTAGCATATTGTTTTGATACTTGCAAGATGCCTAGTTGCTGTTATGGACAGATTGTTGCTATGACTTGTATAGTGTGTGGGAGTTGAACCGTTGCTCCGTTTTGAGTGTGCTCTATATGAAACTTGCTTGATTTTGCATGTTGTTTTATATTATCATGTTGCATCCTTGTTTTGGTGTGTTTGCTTGATGTTTTGGGTGCATTTTGCATCAATGCCATGTTTAACTTGTTTTGCTCATATCTTCTAGACCGTAGCTCCAAATCTAATGAACTTTATATGTAACTTGACTAGAATTTCGTGTAGATCAACTTGGTGCATCTTTAACTTGCTGTTTAACAACTTGAACATAAGGTTTGTTCAGATCTGGACCAATTTCGAAATTTGCATATGAGGACTTACCGGAATTGTTATATGTTGTTCCCGACCTCATTTAAACTTGCCTTGATGTGTGCTCTTGTTTGCATCATCTTTTGCCATGAGTAGCTTCATCTAGTTTTGTCATGCATCATGCTTGTTGTGCATCATGTCTTGTTCATGTGTGGTGTGTTTACTATGTTGTGTGCTTCTTCTCGATAGTTCCCGTTTCGTTGCGATCGTGAGGATTCGTTCGTCTACGCGTGGTTCGTCTTCGTGGCTTCATCTTCTTCATGGACTCGTTCTTCTTCCTTGCGGGATTTCAGGTAAGATGACCGCTACCCTGGATCTCACTACTATCATTGCTATGCTAGTTGCTTCGTTCTATCGCTATGCTGCGTTACCCATCATTTGATCTTCAAGCCTCCCAAATTGCCATGAACCTCTAACCTTTGACACCATTCCTAGCAAACCATTGTTTGGCTATGTTACCGCTTTGCTCAGCCCTCTTATAGCGTTGCTAGTTGCAGGTGAAGTTGAAGATTGCTCCATGGTGGATAGGGTTATGTTGGGATATCACAATATCTCTTATATTATTAATGCATCTATATATTTGGTAAAGGGTGGAAGGCTCGGCCTTATGCCTGGTGTTTTGTTCTACTCTTGCCGCCCTAGTTTCCATCATACCGGTGTTATGTTCCCGGATTTTGCGTTCCTAACGCGGTCGGGTGATTTATGGGACCCCCCTGACAGTTCGCTTTGAATAAGACTCCTCCGGCAAGGCCCAACATTGGTTTTACCATTTGCCTCACCTATTACCTTTTTCCCTTGGGAGTCGCGCATCCCAAGGGTCATCTTTATTTTAGCCCCCCCCCGGGCCAATGCTTGTCTAAGTGTTGGTCCAAACTAGAGCCACTTGCAGCGCCACCTCGGGGAAACTTGAGGGCTGGTTCTAGTTGTACGTAGTGCTCATCCGGTCGTGGCCTGAGACGAGATACGCGCGGCTACTATCAGGATGTCGGCACGCCGAAGGTCTTGCTGGTCTTGTTTTACCATTGTCGAGATGTCTTATAAACCGGGATTCCGAGACTGATCGGGTCTTCCTGGGAGAAGGTCTATTCCTTCGTTGATCGCGAGAGCTTGTCATGGACTAAGTTGGTACACCCCTGCAGGGTATAAACTTTCGAGAGCCGTGCCCGCGGTTATGTGGCAGATGAGAATTTGTTAATGTCCGGTTGTAGACAACTTGACACCAGATCCGAATTAAAATGCATCAACCGTGTGTGTAGCCGTGATGGTCTCTTCTCGGCGGAGTCCGGGAAGTGAACACGGTTCCTGGGTTATGTTTGACGTAAGTAGGTGTTCAGGATCACCTCTTGATCATTGCTAGCTTCACGACCGTTCCTTTGTTTCTCTTCTCGCTCTCATTTGCATATGTTAGCCACCATATCATGCTTAGCCGCTGCTGCAACCTCACCACTTTACCCTTCCTTTCTCATTAAGTTTTGCTAGTCTTGATACCCATGGTAATGGGATTCTTTGAGTCCTCGTGGCTCACGGATACTTCAAAACCAGTTTGCGGTGCCTATGTTACCGAAAGCGGTGGCGCAACCAAGCTCAAGGAGGAGCTCTATGAAGATCTTGCCCTTTGTGTTGTTTCGTTCTAGTTGATCAGTAGTGGAGCCCAGTTGGGATCGATCGGGGACCTTTTGTCGCATTTGGGGTTCTTCTTTTATTTTGGTTCCGTAGTCGGACCTTGATTGTATCTGGATGATGTAATGCTTTATTCATGTAATTGGGTGAAGTGGCGATTGTAAGCCAACTATGTATCTCTTTCCCTTATGTATTACATGGGTTGTGTGAAGATTACCTCACTTGCGACATTGCTTTCAATGCGGTTATGCCTCTAAGTCGTGCTTCGACACGTGTGAGATATAGCCGCATCGAGGGCGTTACATTGAGATCCTGATATGAGTTGCAAGTATGTCCCTTTTCCTCTATTTAAAACAATTATATTATTCACGATTGCTTTATCCTAACACATATATCGTAATTTCAATTTGTAGGTATGTTGATGTGACCAAGTCTCAAAATAAACATGATAACATCACGATGCTTCACCACTACAAAGCAAATGTGTTCAATGTGCGATAGATCAGCAGCTGATTGAGCTAAATGACCGTTTTATGGTCGATTAGATGTTCACAACCATCCGGAACTGAAATCTTTGTCATCACTTGCTGATTTGATAATTGGATTACATAAAACATGTAAATCTTATGTGTATCCAATTGTTAATAGATTATTGTGATTGGTCATCACTCTCCCGGTGTCAATTGCAACTTCAAAGCTTGCTTTTTCCGCAATGAACCTTATGAAAGCACGTCTCCCAAAAAAGACGGTGAAGATTTTCTTCAACATAACATAGTAGTAAACATTGAGAAGGAAAAAATTGCAAAGTTCGACGTTGAATTGATCACGCCAGACGTCTGCTAGGAAGCGTTTCCCAGAAGTGTCCAAGGAAAAAAGGATTAGTCAATGTTTCTATGGCATTTTTTTCACGTCGATGCTTGAAAGTACGTTATTACTCTAGTTTCGGAGCTAAAACGGGCTAAAGAAATCCGCGCAGTGCAATATTAAAATGTTTCACAAAAGTAGCGGTTTCTCAAGATGACAAGGGGACGAAACCCACTGGGTTTTTCTTGACCAAACCTGTCCCTGCGAGAAAACTGTAAATCTGTCACCGTCTCGTCCTCGTGCACGGGCCAGAATTTTGCCCATCTCCTAAACTCATCGAGTTTTCTAAACCCGCGGGAAACTCGTCTCACGAGCAGTCAGTGAAAACAACTACTTTTCAAAGAAAAACACGGGCATATTAGAGCAATAGCTGCAACAAAATTCATCATACTTAAGCAGCAAAACATGAGACAAATAGTAGCTTGGGCCCTGGGCCGATCGTGTTCGTGTGGTCGAGGGCTTGAGGCTAGATCAGTGGAGTGGATGGAAATCGTTGGATCAATGGATGCTACTAGGTATTTTGACGACTATGGCGGGTTTCGGGTTCAGATACTGCTGAAACGGGTTCGGACACGCCAAACATGCCGGGTTTTATAATTACTCATCAGAAGTCCCACATGGTTAGAAAGACGCTGTCCCCGTTCCCTAATAGGGTAAAAACCCACGGGGACGTGGGTTTTAGTGCCCATCGCCATCTTGAGCGGTTTATGCTATTTGAACACAATTACGGTCATTTCGTGCAATTTATTTACTCCGAGAAAACCTGTGGGAAGTGCAATGCTACGATGGAATGCATTTGATGCAACTCGTGTGTCCTACAAAATTAAAGTGCAGCGTGCAATTTGTTCTTGAAGAACTAAGGGCATCTACAACACTCACCCACAAACCGCCCGCATACATTTGGATTGTGCTGTTCGGACCGCGAAAGCCAACCAATGCGGTTCTGTATTGGTTCATGATGCGGTTCGGACGTACTTTCTTCTGTAAACCGGAGACAAACATTGAGAGGGGCTTTGCAGGGGTTCGGACCGCTGCCACGTCCGCTTCTGACCATCCTGGCCGACCCAAAATCCCTCCTCATTTGCCCGCACGCGTTCTCGCCCGGCGCTAGTTGCCCACATTCATGCCGGTGCAGAGCGTGCCGCTGCACATTGAAGACGGCTCAGGGCGGACGCGACCTCTCACTGCCCCCGCCACTGAAGCGGCGCGCCGGCCAAGGGCGCCACCCACTGCATGCCCGGCTGAACACGCCTCCTCGCCGCATTCAAATGCTTCCATTAAATCCGCGTGGAAACCAAGAAACCTACTTCGGCCGCACCTCTATTCACGAGCGTGCAAGCATTAAAAACAACGTTGGGCAAGCTCCTCCCATCTGCCCTCTTAAAAGAGGTCAGACGTCTGGCAAGAATCGCACCACTCTGCCGCTCTCCATCTCCTCATTCCACCATTTTTTGCACCCTTTGATGTCATCTGACGAGCAGAAAGAGCCGACCGCTCCACCTCACTCGCCAAGCCCGACGGAGCGAGGCCAGCCGCAGATCTGCGCCGCCCCATGCCGAGCCAGCTCACGCATGCGTGCCCCGCGCTCGCGATCGCACTATCCGCCGTCAACGCACGCGTAGCCACGTGCTGCCGGCAGAGGAAGAAGCCGGCTACTCGGACATCGACGAGGTGGTGTCCCGCACATCCACACCAGCCGCCATCAACGAGGAGAAGTAGAACATGGGAGGCCGCCATCACTTGGGTCATGAAAGTCACCGCCGAGGCGACGCCGGCTTACACATCCGGTGTCTTGCCCTCTCGCCGGTCACCGTCGTCCCCTTACGCAAAACCAACTTTGGTCCGTGGAGCGTATGGACCCTTCCCCTCCGGCTGAAGCATCGGGCGGCAGTTCCATTCGATGAGCGGTGGGAAGTAAGTCGTCCTTTGCATTGAAGCATATACCTCCGGGGCACACGGCTGCTGGACATAGGGACGACGTTGGAGATCCGCCATGGCCTACAGTAGACTAGTCAAGGGTATCATGTCGTCGGAATGGATATCCGCCGACGCTGGCCGTAGACTAGTTTTATCTTGTCCCATTTCTTTTTTGTTGAAAATATGTCCAAAATGTTGCGGTCTTCTTCCGATTTGTATGAAATCCGTCATGTTTATATGAAATCCGGCTGTGTTTGCATGAATTTCATCCCGTTGATTCATAGAGTGTTTGAAATGTATGTGCAATAGTTGGATGACGGCCTCCCGCATCCATGTCCGTGGATTGATCCCCTGTCTGCGGACGGATGCGAAAGAAAATTTGCGGGTTTTCGTTGTTGATGCCCTAGGAGTCCAACATAAATGGCTTATTAGATTCGAATTCGGATAGACTCATACTGGACCATTGGCACAACAAATGTAACAGGCGAGCAATGTGGCACGCAAGCAAACAAGGGCGCAGCTTTCCTGCTCCGAATAGGAATCCAGCGATCCAAGTGGTACGTGGTGCTTGGAATTGCATTGGACCAAACGCGGTATCGGAATCTGGTTGCTGGCCCTCCGTCCTGGGTCCATACTCATATACTACCGGTCCACCGCAAAAGGGCTTCCGCTTGTTTTCGCTCTCTTCGGTTAATAATATATCGGGACGGGGTGGAAAGTTGTTACGCGCTGTTAACCTAGGTTTGTTGGCACCCGAAAAACTCGCGTACGTCGCCGTCGCCGTCGCCGTCGCCCCGAGATGGCCAAGGAAGGGGACGAGCCGTCGGACTTGGAGAGGGGGTCCAGGCCCGGCTCCGTAGTAATCGTTGTCGTTGCGCCGCCAGCAAACTTCGGCGCCCGGCCAAGGTCCTCCGCTGCCGCCGGCGGAGAAGACGACGACGACGACCGCGAGATACCGAACTACGTACGTCGTCCACACACAGGCATGGATAGACGACGGATATCTACTTGGAAACGTGTGGCTCACATAGGTGTTCCATCTGCTGCAGGTTTGGGTGCCTCTGCAGCTGCTGCTGACGGCGGTCGCGTGCTGCCCGCTGCTGGCGCTGGTTATGACGCGGACGGACTGGGTGGAGAAGGTCGTCTTCTCCGCCGTTCTGCTGCCCACAGTCGTCGGCGTCTTCTTCTTCCTGCGCGCCGTGTGCAAGAGGCCGCGCATGGCCGTCGTGACAAGCATGATCAAGAGATAGAGCCCTGGTCGGCTCGCTTCAGCATCCGACGTCCACATACATGAGCGCTAACCACATCCACACGACACGCATTGTATGCTTTTAAGTGTTATATAAGAGAGACCTAGACACGTGCTGTGTACTAGTGTATGATATGTTGTTGGTCCAATCCAGGTTCATGCCCGTGTGGTCGTGCTTGTGTGTTTGTTAATAGATGTGTTAGTGCCAGTGTTAATTTGATGTGTGTATAAATTTTCCTTTTTTATGTGTTATAAGCTACAGAGTAAAGATTACTTCAATCAAAACAAAAAGAGGATACGTTGAAATCATTATTACTGCAAGAACGTGTTTCGACCGCCTATAGACTTCAGCATCGTGATTAGCCTAATTGCGGCATGTGCCACTTGTTGAAGCGCGAACCGGATTCTGCAGTTCACCTCATGTTAAAATGTCGTTTCAGGGTTCGGATCTGAAATATGATCAGCGACTGGCTTTGTATGTATTACCCTCTCTGACATCTGGGAGCGGATTGACAACTGTCAAGGAATGGTGGCAGCATGAAAAGCAATGAATTCAATGATGACGTTATTAATATTCTCAGGAATTTGGAATGAGCAAAATGTTTGTATCTTCCGTAAGAAAACTATGATGCCCATGATCTTGGTCTCCAAGATTAAAGGCAACATGCACAACTAGGCCATGAACCTTATTATTCCGGGAGAGTAACACCTTTCTACTGACCATTGTTGGTCTCATTACTTAAAACTATGTTCACGCTTCTTAGATAATGAGACGAGGCAAATTTCCCGCAAAAAAAAAAAAAAAAAAGAGACGAGGCAAATCGTTTGCCTCTATTTTAAAGGAAAACCTTCCAGGATAGTTAATGGTTTCAAGTTCACGAAAGAACACTTTCATTCTCACACAATGCAACTGCATGTTTCGTTACACTCTTTTTTTCAAAACATTGTTTTTTTAATAAAATCAACTTGCCTACCATGTGTGCAATTAGTATGTATACATATATTGTCTAATTATTTGTGTACGTGAATTCGCAACAATCTTAATCACAGTATTGAAGAAAACTATGTGATAATTAGTAAGCCAGTCGCATACCATCAGCTATTTGTGTGCCGAAATGTCTAGACATCTTAAATGTGGTACTGAAAACTATGTGATAGGTTAACATCAATATGCTAACCACCCGCAAAAAAAAACATCAATATGCTAATTTAGTAACTGAAGATCACAAGGATGCGCGGTGTATCGTTGAGCAACGGATGCTAGTGCTTTGTACAAACGATTTAGTGGTTTATGGACTATCTGCGCCGACCTCTTGCACCACAGAGGATGTTAGCCGTCCTCCCAAGTCATCAGCGGGATAAGGCTGGTGGTAGTGGGGAGTATCATATTACTAGTATCATGCATATGATAGTAGTGTATGATACTACCTCCGTAATGCATAATATTATAGACTAGATTAAGCGGTCTTATTTATTGGCATGGATGACACATACTATATTAGAATTTATTATGATACGGTATCATAATAGGGAAAACACTTGTTATCTGTAGTCTGCTAGGAGACCATCATCAGACCGCTGACGGTCATAGATAGGCCTAGTCCCTTGCCTTCATATGCGAAAAAGGGCCCTGCCAGCCAGGAAGCTAACGACCCGCACAATTTGCGCGTAACTTTCTCATAATCACTCGCCTCGCAGGAAACGGCCCTCGACCTCGCCGCCAAGCGCACCACCCCGGCTTCCTCGATCTCGGCGCAGCGGCGCTCACCTCCTGCCTCCCTCTCAACTGGTTATCGAGCATCACAAGCACTTCACGGCCCAATTCTTCGTGTCGCACGCATCTCCCTCGAGCTCGTCGTCATCCGCCCCGTCCTCTCCGATCTCGACGCTCATCAGTTGCTTCATACTCACCTCGTCGTGAAGCAAACACATCCACCCAACCATCCAGATCTGTACCCTGCTCCTCCCCATTTCATCCCTGATTTTGGTGGTTCGCCAGGTTGCCCGTTGGATGAATCATCGGGCGGAGTAGGACCCAACGCCTAGAGAACCTGCAGTGGTTTTTGGCATGTTTCCCCTACCCATCTTAAAATCAAAGGTATTGCACTGCCTCGATCGCCCCTAATTTGATAATTTTCATTTCTCACATATTGTTGTTAATTCATTTTCTGCCGAGGACTCATTGGTATTCTGCCTAGTATTGTTCTTTTCATGTATTAGGTTATGAATCATCGAACAAATTTTTTAGTTGAAGTATTTAGATCATTCGATCGTGCATAGATATTTAGGCAGGCAAGCGTGCTTATTCCCTAGATTCAATAATCGGTGCTTCGATTTAAGATGAGAATTGTTGACAAAAACAATCTTGGACTGTTTCTTCTATAAAGAGGTTCCACAAATATGCACCCATAGTTGTTGGCAGATTCATTTTAAAAACTTAATGCTTCCAACCAACACCTATATATGCACCCAATGAATTATTTTTTAGCTTCTTACCTCGAAGGTTATGTATTGTAATTATTTTGTTTCGGGGGAGTAGAAAAAATGCTTTCATATGTAAACATAAACTCTCTTCTGTTTTGAAAGTTAGGGACACAAAAATGCATCCTCATCTTGTGACCAGGCTTAAATTTTTATACATTCTCAATATTCTATGCTTATACCAACACTATGTTGATTTACTATGTCTTGATGCTTCTTGTAAACATTTAGTTTTGTTATCTATAAAATTGCTTCTATACTTGAAGTGATAATCAGTTCAGTTTGTATATTGGAGACACAGGAGATGCATCCTTAGGATGGTACCAATCTTACTTTCTTGTCTACTAATGTCGAGGTCCAGTATTTTCATGCTTCCTACATTATTGTAGTACTACCTTCAACAAATAAGCTTACTTAGTTCTAATGCCTTGTTTCCATACAACTATTTTTCATCAGACAACGAGCGTATCCGTTTATTCCCTCTAACCCATTTTTCATATTTGCTAGCATATTACATTGTGTATGTTCTCAGGTGAAACTCGACAATGAAGCAACGGAACCAGAGGGTATGCTCAAGAGTCGATATGCGGCTGGTTGGTTAAACGACGTTGTCTTAAGTCTTCCCGACAAGTGGAAAAAACTGATTCGTGGACACTTGGGTAATCCATAGCTACATGCGCGTCACCACAGTTGCCTCCACTGTTGGTTCGACGAGGCAGAACGTCGGCAACCTTCCCATAGCTGATCACCATGGCGCATGTGATCTAGTCTCTCGAAGCATCCAGTATATAGTTTTGAAGCAATATTTATACAATCAGAAGCAATTATACACCACGTATGTGTTGTTCTGCCATTGCCAAAAATATTGAGATATGGGGAAGTTTGTATAAGTTATGTTTTTGCACCAAAGCATCGAATGATAAGTAATGAAGCTTTATTAATTTCTGTATGAAGCAACTAAATGACACATCGGCACCGACGCACAGGATGATAAGCAATGAAGCTCATGTTTTGTATGAAGCGACTCACCAGGAATGTGTTTCCACCCATGTGAAGAAGTGTCTCATTCACACTGAAAGATGTTTCCACTACAAAACATAACTATGCGTTCATTGGTTGAAAAAAAATGTTTTCATCAATAACTTCCAGGGAGTGTGACAAATGTTGGGTTATGGAATAGAATCAATTAGAGAGTACTTTTGTAGAAAAAAAATGTTTGCATCAATAACTACATAGATTCTTTTCGTCTCATGAAAAAAATGCTTCCATTGCAATTTAAAAAAAAAAGAAAAATTCTTCCATTGCCATGTGTGTTATGGAATAGAAAAAATCACGGAGTATGTTGGAGATTTATCACATAGTACAACGGAAGCATCATCTACGGGATTCTGTTTCCTAAAATATCAGATGTAGTGCTTCTCACAAGTAATGCTTTCATCACGTTGGTGCTTGACTTTGGTAACCTAACGTGATTTAGGGAAGGATGCAACAAGGAAGCAACGTTCTAGGGAGAAAGAAACAGATGGAAAGAAATAATAGCACAAGCGTGGGTTGCGGGAGTAGTGAGGAAGCATTCAATTAGCGGGTCCAACAAATCTTGCATGGGTCTAAACCAGTAGATCGGACGGACGTCCTGTTTCTAATCCAATGGCTAATAACTAGTCTGATAGGATGTAAATATCAGTAGTCTGATGCCTAGTGGTGCCTTGATACTCAAGCATCTTTTTCCTCATTTAATTCTATGCCACCTCATCAAGATTGTCTAGTTGGCATGCATGATACTAGCTATGATACTACCACTACGACCAGACTAAAATGGACCACAACGATACGAGAATTTATTGGGCTGCTCGCATATAGATTCAACAAAGAAGTGACGTCAAGAGAACTTGTGAGGACCCTCTTGGATGGAGGCGAGGAAGACACCCAAGATCCATCGACGGTGGCGGATAGGATGGATAGGGGAAACATGACACTTATTTGTCTTCTATCTTCTCTTCTTCTTGCTTACGCAAAAGGAGTTATATTAGATCTTACGGTAAAATGTATGAACAAATGAATTTAGCCATCAAAGAAGAAAATAGAAACTTGATACCTCTCATTATGTTATTACTTCAGTTTGTCACCGCTGCTGCAATGGAATTCCTGAAACCTCCGATGCCTAAGTTATAAATCATATGGAGTGAGGATATTTTTTTTTAAAGAAGAGTTCTACTATGCTTTCCTGCTATTCAGTAATACACGAGCTCAAGAGCTTCAGCGAGAAGTGATGTTCTTATATAGATGATGATCTGATCATCATGGTCAGAGATATTGTGTCCCATAAAACCTTAGATGTTTAATACCAAGATCAACTCTTCAATTCTTGTTGTACTTCTCATAGGTACGCTTCTACTCCATGGATAGCAAAGACAAGCTGCATTGAATCCCTATTGTCGATAACATGGCAAGAACAAGTCTACAAAATTGTGCATGAGCTTTTTTTAACCTCTGCTTCAGCGACTACATGCATATGAGATTTAAGAGAGATCTTCATCCAGATAATGATTGTGGGAAGCCTTGATGGAACACTTAAATGAGTTTCCCCTCACAAAGTAAAATTTAGTGCAAAAACACAAAGACGATATCTTGAAAAATCATGATTACTACAAACCGTGTCTGGACCGCCAATCGACTTCATTGTTGTGGTTGGCATAATTGCGGCATGTGCCAACTGTTCAAACGAGCCGGATTCTGCGGTTCACCTCATGCTCAGATGTCGTTTCACAGTTCATATTTGACATATGACTGGCTTGTTCCACAATACCTCTCTCCAACATCTTGGAGCGGATTGACAACCGTAAAGGAATGGTGACATCACACGGTGGATCTACAAGGATTACCACCAAATTGATGAATTCGTTGATAATGTTAATATCATGGGAAATTTGGAAAGAACGAAATGCCCATATCTTCGGTAGCAAAGCTAGTATGCCGATGAACGTAGTCTCTGAGATTAAAGGTGACACACACAATTGGGCCATCACCGGCGCGAAATCCGTGAATTTTATTATTCTCGGAGAATAACTTCTTTTTACTAACCTTTGGTTCGACTACTTCAAAAATCATGTTTCTTCTTATTAATTAATGAGATCTGCCTATGTTTTAAGAGAAAATCTTCAAAGATAGTTAATTGTTTCAAGTTCAATAATCTTAAACGCAATGTCGAAAAACTATGTGATAATAAGTACACCATACATACATAGTCAGCTAATCCCTCTATTTGATGGAAAAAAACTCCCTCCGGTCGAAAATACTTGAAGTTCTGATTTGTCCAAAGTCAGCCGTCTTCTCATCATCCCGTGCTCATGCCATGCTGCGTGCCACTAATGATCGCCGATAGCTTGATGTTGCATCTGCACGCCACCACTGTTGTTGTTCTTCTCGTCATCTCATGCTCCTACCGTGTTGTGCGCCACTGATCATCGCCGTCGGCTTGTGCCACTACATCTGCACGAGCCAACACAGCAACTACAGATGAGTTGAACCTTTCAAAAGTTATTTCCGAACAGCCGATGGACTGAAGGAGCAAAGCAATATGTTTAATTCAATTAAAGAAAATTGATTCAAAGATGTCCTGGTGGTGTGTAGATTTTGATTGCCATGTAAAATAGATGATGTCCATGTGAATTTGATTCAAATGTTAACTCAGTTAGCCATGTTCTGAGTGTAAAGAAACTTGATTCGGTGAAGTACTAAACCACATCCGCTTTCATATATATTTTGCTTTTAGTTTGAATTTGCCCCCTCTTGGTTGTTTGTTACACTCTACCGCTGCCCAACACACCCCCCCCTCTAAACAGTAGCTGACCAAAGAGAGGGAGGGTTTTCTGAGCGCTGGGTCTCACTTGGCAGTGTCCCGCACGTGAGTGAGAAAGATAAGCGAAGACACTTGAACATAAATTCAGTTTTTTCAAAACTAGCGGCAAATCAAATGGTGTGCTTCAACTAGGGGCTTGAGCGTAATTGTCCCATCCTTAATATACACCAACTGCACTAGTTGGTCGCATGTGTCGCTGACGAGAGAAAGAGCGCGCCGGCGGGAGTAAATCATAATTGTAAGTTAAAATTAGATCGTTCACTAACTTCTATTTTCAGAAACAGCGCGAATGGCATCCCCTGTGTGAAGGAGTGGACGTTCATGCTTCAGGATAGAGGGAATAGTCGTTGGACACCGGTTTGCATGGCTAGGAGCGCCACCTTCCGGCAGGCCATGATCTCCACTAGCTCAGGGCAGTGGTGTTTCAGGGGATTTCGGCTGGGAAGTTTTAGCCCCGTAGTGAAGCAGCTGGTCATTGTTAGTTAGCACAGTACAAAGATTAACAATTGAGTTGACACGTTCATCATTCTTTGCATCAAGGCATGCGTTCCTTTTGTTTGCCAACGATGCTCGTTGAGGCTGCTGCCAATGCATGGGTGCTTAGATGAGGTGCTAAGCAACTATACTCCCCAATGCATAGGTGCTTAGCTTATGGTTGCTAAGCTTGCTTCATTTAATGATTTAGCAACTAAAGCTCTTCATGTATTGGTGGGCTTCCTTCCTTTAAATGTTTTGCCTAGATTCACGCGCTTAGCATTGGTTCTTTCTGGGGTCACCACACTCATCTCTCTCCTCTTAAATAACTTGCCACATCAATAACTTGCCACATCAGATTTTTGCCTACGTGAAAGGCTTAGCACATGTACAAGGTAGAGCATTGGGAGGGGCCTGAGAGGAGCTTGGGTCGCGGCTCAACTCTCGCTCTCTTCTTAATCCATAAACCGTACGCGGCATATCATCTTGAGATTTACGAAGTCATCGTACGCGCCTCGTCGTCGACGGGAACGTCTCCTCCCACTGAAAGCGCATCGTAGGAAATCCTGAAATAAATCCAGGAATAATGCGAGCACCAGGATTTAAACCCTGGTGGGTTAGGGATAGCACTGTCCACCTAACCAACTCAACCAACGGCGGAGCTACGTTATGGCCTGAGGGGGCCGTGGCCCCCCCAGCCCAAACGATCTTTTTTCAATACTAGGTAGCAGTGGCCCCTGGCTCGGCTTAGAATATTGCTTAGAACAGTGCAACAACGAACAGTGCATCGCAGTGCATCAACGAACCAGCCCATCTTCATGCACTAGCTCAGCTGCTTCTCAGCTCATATGGTATGCTTCATCTCAACCAGCCGCCCCCGACGCGACGCACAGCCTAAGTATGAAGTCTCTAAAGCTGTAAATGTTGCCTGTACATCAAAACTGTTGTACAATATGAGTCAATTTTTGTTGTTGTTGTTTCCTTGTGTGGTTTGATCTAATTGGAATTTTTTTGGTGATGGCACTATATTTTTCTCTCTCTAAGTGATAGTTGGTCAATGGTCGATTGAACTGGACTATAACATTATAAATTTGTTCTCTCGTTAGTTCTTCGCTACAGAAATTTTTCTGTTTCGGCCCCCCCAAACGTTTCTGTCTAGCTCCGCCACTGAACTCAACCACAGGTTGATTCGCTACTGTACCTGTGTTCTAAGACGTCAATTACTTGGTTGGTACTGTAGCTGTTTTCCTTCATCTTATCCCCCGTATTTTAGGATTTTTTCCATGGACAGGTGACCACGTTCCGTACTTGTGGATAGCAAAGTTTCCAGTTTGGAGACACACCTTGAGAGCCGACGTGGCCGTGCTAGGCAGCCAGCGCCAACATTGGATGGCCACGGTGAGCAGCTATCTACACTCTCTCACCATTGCGCCCGTCACCACCGCTGCCACGGCTGGCTCGGCACCACAAAAGACCACGCGCTTCTTCCCCGCCCAAATCGAAAGAAGGAGCCGGCACACAAACGCCCCGGCTCGCCTCGGAGGGCTCACCGAATCCCGAACCCCACGGCGAGAGTTCGCCGGAAGACAAGGTGAGGCTCCGACCCCCCGCCGATTCTTGCGGTATCGTCTTCTCGCAGCCGTTCCTCGCCTGGATTCTGCCCTGGTTTTCGCGGGTTCGTTGTGGTTGTTCCTAGGACCATTTTTTGCGGACGGGGATTTGTGCGCTGTGCGTATGTGCGCGCGCGCGTGTAGAATTAGGTCCATAGTGCCTGCCAGTAGCAGCTTCTCAGTCTGTTTATGTGGGTTTGATTTGGTTGGCTAGTTTTGGTCAACAGCCGTTTCCCCAAATTTCCCGCTGCACTGAGATTATTATTGCCTTCTGTAACCTGTGAGATAGCATGGTGGAAATTCTCTTGTGATTGGGGACTACATATCTAATCTAGGTAAGAAACTTGGGGTTTGTGTGTTTACCAGTTTGGGTTGATTAGAATTGCTTTCTCCCTATATCTAAAAAAATAGAGCAGAGGATATGACCTTGGGCACTCTGGTTCCCAGTTGAAATTTACCAGAGTACCTCTGTACCAAAATATAAGACGTTTTTGTAGGCTAAAGTAAGTAGGGCTGTTACTTTTTTTTTTGCTTAGGTAGGAATTCAAGTATAACTGATGCAGCTTCCTGCCTTCCGCAGATATCATCGCTTATAGCTCTTTCAGCATGGAGCTCTGCACAGCTTCTGTATCTATTTCACCACATCGCCCCAGCATATCAACGTCTAGCCGTCCAGTGCCATATACTCGATATGCCGGTTCAAGATCCTGTATTTCCAAAAGGACAAAGCGATCTTCACTCTATGTCATCAATGCTGCATCAACTAATGCCCCGCTCTCTTCTCGGACCCTACCCACGCAAACTAATGGCGCAGCTGCGAAAGGCATGCCCAGCAAAAAACCCAACAGTGCACTGGAGCAACTTGATATCGAGCGTGGTGTCTGCGTGCCTTTCCGAAAGTACTCCCCGGAAATGGTATGGCGCACTACGAGCATTTGTGTTTACAAGGTTGGTTTGCTGAAGTTTGGTTTTGACTATGCCCATTTCCATAATTGATAGGTCAGGAGTAAAGTCTTGGGATCAAGTGGATCTGTACTATCCCTCGCTAGTCGGGGAGTGGAGATCATTTGGAAACTAGGATTTTATTGGTCATCTCTGGTGTATGACTACTTGGTTGGACGGGATGAAGAAATTGTTCCATTCCGCGCCCGCCAGCTCCGCAATCTTTTATGTGATCTCGGGCCGTCATTCATAAAAGCAGGACAGGTTAAATTCTTTTCCCTTTCTGATTAATCTCATTGAAGAAAAATAAGACTTCACTTGTGCTATCTGTTCTGTTTTACAATTCCAACATTGTCTAGTTACATTATTTTTTCAGGTTCTAGCTAATAGGCCTGATATTATTCGCGAGGATTATATGAGCGAACTGTGTATCCTACAAGATGACGTTCCTCCATTTGCTAACCAGGTACACGGTTGCAGTCGAATGCTTTTACAAATTGTTCTAGACAGTGGACACATATTGTGGAAAACGCTCATGAAATCAGGATGATTAACTAAGCTTTGCTTATTGCTGTATACCTGGTAGGTGGCCTTTTCCATAATTGAGGAAGAACTTGGCCAGCCTCTAGAACAACTATTCAGCAAAATTTCATCAGAGACAATAGCAGCTGCAAGTCTGGGCCAAGTTTACCGTGCCACGCTAAGAGAAACCGGCGAGGATGTTGCTATCAAGGTTCGTGTTCCTTTCATTTTCTTTTCTTACTTGGGATACTCTGACGTTTGTGACTTGATGCACCATTTAGTGGGGTTCTTTAACAAACATGACTATAAACATAGTCTATCCCCTTCTCCCTGATGAAATTTGTGTCCTTTATAGCCTGCATCATTCATGAAAATGCTTATATATACTCTAGTAGAATCAGAATGTCCAGATGATGATACTACTATTGAAGTATATGTGGATTGCCCAACCTTCTCTTTGGATTTTTGGTTCTACTGGCTGGTGCATGAAACTTGATATAGTATCAGATCCTAAAGGTCTTGGGTTCAAGTCTGGGCTTTCAGGATTTAAATATAAAAAATTGCCTGCCCTATTTGTGTCCATGTTTAGGCCTTATTGATTTGAGCCACACATGAGAGGGGGTGTTGAGGTGTATGTGGATTGCCCTACTAGTTATGCAAGAAACTCAATAACTACCACAATTATCTTTTACTTTTTGCTAAATTCATAAACCATCTATTTGGCTTGTAAACTGAATGAGTTCATTTTATGCTTATCTCTTTGGTTTCAATCATACTACAGGTTCAGAGGCCAGGGATTGAGCCAATAATATTCCGAGATCTGTTCCTTTTCCGCACTTTGGCTTCCTTTTTGAATGGGATTAGCCTTCAAAAACTAGGCTGCAATGCAGAGCTTATTGTTGATGAATTCGGTGAAAAACTTTTGGAAGAGCTTGATTACACTCTTGTGAGTATTTTCTTTGTGCCTTTTTCTTGTTGATGTCAAGTTGCAGAATAATGAATCACTAGGGTCAGGCCCGCATGTTTCAGCGAGAATTTCAAGTTGATATTTTTGATATATTTTAAAATTAAGTGATCATGTATATATGTGAACACTCATGCCTTTAATAGTTCAAAGATGTTCTGTTTCCTAAATGGCTCAAAGGTGCATGAAGCTCTTCTAACACTTCAAAATAAAAGTAACTTCTCATCAGTAGTGATGTATTGCCGCAAAAATAAAACGAGTAGTGATGTATTGTGTATGAAAATTACAGAAGCATATGTAATGTATAATTTGTAGAATAGTTCTGGGATGCCTTTTTGTGAGTAGTTAAAAAATGATCAGAATTTTTAGTGCCTTAATAGCTACTAGAGATATATTGTATCATACAAATGGTGCGTGCATGTTTGAAGAAAATATTGGCACATGAATAGATGTTGGTAGCACACAGAATGGTTAATCTACCAATACTCCTTCTGTTCATGCCATAATCATGATCGTTCACATCATAATCATGATCTTTCACTGTTTTCACTAACAAAGCAACAAATTATAATTTTGGATGCACCCAATGAATGGAAAATATGATAAATGCTTCAGATGGTACATGTAGTACTAAGCACTTACCCACTCTGATGTGGAAAACTCATAAGTATCAATGGATGTGCTTGCTTGTTATTTCTGGAGGACACGGCAGTGGCTTGTATGTTCTGATTAATGCAGCCTTTCGGTGCAATAACCAACCAATTGTTCAGCATTTTTTTTAAGTTCACTGTTTGTACTGCACCTACAATGCACGAGTGCAGTAAATAGGAAATCTTAATTAATTTAAAAACCGAAGGCATAACAAGTGCAGTATCAAAAACCTTCTTATTTCCTTGCACGGAGGTATTGCAACATTTATGTGTCATTAAGATACTATAGGTGTTTTCATTCCAGCAACACAGTTTTTTTGTTTCAATTTTTATTTTGGTGATGAATGTCTGAATGGGAGTTGACGACCTTTCTTTTCTGCACAATCAGGAAGCTAGAAACATCGAGGACTTCATAGTAAATTTTAAGAATGATCCAACTGTGAAGATCCCTCTAGTATATAATAAGTTTTCAGGTTCTCGTGTTTTGGTGATGGAATGGATAGATGGAATCAGATGCACTGATCCACAGGTTTGTAGAATTCATCATATCAACCTTTACTTATTTCTAAGGTGGATTAGTTCATTTAAAATTTGTAGCATCATTGAGTTTTCAATTTATTCCCTCAGGCTATAAAAGAGGCTGGGATTGATGTAGAAGGCTTTCTCACAGTTGGAGTGAGTGCAGCACTGCGCCAGTTGCTTGAATTCGGCCTTTTCCATGGAGATCCACATCCTGGAAATGTTTTTGCGATGCGAGATGGGCGTATTGCTTACGTCGACTTTGGCAATGTCGCCGTCCTTAGCCAGGTCTGACTTTTTTTGGTTCTTTGGCAGTGGCAGAATTCGTCTTTCGAGTGCAATTGATTGGATTCTTATTTTTGCTTGCCTGTCAATATATAGTCAATAATCTATCATGCATACCCTACTACAAATGATTCTTTAGTAGGAAGAACTGTTCACTTAGGTGGTCAAAATGTACGTCGGCTACTTACAAAATAAGTCTTATCAAGAGACAAGAAATGATAACCTTCCTTATTCTGAATGCATTCTTGTGATTTATTGCATTGGCAGATAAGAAATTGCTTACATTTTTTTATTGTCACTGTTTCTCATATATGCAGCAAAACAAAGAAATCCTGATTGATGCTGTAGTTCATGCTGTAAATGAAGACTATGCAGAAATGGCAAATGACTTCACAAGGCTTGGTTTTCTTGCTAGTGGAACAGATGTTTCCCCAATTATCCCAGCTCTGGAAGCTATTTGGCAAAACTCGGCTGGAAAAGGCTTGGCAGACTTCAATTTCAGGAGTGTGACTGGTAATCCCTATTTCCAAAATTCTTATCCTGCTCATAAATGTATATATGTCTGCTTGATATCTTGTCACTTTACATGTTTGTTGGGGTGAATGTTCTTGATCATTAGTTCATGATACTTTTTGAATGCATCCCTTGTGGGTGCTCACAAATGTTGAAACATTCTTTTTGTTTTGCTTCCCCTAATGATGAATTCTTAGTGTTAACACCGCTCTATATGTTCATGTATATACTTCATTTGCTAATGAATGAAACTGAAAATTACAGGGAAGTTTAATCAGCTCGTGTACAATTACCCTATCCGCATCCCAGAAAGATTTTCTTTGGTCATTCGCTCTTTGTTGACACAAGAAGGAATTTGCTTTACTCTTAAGCCTGAATTTAAGTTCCTTGAGGTATGACATTTGCTACTTTTTCAGTTATGAAAACAATAGTGTACATTTGTTTGGTTACTTATGCCCTTCACTGTATGTTTCTTCATATTTAGGTCGCATATCCGTATATAGCAAACCGTCTTTTGACAGATCCAAATCCTGCTCTCCGTGAACGGCTGATACAGGTATGCTATAATTTCTAAGAACCCTCTTAACATGACCCCAATTGGTAATGTGAAAAGCATCAGTACACGGGTACAGAAAAAAAAAACAGCAAGCTTTTATTTTCTCGAATATGCAGGAGCCACTGTTGTTGTTTATAACATTTCTGAGATATTATCACCATTTCCCGCCAGGTGTTATTCAAAGATGGATTGTTCCAGTGGAAACGACTAGAAAACCTTATAGTTCTTGCAAAGGAAAACGTGTCAAAGATGAGTACCAATCCTGCACTGAAGAGCAATAGCCTGTGAGTATTGAACCCACTGTTTCTGTCATGCTTTATCTGTCTAGCTGTTCCTGCAAGTATTCTGATCTTTCGTACTGCAGGCAAACTGTGTCGAGCCAAAAACTGGAGAAGAAACTGGATCTCACTGACACAATAAAAGATGGAGCGCGGCTGTTCCTTATTGATTCTGGGATCAGGAGACAACTTGTAATGGCTTTCACCGAGGACTCCAGGTTGCACGTGGATGAGGTACTTTCTACTTAGACTGGTCAATCTTGATTCAAGGGGTCGAATGCACTTATTACGGCCACAAACTATATATAAAATGTGAGCAGTTTTAACATGGTCCCTCTTACCTCCTCTTTTCACCTGAGATGTAAGAGTATATAATAGATTTGGGATCCCCATAGCTAGCGAACGTTCGCCAGCTAGGGTGGCAGTTGCGAACCCCCCAGATGGCATTTTTCTGTGTATTGGGTGAGCTGGGGTGGCATTTTGCAAAACTGCCATGGCAGTTCCTTCATTATAAGTTTTTTGTTTTTGTTTTTGTTTTTTTGCGAAAACTGCCACCCATCGGACGGAGATCGTGCGGTTCAGGGGCAGTTTGCCAGATAAGGTTTCTGTAGATTTGAGCCGTTGATTTCATTTAGTAGTGGGTATTTGTAACTCTTACTACCTTCTTAACTCACATGTGAGGTATGAGGGACCATGTTAAAATTAGCCATAAAATATAAATTTCTCGATGATGGATTACCGCAACTTGTTTCTCCTTTGCAGCTTGTTGACGTATACAAGCTGGTGGAAGATCAGATAGATATACCTTCAGTTGCTCTTGAGGTTCTCCAAGGTAAGTCGATCAAACTCGAATTTTCTTGCTCTTGTCATTCGCCGAAACATTTCTCCCTTCTTACCGATTCATGTGTCTATCGTACTCTCCTGCGCAGATTTGCCATCGGTCGCGCGCGATTTCATGCTTTCGTGGAGTGATTCCGTTCTGTCAGATCGCTGAAACTAACCCAGCCAAAACGCTGGACAGCAAGCGGAGACCTGCTAGTTAGGAACAGCAAGAAACTTACCTCGAGTTGATCTGCATAGAGATATAGATAGATAGACAAGATTCTTCCCCTATTCTTTGGTGGGGCACTCCTGTATAGCAAGATTTGCTCGACTGATCTGCACATGCCACTTGTATAGTGGAACAGGTCCTTGTATATAACTTGAGTTTGTAATATTCTGGGACGAAAACAGCATACAGGTATAGCATATGCAAAGGGGTATGCTGCTTTCTATACGATATCCTGGTGTGCACATGGGTATCTTGGCTTGAACTCGTACGGCCCGTGCAACTCTAACCATGACCTTCTAAAATGTCAAATTGGTAGAGATCCCGCTCAATCTCGACCCTGTTCTGATGTAAATAAATAATAATAAAAAATCTCGACTCTGTTCCAATTTAGACCAGATTCCGCCCACCTTCCCTGAGGATGATGATGACTGACATGTACAACGCCAATGGAAACAAATGAAAGGTGAAAATATGGTTTTCATTTGTTTAATTTGTACATCACACAGTAATAATTTTGCACAACTCACTGCTTTTGTAATTATGATAATGTAGTCAACAATCATATATGGGGATGATGAATGGGCTGGTAAGCATAGATGACATGTCTTTGTCCACTCCATTTGAGGAGGAGGATTTTGCTTCGAAAAAAAGAAGGGGGGGCAATTTCTCCTCGGAGGAGGATAAAGCGTTGGTCATGGCATGACAGAGTTTAAGACTTGATCCGATAACAGGGACCGATCAAAGTATGAAGACCTACTAGGTGCATTGCATATTACTATCGTCGCAAGTGTCTGTTTCGCTCAATTATATTCAAAGTAGGTGATAAGATTTTTGAATTGAGCCCTATAAATCGAAAAGGAGGGACTAGTAGCTTAATGATTTGACAAAAGAAAAAAGAAAAACGAATTGTGCTCAATCTGCGCCGCAATGGAGTCTAGTCCTGTGCCGCCGCCGATCGATCATCATGTGCCCTAGCTCTCCGATGACCACCCCGTCCAGCAGCGCTAGCCCTCCATCGGCCTTGACCATGACCCCCGCCCTCCGCCAGCCTTGTCCGTGATCCCACACCCTCCGCCGGCCACGCCCATGAGCCATTGCTCTATGCCAGTCGTAATAAGCAACGGTGTCACCGATCCTTTGTGCACATGCCCATACAATTTACTTTCCTTTAAAAAAAATGTATGCACACACACAAACTTATCTATTTATGTCAAACTGCAGGTTTTGTTCAAGCTCGACCAATCTTCTCATTTTCTGAAATCTTATAATGCACTTCTTAACGACAACTTGGTGTTGATGCTCATGTCTCTACTCCTATAAAAGACTCAGTTGGTGATGATGGTGTGTCTGTCATTCGTCATTTCTGACCATTAGATCTGCATCTCATAGTGGCCATGTTTCCGGTACGGTGGGAACAAGGAACGGGAACGAGGGACGAGAGTCGGCGGCTGAAAAAAAATAGGGTACAACGAGGGTATACATCTCTCGAACGAATTTTTTATAGCGGAGACGCGATCCAATCCGTTTGGGTACGATGAACTCGGTACGGTACCATGGGTCGAGAAACGCAGTTCCTGAAGAACGACGACTCCCTGACGGTCAGCATTCCTTGTTGTTAATGGATCCCTTACAATTAATGGACTGGAGGAAGAACAAGGAGTCCTTGATAAAAGAAACGACGGCGTGAGTAAATTATGCCTCGCGTTTTGGGCTTTTGGCTGTTGGATCCTGGAACCTGAATCAAGGAGCAGGCTGCGGGGACGCCGAATCTTCATCGAATCGTACCGAATCCGACCTCGTTCCCGAATCCGATTCCGGGTCGATGAATTGGGATCGAGGGACAGCCTACCGTTCCCGTTTCCGGCTACTATGCTGCATCTAACGACTGAGGTAAGTAGTGGCCTGTTTGCAACAATAGCTCACTTCTCTGCTCCAATTTGCAGAAAACCCCTTAGTATCTTGAAACCAACCACATCCCTCCCTCACCGTATCAAAACAGTATAAGGAATATATTTTGAGTGAAACAAGAGTGTTTTCTCTCAAGTTTGTGAACAAGTATTATTCTAATTTGGATCTGTTGCAATGCACGGGAACATTGCTAGTGTTGGATGAATTTTAGATGACCTTTCTGCCAATACTTGCTAGGAGATTATCATTTTCTTTCTAAATATTGTATTTCTTTGGAATATTTATGTCTAAATATCCATCAAAATGGCCATGGTGGAATTTTGAACTGCAGTGCAAGGATCTTGTTTCATGTTGTTTGCTCCAGTTTATTGCATAGAGGTGATGTTGAAATGATTGCCTGCTTATGTCCTTGAGTGCATGGCATGGACTATCTAATTAATCAAATGCACCCATCTGAGTGTGAGCCTCCTCTGTCCTGAATTTGTCGCAGACAATAGCAGAAAGTTCAGCTCACCATAGATACAGACAAGATGTATTTCTGGAACCAATTCACATTCATTCTGTAAATCTGCAATTTAAACCAATTCACATTCATTCTGTAAATGCTGCCGGGTCTCCCTCGCGTGGGCCAGCACGAGGTCGTTGGGCCGCGGAGGTCACCATGGCACGAGTAAATTGCTGAAAGCCACCACATTTGTGGCACGAATACTGCAAAACCACCACTATTGCCGAAAATTTCAAAAAACCACCACTTCCTCGGCAAGTGAGTAACAAAAAGCACTAAACGTGCTGTGAGCCGCGACTAACTAAGAATCTGACTTATCGGGCCCATCTGTCGGAGCCACGTGGCAAAGGGGAAGCAGAATGGCGGAAGCGGCCGTTAGGACCCGCTAGTTAAGCCACGGCGCCGCCCAGTGCTCTCATTCCTCCCCTCTTCTCTCTGCATTGCGCAACCATAGCAAGTACTCCCTCCGGCGATGTCGAGGGTGGTGACGACGGCGGCTCCAGATCCGGACGGAGTCGCGGGCGGGACCTGCTTGGGGTCGACTATGAGTCGTCCTCCTCAGAGGGTAGCCCGCTATCGCCGTGGCGCGGGCAGAGGGCGGGTGCGGCGGCTGCGGGGGCGGCGGCGCCGCCTGCTGCTCCATTTGGATCCAGATCCATTCAAGCTGAAGGCGCGGGAGACCAACCCGATGAGGATGAGCCACCATCTTCTTGCCGTGCAGGCAAGGCTTCCGCTGCGGCGCGGTCGCCGTCGGCTGCAGCAGTCGTCCCTACTAACACCGGCGACGACACGTACGGCCTCTATCTCCTTCTCCTTCTGCTTTCATTTTATGATTTGATTTTCGTTCTTGAGGTTTAGGTCGATCTAGGGTTTTGTATTGCCTCTGAATTTAGTCCTGATTAGGGTTTGATTACAGATTAGAACCTACAATTACTTTGTTCTCCAAATTTTGTGCATATTTATATTGTTAGGATTGCAGTGTACTTGTGTTGTACAAATTTAGGTAATTACACTGGTAGGATTACATTCCAGTAGTACTATGTGTTGTTCAAATTTATGTTATAGTAACTTGTACATTTTAATTGGTATTGTAGGTCGAGCTATGAGCAGGGGGACATGCATATTGATTTTGAAGGGATTAAATACATCAGAACAAAGTTCTTTAAGAAAGACATAAGATATTGCAATCTTATGTATGTGATGCTTGACAATGGGTATAATTTTTCAGACTGCCTCTATTACATGAGGTGTGGTAGAATAGGATTGGATGGTTTCAAACTTCTTGACAGTCAGATTAAGGTGGATGAAATGCTTAGGCAAAACCAGGACATCAGGAGGATCACATTGTCAGTTACTAAGGGCAAGAGGCAGCAGGCAATTGTTGTGTCTCTAGCAAAGAAGGGAAAGAGAAAGGCAACAGAACTAGTTCAGATATCTGATAAAGAATATAGGAGTGATCCTGATATAGTGTTTGCAGTCAGTGAAGATGGTGTAGCCCATAAGGAATTTGGTGATTATGTTGGTTCAAGTTCAGGCCGAGGCACAGATGAGTTTTTGTTCCTGGGCACACAGCAGAGTGTAAATTATCAGCCCATCCAAACTATGCCACCTCCCCAGACAGAAGCTTATGATGAATACCATAACTCTCAGATAGAAGACAGTGCCAATTATGCAGACATGGATCTTGATTCAGAAAGTGAGGAGGAAAATAGCTCTAATGAACATAGTGCTGACCTGCAGTCAACTGTAGCAGATATGAATAAGGCAGCACTGCACTTTGAGGGTGACACAGAACCAGAGGACATTTATGATGTTCCTGAGGAGCAGGAAGAGGAAGAGCACACTGAACAAGCTCCAAATGCAGCTGAAGAAGAACATTTCACTGAAGATGGAGTACTGCAGCAGCCTGTGCTTAGGATTGGAAAGAGAGTGGGGCCAACAACAAGAACACACTCATCAGCCAATGATCCAATTGAGCCTGATTGGTTTCCCTCAGGTGATGAGGATGAAAATCTTGGTTTTTTGGACTCAGAGGATGATGATGGCAATGAGCCTATGTCTTTTATTATTCCCTCAGGAAGGAAAACAAGAGCAGAGAAGGCAAAGCCAAGAAAATGGTATGATGAAAGCAGACTGAATACAGAGCAGCAATTTTGTTTGAAGCTATGTTTCAAAGATGTGTACCAGTTTAGGAGTGCTCTACTTAACTTTCACATCAAGCAACTGAGGTCTTTCAGATATCACAGGAACTGCAAAGACAGGGTCATTGCTTGGTGTGACCACAAGGACAAAGGATGTCCTTTTTATATTGTTGCTTCTCAGATCAAGAATGAGCAAACATTCTGTGTAAAGAAGTTTAGAGCAGAACATACTTGCCCAACTAGTGACAAACATAGTAAAGTGGGCTCAAAGTGGCTAGGAAGCACTATCTTAGAGACAATTAGATCAGACCCAAACACAACTGTGCCAGCATTGGTAGAGAAGGCAAAGAGGAAATTTGGAATTGAAGTTCCAAAGATGATGGCATGGAGAGAGCAAAGGAAATTGTCCTAGGAGATCATAAGAAGTAGTACCATAGGTTGACTGATTACTTTGAAACAGTTAAAATATGCAATCTAGGATCTAGATGCATTGTCACAACTGTCACTCCAAAAAGCACAAATGAAAACCCACATCCAGGTCCCATATTCCATGGTCTTTTCTTTTGTCTCAATGCACCTAGGGAGGGTTTTCTAAATGGATGTAGGCCTTTCATTGGTTTGGATGGATGCTTCATAAAGCTTACAACTAGAGCACAAATCCTAGTAGCTATTGGTAGGGATGCCAACAACAACATGTATCCCATTGCTTTTGGAATTGTAGGAGTGGAGGACACACCCAGTTGGAGCTGGTTTCTCACCCAACTTAAGTATGCTCTGGGAGGCACAGAAGAGGGAAAGTTTGGCAAATACACCATCATGTCAGATAGGCAGAAGGTCAGTGATCTATTTTCTCTTTTGTGCCTTAAGTATGCTCTAACTGTTTATTAGTTAGTGATTGTTTGAACTTAAGATTGTCACCTAGTTACTTTCTTTTGTGCCTTAAGTATGCTCAATTTTTTTATGACTTAGTGATTGTTTGAACTTAAGATTGAAACCTAGTTACTTTTTTTGAAACCAGGGCCTGCTTAATGCTGTCAATGTTGTATTTCCAAACTGCCCACAAAGATTTTGTTTAAGGCACATTTATGCAAATTTTCAAAGAGCTGGATTTAGAGGTGAAGATCTGAAAAAATGCATGGACAATGCTAGATATTCCTACACAAAGCATGGTTTTGATGTAGCCATGGCCAATTTGAAGAATGAGTGTGAGGATGCATGGAGGTGGTTATCTGGTATTCCAGTACACACATGGGCTAGGCATGAAATGGACACAAATTACAAAATAGACCTGGTGGTCAATAACATAAGTGAGGTCTTCAATAAATATATCTTGGATGTTAGAAACAAACCAATCGTGACAATGATTAATGGAATCAAAGACAAGTTGCTAGTCAGGTTTAATGGAAAAAGAGAAAGTGCAGCAACTTCTAGATGTGAAATAGCTCCAACATATGCAGAGAAGCTGGAGATGAGCAAGAAATATCAAAGAGATTGCAAATCAATTAGGGCAGGGCCTAACCTGTGGCAAGTAAGCAGTGGGCCAAAGACCTATGCTGTGAACCTTGAGGAGCACACTTGTGGATGCAGGAAGTGGGACATGTCAGGGTTGCCATGCAACCATGGTTGCAGTGCAATTTACGAGGCATACAAACCAATAGTGTATCCAGTTTCTGGAGAAGATGATTGGGTCAAGTCAGGAAAACCTGATATTGAGCCTCCTGTATTCCACAAAGAGGACCAGAGTGGAAGAAAAGAAGAAAAGAGGAAGAAGGGAAGGTTTGAAGTTCCTAAACCAAAAGATACCTCTAGGATGGCTACAATCAGATGTGGCAACTGTAGGTTAATGGGCCACATGTTTACTAATTGTGGACAACCTTTGAGGCATGATCTCCAGCTGAGGAAAAATAGAAGCATGGTACATATTTCTTAATCATTGTATCTGATTTAGCTTATTTAGATTTTAATTGTTGTTTGTTTTAAAAACTACAGGAAAAGAGAAGGCAAAAGGCACAATCCTACACTCCACCTGATGCTACTGCTGCTCCTATGGCACCAAGATCTGCTCCTAGGGCACCAAGAGCTGCTAGTAGGGCACCCAGGGTTGCTTTCTCAGCACCAAGGCCACCACCTAGGCCTCCATGTGGAGAAGGGACTTCTTCTGCTGCTGGTACTTCTACATCTACATCAACTTTTGCTGCTGCTGCTAAAAAACAAAGGTCAGTGAGAGATGGAAGAGTTGGTGGAGCATCTAATGCTGCAACAGGTTCCAGGAAGAAACCTCAGAAATATGGAAGACTGAAGAGCTACTTCACAGCAAGTGGAAATGTGTGATCTTTGATATCTGCCAGTGCTTGCAACTTTTGGGGCTAGAACCCTTGTATCTGTCCTGACAACCTTGGATGTGTGATGATTTGAGTTCTTTGAACCTGTGTTTGAATTGAGGTCATGTGAACCTGTGTAATTTGAGTCCTCTGAACCTATGTGGTAATTTCAGTCCTATGAACCTATGTTATGTGTGAACCTATGTTATGTGTGATCAAGACTTCATGCTGTTGTGGAGTTATGTTGATCTAGCAGAATTATTGTTGGTTTTTGGTGAAGCCTAAATGCTGTTATTGTAGTAGAATTATTGTGGGTTTTGAGTGCAGCCTAAATGCTGTTATTGTACCAGAATTATTGTGGGTTTTGGGTCAATCCTAAATGTTGTTATTGAAGCAGAATTATTGTGGGTTTCTGGTAAAGCCAAAATGTTTTGGGTGATCGAAGCCTCAACGACAACCTAAACTACCTTACCATAGAATAGGGGTCATCGAAGCCTCGACGACAACCTAAACTACCTTACCATAGAATAGGGGTCATCGAAGCCTCGACGACAACCTAAACTACCTTACCATAGAATAGGGGTCATCGAGCCTCGACGACAACCTAAACTACCTTACCCTAGAATAGGGGTCATCGAGCCTCAACGACAACCTAAACTACCTTACCCTAGAATAGGGGTCATCAAGTCTCGACGACAACCTAAACTACCTTACCATAGAATAGGGATCATCGAAGCCTCAACAACAACCTAAACTACCTTACCCTATAATAGGGGTCATCGAGCCTCGACGACAACCTAAACTACCTTACTATAGAATAGGGGTCATCGAAGCCTCGACGACAACCTAAACTACCTTACCCTAGAATAGGGGTCATCGAGCCTTGACGACAACCTAAACTACCTTACCCTAGAATAGGGGTCATCGAGCCTCGACGACAACCTAAACTACCTTACCCTAGAATAGGGGTCATCGAGCCTCGACGACAACCTAAACTACCTTACCCTAGAATAGGGGTCATCGAGCCTCGACGACAACCTAAACTACCTTACCATAGAATAGGGGTCATCAAAGCCTCGACGACAACCTAAACCACCTACTCCCTAAACAGAAACAACCAAAACCACCTACTCCCTAAACAGAAACAACCAAAACCACCTACCACCTACTCCCTGGAGTACATCTACATCAACAGGTTCAACAAAAATGTGGCAGAAATAGCATTATCCAGCAACACAAATTAATCCAGCAACACAAATTAATAGCATTATCCAGCAACACAAATTAGGGACATTTACATATGTGCCCCTAACTCGAAACCACTACTCAGATTTGCCCCTAATTTTGAAGCATGCTCAAATTTACCCCTCCGCCGTTAAGTCACTACTCAGAAATGCCCTTCCAAATGATCTTGTAGCACTTTCCGTCCAATACTGTAGCACTTTCCGTCTGCTACAGTACACATGGGCCTTTGACGGTCAAAGGCCTTTGACTGGATGTAAGGGCATTTTTGAGTAGTGACTTAACGGCAGAGGGGCAAATTTGAGCATGCTTTGAAATTAGGGGCAAATCTGAGTAGGTGGTTCGAGTTAGGGGCAGAAATGCAAATGGCCCCACAAATTAATCCAGCTTAAATTCAGTACAAATGTCTTGCACTTTTAGTGATACACATAGCAGATAGAGTACTCTAGCAGATACAACTACAATAACATTGAATCATTCATCAACTATCTCTTTGATCTTCCTGATCTTCCCCTTGGTGGCCTCCTTCTCTTTGAACAGATCACCTATAGTGTACTCCAGGTGCCTTTTCTCTTGCTTCCACTTCTCCTTCTCCTCCAACAACATGGACCTTTCCTGCTTGATCTTGTCCATCTCCTGCACAAGCTTCACCTTCTCTTCATTCTCTTGATCTCTCTCTTTCTCTGCTTTTAGCCTCAGCACTTGATGAATGTTAGTGTCTGACTTGTCAGCCAAGTTCTTTTTCTCAATCTGTTCCTTCAGGTCACTAATAACCAACCTTGCATTGCATAACCGGGTAATTGCATCCTCCTTGTTGGCCACCATTTTGGCAAAGTCAACTTAAAAAAACCTGAGGTCATTTTCCATCTTCCTCTTCTCTTCCATTACCTTCACTACTTCTTCAGCATTAAGTACGTTCTGCCTCAATCTATTGGTCGTCTCCTCCTCATACATAGTCCAGATGGTATTTAAAGCTTGCTTCAATTGGACTGGCCACTCAGGGTCAATCCAGTCAACAAAGTTGCACTTTGGTACATCCTATGAATGTGTGAAGAAAGGAAATATAATTAAACCAATTTCTAAAAACATTACTGATAAAAATAAAAATAAAAATAAAACAATCCATTAATTAGTCATGTTTTCTACTACTGCATTTTAGAAGTACTGCTTTTAGAAGAAAAATAACAGGAACAATGTTCAATCCATTAAAAGCAGTACCTAAACTGCCTACTACTGGAAAGAAAATATAGAGCTAAAATGATTTCAAAAAACAATGGCCACAACATATAAGAAATTGGAAACTGCCTAATTTCAGACTTATTGTATAGAACTATTCCACTGCCTACTCATGCATTTTGAACTTATGTTGTATCAAGATTTATGGCTAGAGATATATACTTTAAACTGCCTAATTTCAGACTTATTGCATCAGTCAACTGAGCAGTTCAGTGGATTCACATATTACAGACCAATTCTATCAGTAATGAATTCACATTTTCACAAAATCACTTCAACACTTTAAGAACTAATTGAACTAGTAAGAAAATCACCTTTTTTGCACACCCCAGGAACCTCCTGCCGCTATCAGTCCATTCAAAGGCAACAAACTTCTCACACGGGGCACGATGCTCATAACGTGCAGGATGATTCAAAGCAATGGCGCTCCAGTCAGTGGACTCCATTTTGGCAGGTACCTAACCAGAGGGAAAATGAATTCACATGCTATCGGGAAGAAATTCCCCTTTCTCCCTAACCCTAACCCTAGATGCGATGCACATGAGCAGAAACTTACCCGGCTCACATCGTCAGAGGAAGAGTCGGAACTGTCGGAAGGCTCCCCTCCCGTCAGTGGTGCGAAGCTGCTCGCAACGGCAGCGGCGGCGGCGGCGGCGCGAGAAAGGAACGAGCAGAGCAGAGAAGAGAGCGGTTGGGGAGGAATGCCCTAACGCGCGCGCGCCCAGGGCTTAACTAGCGGGGTCCTAACGGCCGTTTCCGCCATTCAGTTTCCCCTTTGCCACGTGGCTCCAACAGGTGGGCCCGATAAGTCAGATTTTCAGTTAGTCGCGGCTCACAGCATGTTTAGTGCTTTTTGTTACTCACTTGCTGAGGAAGTGGTGGTTTTTGAAATTTTCGGCAATAGTGGTGGTTTTGCAGTATTCGTGCCACAAATGTGGTGGCTTTCAGCAATTTACTCCCATGGCGCGGGGGCATCACGGTGAGCACGTGTATGCAGTCCAGTAACGATGTCAAAGAGGGAGTCGTGCGGTACAGCAGCTAGTAGTGCTAGTAATTTAGCAGCTGGCGCGTGTGCATCGTGAACGTGGAGATCGAGGCCACCAACTAACAACCATCAATCAAGTCTCTCGCGCGTATGCACGAGTGGCCGACCGTTGAAATGGCCGGCGCCGCCGCGTTGGCGCAATGCATGCATTGGCTGGCCGTAGCGGATGCCTCGGTTATTAACTCGGCGGCGCCGGCGCAATGCATGCATTGGCTCGCCGTGGGCACGTCCAGGTTATTAACTCGACGGTGTTCGACCCAAAGCAGCAGCCTAGCTAGCTAGCTTCGTTTCCCAAGCCATCAGTAAATTATGGTGCGCTGGCGTTTAGTTTGCCAAGGAAACTTGCTCGTACTATAAGTACGCACGCCCGGTGCAGGGCAAGTCAAGGTAGCAGCGACTGAGAAGGGTTAGATCAGCCTCAGAGCTAGACCACGCAGGCTCCATGGCGTGTTTTCGTGTTCGTTCAAGCGCTGCGGCTTTGGTCGTCGTCACCACGCTCCTGCTCCAAGCTTGCGGTGAAGGTAGTGAATGTAGTACGTACGTGAGCAATGAGCATACATCCGCATCCACAGTAATTCTTCATCTTTTGCTCACTTGTTTTGCTTCTGCTAGTTTCAGCATCTTCCTTGCCGCGGCCGCCTCGGAATCAGATGCGCAAGATGCTCGGCGTCAATGCATCTTCCATGTCATCGAGCGGCGGCGGAGGTCACTCGGCGGAGCCGTTGGAGCTGGAGGAGTGCTCCAAGGACCTCCTGGAGGTCTCCCAGTTCAACGCGCCGAGCATGGCCGGCGGCATGCCGACCTACAGCGTGGAGTTCACCAACACCTGCATCGACTGCGCCGTGTGCGACGTCCACGTCGCATGCGGCGACTTCGCCTCAAATGACGTCATCGACCCTGACAAGTTCCGCCGCCTCGCCTTCAACGACTGCCTCGTCAATGGCGGCGGGACCATCGAGCCCAGCTTCCCTGTGTCGTTTCAGTACGGCAACTCCTTTCCCTACCCGATGACAGTGGCGTCCGCCTCCTGTGACTGTAACTAGCAGCTATAGCTAGCTAGAGTATCGGTGACGAATGAAGCTATCTAGTATTTTCATTACAAATAAAATCAAGTAGAGCTCGGATATCGGGCTTGTCGTCTCATCTTACTCTTCGAGCTACTGTTACCTATCAATGTATGGCATAGTTGGACCGAGTCCATTGAAAAACATTTAAAGTTATGTCCCATTGTAGCAAATGTCAGGTAGCCTTCCATCCCTGTATCTTCGTCCTCACTTTACTCCAATATATAGATTAATTCTACACTATTAAGGCCATGAGCAAGAGATCGAGAGGGGTAAAATGATAAGAAAAATAGGTCAGAAATGTTGGAGGAAATCCATCACTAGTTAGGTGGATAAATTAATTTACTACCTCCGTCTCGGTGTATAAGTCATTCGCGTAGTTCTAGGTCATCGATTTGAGGAATTAAATATGTGTATAACTAAATTTCTACATGGATGCAGTTTCTAAATATATATTTTTTGTCATATATAATACATATTTAGATAGTTAAATTGTCGATCTAGAACTACGCGAATGACTTATTCATTGAGACGGAGGTAGTAGCAATTCTGATAAAATAAGGAGATAATAAGTCAATGAAACTCACATACAGACGTTTTGTTCTGGGGTCTATATACACAAGGAGTCTTCATGTCCCGTTATCAAGGACCTCGCTTAAAAAAAATACGCCCTCTGGGAGCTTTACAAGGACTCACTAGAAAAAAAACACCTAAATCGGGAAGTAATGTTAAAAAAAATATTCAATTCTGGAAAAAAGGAGCAATATTGTATTCGTCTTCAAGAAAAACAGAAATTGCGTTTTCATTATGGCCTGAAGCTAGTTAGAAAATGGATCCCTATTTGAAGAGTGCCTAATCGCATGGATAAGCTCACATTAACCTGTCAATTTTGGATCCAATTCAGGATTTTCTTGGGAAGTTTCAAGGAGAAATTGGAATGGAATAATATAGATTCATACAGAGAAAAATGTTCTCTATTGATGCAAACGCTGTACCTAGAGGATAGGGATAGAGGAAGAGGGAAAAATCAAAATGAAATAAATAAAGAATAAAGCCACCTATTCCATGACGGATTTAAACTTACCTTCAATTTTCCTGACTTTAGTACGCTTATTATTTCCGATGACTTTTTTATTTCTTTATCTGCAAAAGAATATGTCTATTATTTTTCAGTGTAAGTAATATAATATGATAGGGTATGTGGCTTTTTCTACACACACTTTCTACACACAAATGAAAAAGGTTATGGATGCGGTGGTATTCTTTATTTCGATTCAACAAAGTGCCAATAGCTTCTGGATGTTGTCTAAGTGATTCAATCTTCGCCTTGGAATAAAAAGAATTGATGTTGGCGTGATCTAACCTTTATGAAGAATCTGTCCTGCACTTGTCCTATCATACCTTTTTCATGTATAAAAATAAGAATGTTTTTGAAATGAAGTTGATCGTATATTGTATCTGTAAAAAACACCGTGAAGCAAAAAAACCTATTGTCTTCATGGTAAAATAAACAGGGTTTTGCTTCTTTAAAAAATATATACTAGTGCAAAAGAAAGTCAAATTTAATCAGAAATAAGTTCTAGATTTTTTTTTATTTTTTTCATAATTGTTCATTTTTATTTTCCTATATAAGGTTGAAAGTGCGTTATATCGACTAGAGGGAGGGTGAATAGGCGATTTTTATGAATTCTTCACTGAGGAATTTGCCGGTGAGGAAATTCCTTAGCGAAGAACTACTAGCAGCGGAATAAGTACTCAGAAGTAAGCATAACAGAATACAAGCATGGTCATCATGATGAAATGAAGACTAGCACAAAGTACAGAAAGCGTAATCACAGGATAACCAATGTGAAGACTAACAGACTGAAGAAATTGAACCGAGGAATTTGAGAAAGTCTTCAGTCAAAGTCTTCAAGCACAGATATGAACAAACACTCAACACAGTAATGAGGAAATGAAAGGGTTGAAGAAATAGAACCAGTTAGGTTGGTGAAGACAATGATTTGGTAGACCAGTTCCAACTGCTGTCTCAGTTGTACGTCTGGTTGGAGCGGCTGAGTATTTAAACTCGAGAACACACAGTCCCGGACACCGAGTTGCTGAGCACGCAGCTCAGGACACCCAGTCCTCACCGTATTCTCCTTGAACTAAGGTCACACAGACCTCGTCCAATCACTCGTGGTAAGTCTTCAGGCGACTTCCAAACCTTCACAGACTTGGTCACTCGGCGATCCACAATTCCTCTTGGATGCTCTAGACCATGACGCCTAATCATCTGGAAGAAGCACAGTCTTCAAAGGTAGCAAGCATCGGATCCATGCAGGATCAATTTCTTCAGTGATGCTCAATCACTTTGGGTTTGTAGGGGTTTGGTTTTGGGTTTTCCTCACTCGATGATTTTCGCTCAAAGTCCTCGGAGGATGGGTTGCTCTCAAATGACAAGTGTCAAGTTCTCTCGGAGCATCCAATCAGCTAGTGGTTGTAGGGGGCGGCTATTTATAGCCTAGGGAGCAGCCCGACATGATAAGACATAAATGCCCTTCAATGATATGACCGTTAGGTGGATAAGATATTTTGGGACAGGTGGCGCAAGAAGACAAAGAACGGTCGGAAATTTGACTCTCAAATTCCTCGGGGCTATCATGTTCCTCATTGTGTAGGCAATTCAGACTGGCGAATTCCTAACTCCTCGATCAGAACAAATTCATCGTGACGGAAGAACTTCGTCTCATCCTTTGAAGAAAGTGGTGAAGCTGTATGAGATTTCAAAGGCTTCACTCGAAGGGATTGGTAGGTCTAGGATTTGGAGTTGAGCATCACATGGAAAATTTTCCTTAGTATTTCCTCGACCCCTTTAACGAAGACGGTGTTTCCTATGACTCAAGAAAGAAAATGAAACTATGAAAACAAAAGTCTTCACGCTTCATGTTCCACAAATGAATACCAAGTCTTCAAGGTCACACCAATTTCTTCACTTTCAAAGTCTTCAGAAAGTCTTCAGAATATCAAAGTCTTCAGTCAAAGAACTTCATTTTTAGGGGTCGACTTTCTCTGTAAATATCAAACTCCTCGTAGACTTATAGACCTGTGTACACTCACGAACGCATTAGTCCCTTAACCTATAAGTCTTCAATACACCAAAATCACTAAGGGGCACTAGATGCACTTACAATCTCCCCCTTTTTGGTGATTGATGATAATATAGGTTAAGTTTTCAGCGGGGATAAATGTATGAAGTGTAAATACTGATATTGAGGAATTTGATAGCAAGATATAGAAGAACTCCCCCTGAAGATGTGCATAGTGAGGAATTTGCGTTTGAGGCAATGCACATTTGAAGAGTTGAATCATGGAGATCTCCCCCTATATCTTGTAATTCATACACGCATTTGATATATAATATGGAGAATCTGAAATGCATGATGAAATATGGTGCCTGATGAGATTCAGCATGCGTGCAATGTCATTAACGAGGAATAAGCATGCCGAAAGCATCAAAAGCATAATGCAACAAAAGTATCAGCGCACCATCGGGTTTAAGATTACAACTCGATTCAAATAAAAGTTTCAGAAGAACGAGAGTTGTAACTTAAAAAAATGCCCTTAATATGACCCGCTTGAAGACTAACTCAGATTTCTCCCCCTTTGTCATCAAATGACCAAAAGGATTGAAACTGAGGACTAACGCCCCTGAAGAATTTCAAGTCGATGGAGGAGCGCCAGTGTTGTCGGGGTTGTTTGTTGTAGCAGGGCCTACCGCAGTGTCGTCCAAATCTTCATTCTCATCAGTGTCACGCGATGAAGAATAAGAGCTGGCCACCAGTGGAGGAATTTTGACCCTCTTGAATTTCTTCGGAGGAGGTGCAGACCAGTCAAATTCTTTCTTGAGACCCATAGTCTTCAGTTCTTTAGCGCTATAGACATGAGTGAGGATAGCCCAGGTGCGGTTGAAGGTTTCATGAAGGTAGTATTGGTTCTTCTTCACTGCATTGTGTGTTGAGGTCATATTGTGAAGAAGTGCACCAAACTGACGCTTTACCCATTTGTGATTGCGATCAACCTTCTGATGAAGACTAAGGAGTAACTCACGGTCATCATCACCACAGGTCTTTGTGGCTTGAGGATTTTGCTTGGCTGAGGTATTTCTTGGCAGAGTCATGTGTGGCAGAGTCGTCATTGGTAGAGTAAGATGTAGCCTTGCGAAATAGACCATCCAATGGACGAATGCCTTCATCGATCACAGCAGCTGCCTTGCCTTTATCATCATGGGATGAAACTGTCCGTTTGAGGACTTCAATGGGAGGCAAGTAGCTACCGTGGTTCAGAGTGTCAGCTTTGTAATTCAGTGAAGATCTTGCCCTGATGAATCTCATAATCCAAGGCGCATAGGGCTTCAGCTCGAATGGTGACATAGCAATATTGCCCAGAGTCCTCATGAAGAAATCATGGAAGTTGACGGGAACGCCATGAATGATGTTGAAAAGCATATTCTTCATGATGCCAGCGACTTCTTCATCATTTGAGTCGTGGCCTTTGATAGGACTCATTGTCTTCGTCGAATCGATAGACAGTCCGAGGCACATAGAGTAATTCCTTGATGAGGAATTTGGTTAGTGGGGCCTGCCCGAGCTTCAAAGGCTTCATGAGCACTTGCATATAGTGATTTGTCGATTCAGGTCCTTTGTAGATGCAACGTGCCTTTGTCATGGGGAGGATTGAGAGGAAGGACACAAAGCAATTCATTGCGGTGCCTTGTAGTGAGTGTTTTCAGTCATCGGTCCAACACCCATGAGTTGACATCTTGGCGTCTCGGTGATATGCGATGTAGCGTAGGGCGAAGAATGAGTTCTTCATTCCAATCACGATGTCGGTCAGAAATTGAGTAATCTGCATCGTGAAGAACACCGAGGACTGGCTCGAAGCATGGCGAGATTCCATGTCCACGTGAGGAATATGTGCATGATCGAAGATTTTGTCTTTGTCAAACAACCACAGAGGAATAGAAGTTGGCTTGACTAGCAGTCGAAGCGCCTCTTCCTTATGCGGCGAGTCATAGGGGTTGTAGTCGATGAAGAATACATGCTCGAAAAGAAGTCTTCAGCCTTGAACTTCATTTGCTTGAGAACGGATTCTTTGGCTTTGGCGGAGGGTGTTAGTGAGTTGCATCACCACCTCGGGAATCGCGAGCTCAGTTCTTCAGTGAGGAATTTCTGGTTCCTCTTCGTGCAATTTGAGGATCAGCAAGAAGAGGTTCTTGACACTAGCGGCTGGAATGTCTTCTTGCCTGAGAGGAGTGGGTTGAATTTCTTGAGCCCATTTGAGCTGTTGTTGCAGGGACCGAGGAATCTGTTGGATAGGTGTGAAGAGAGGAGTATTGGGATCTTGACTTTCCCAAAAGTCATCATTCATCACAGTGTGGTGCATCCTATATCCACATCTTCATCTTCATTTCCTCAACACCAGCCTCTTGATTTGAACTGAGGCATAGGTGAGAAATGGTGGCGTTGAAGGATTTCGTCCACTTCAATTTCTTCATCCATCTACTCGACGAAGCAGCAGAATGATTTCCTTCATCAGATCCGCTTGGGATCTCATAGTCTTCTCCAAAAGGAACAAGGTCCTTTGATGGCATGGAGGAAATTGGAACAACATCAATAGGATTTTCAAATGAGCTGGTCATTGGCTTCATTTTCTTCGCAACCGAAGAATTTGACACATCTGATGCCTTCCTTTTCTTCACTGCAGCTCGCTTTGCAGCCTTGGTCTTCTTCACATCAAAGGCAGATGGAAGAATTGGAGTTGGTGTAGGCGCGGGAGGAGCTGAGGAATCTGGTTGATTTTCTTCAGGTGCAACTGATGCAGTTGCTCCGATCTCTTTAGTTTCTTCAGGCGCACCACTAGTGGATGCCCTGGCAATTTCTTCAGCGGCTGGAATTTCTTCATCAGCCCTGGAACTAGCATTTTCTTCAGCAGAGTGAAAGTCATCAGCGGTGCTGGCATGTTCTTCAGCAGGCTGAGCAGAGTCTGCGCCTGAAAGTTTTCTTGTTGCGATGGAGCTGCAACATTTGTGAATTTCTTCGTCAGTTGACGAATCTCACTTTAGCTCCTTGCCAATCAGCATAGTAGGCATCAAAGTCTTTGCTGAGGGCTTGAATTTCAGACTGAGCCTGGAGAAGTTCCTCGTCATTCTGACAACATTTTTCTTCAGGAGCTTCTCCTTTCTGTATTGCGCTTTCTTGATCTCTCTTGCCTTTTCAAACTTCCATTTCTCTTGAGTGATGAAATGGGTCAGCATGTGACTTTGACCAGAGTCGATGAAAATCAGGCATTGGGGTGTTTGGATCCTTGTGCGAGATCAATGTAATCGAGGATTTTCCTCGGATCCAAAAGCAAGGTACAGATGTGCCTTTGGCTCTAGCGGCCTTCACTGTCATCTTTGATGATTTACGCAAGTTCATCATCGAAGCTTCATCATCGAAGGCACATGGAATGCGACTGTTTCTTCTTTGGACTTGGCGAGGACCTCGTCCACTGTTGCTTTAGTCTTCAACGGTGTGGGGCTGATGAGGAAATAGGTGCGGTGAGAACTCATTTGAAACACAGAGGCAATCGAGAAACCACCAGTCCTTTGACATGTAGCGGATGCACAGGAGCCGAGGACTTTGAAGGAGCTGCCGAGGACTTTGGTGGAGCGAGAGCGATGTGAGGAATTTGCCGTGAGGGCATTCTTGAGAACTTGGCCGTGAGGGCGCTGTTGGTGAAGCACTCGGCTTACGAGCAGGCTTCTTTGGCATAGATTTCCTCGGTTTGACCGAGGCCTCGATGAGATAGCGATGGCAGAATCCTCATTGAATTTCTTCACCGCCTCCTTGGCTTGTCTTGCCAATTTAGCTTGGCGCTTAGCCCATTCTTCAGGAAAGTCCTCACCACGCTTGATGCTTGTGGGGTCAGCTACTTGGCCAAGTGCCAATGGAGCTCTTGGGCATGGAGGATTGAGGCGAATTTCCTCATGTACTTTGGAGTCACATTTTGTATTCCTCCATTCCTTGCCCATCTCCGTTCAATCCTCTGTATGCGCACCTTGCGCTGATTTTATTTTCTTTGCCAAATTTTGCTTCATCGGTGTGCAATAGTCGGCATAAATATCCTCGAGGATTTCAAACGCAGTCATAACCTCGAGTTTCTTTCCTCCTTCTGCGGCTTCTTCTTTATTCGCCATATTCTTGATTGAGGAATTTGAACAATCGAATTCTCTGAAGAAGTATGCAGTTTTTCTTCGAGGAACGCTGCAAATGAGTTAAGTTGATGAGAACCTAGTGATTTAACAGCAGACATGAGTACCTGTGAACAGAGTATAGGTGCGAGGAATTTGGAGAGGTCATATGCGTTCTCAGAAGGTTTTTCGAAGAACAAGTTTTGAGGAATTTGACCAGATGAACCTTGAGGAATTTCACTAAGCGTTCTTGTCTTAGGTTTCAGAGTTGTACAGATCAAAGATCCACACAATTAGGGAATCTTGAAGAAAATGATTGCTTAGAGAAACAGTTCAAGATCATATGATGTGTGAGGTGTTCATATGTGTGAAGATTTGAAGAATAAACACCTTTGAAGATTTTCAGGAAAGTTTGAGAATCAAAGTGAGTAATAAAAGTAACTTTTAATTACCCGAAGTGAAGACACAACGAACTGAGAAGAACAGATGTGAAGTTCGTCAGGTTAGATCTCCCACGCCCTAACTTGGCAGAGGAAGACAGCTACGACGGCGGCGGAGTGAAGATTTCCGCGATCGGCGTGAGTACGACGGCGATGAGGTCGAGGCAGTGAAGCTCTTACTCACCGGCGACGATGGAGTAGCGGCGGCGCTAGGGTTTGAGGAGCTCGAGTGAGAGAGTAGCGATCGAGCGGAGTAAATGAAGTGAGGAAGGGGAGAGGGGTATTTATAGACACGGTGAAAAACTGTTCGCCCGAAGATTTGGGACGAACGTGCCCCTAGCCTTTCTCCTTCTCGCGACATGTGTCACCCACGTACTGTGTAGTTCAGATCGTGTACGATCGTGGGTGAATAGAATAATGCATTGTGGGATGCGGAAAGGTTTGAGCGGCAAAACCGAAAATTTGGATAAGATTTGTTTTAAAGTTTCGTTCGCAATTTCTTCAGCTGACAAGGATACAGTGAAGATTTTGAACGAGTTTCAAATAGAACGCACATGAAGAATTTGTGAGTAGATTGGGTTGAGTATAGCATAGAGGGGGAAGGGTCCGATCACATTCACTTAGTAGAAAAATCAACTTGAAGAAATAGCTATAAGTGAATTTGTAGAGGACATAAACTCATATATATATATATATATATATATATATATATATATATATATATATATATAGCCAATGAAGAAAAACGACGGAAGCAGTGAAGATTTTGCAAAGTTGAAGAATTTGAGAAACTGAACAATTTCAAAGCGAGGAAAAACTCAAATTGAAGATTTTCAACTTTTGTGGTGGCATGACCCATCGTATAAGAATGATGATTTCAGACACGCGTACAATTGTCGAGGGTTACGAGAATCAAATTCTTCATTAATTTCTTCACACTTAGAGTGTTATTCTTCATTGATTGAAGAAAAACGTTTCTTCATGTGTTGCACATCTAAGTCATCAATTTTGCATAAGTGTCAGGGTGTGTGTCCTTTTCAAAGAACATTCGAAGATTCTAAGATATTTAGCTCACACCGCAACTTGCTAAATCTTTTCTTATCCAAGGGCTTAGTGAAGATATCAGCTAGCTGTTCTTCAGTCTTCACATGCTTGATGGAGATGTCGCCCTTCAACACATGATCACGAAGAAAATGATGACGAATCTGAATGTGCTTTGTCTTCGAGTGCTGAACTGGGTTGTGAGCAATCTTGATGGAACTCTCATTGTCGCAGAGGAGAGGCACATTCTTCATGTTGACGCCATAGTCCTTGAGTGTTTGCTTCATCCAAAGCAGTTGAGCACAGCAAGAACCATCAGCAATGTATTCAGCTTCCGCAGTAGACAGTGATACGCAGTTCTGTTTGTTCGAGGACCAACAGACCAAAGATCGTCCGAGGAAATGACAAGTGCCAGAAGTTGACTTGCGGTTCACACGATCACCAGCATAGTCAGAGTCAGAGTATCCAATGAGATCAAAAGCAGAGCCCTTGGGGTACCATAATCCTAGTGTTGGTGTGTGAGCTCGATATCGAAGAATATGCTTCACAGCCTTATGGTGTGATTCCTTCGGTGCAGCTTGAAATCGGGCACACATGCAAACACTAAGCATTATATCTGGCCTAGATGCACATAAGTGCAATAAAGAACCAATCATGGGCGGTATACCTTGTGATCAAGTCAATACCATTTTCATCGATTGCATAGATGGCCATTTGTGGGCATAGGAATTTTGACGCGTTTGCAATCTTGCATGCGAATTTCCTCAATACATCTTTGAGGTATTTCTCTGAGATATGAATATGCCATTGCCTTTGTTGACGAATTTGAAGACCTAAGAAGAATTTCAACTCTCCCATCATAGACATTTGATATTCTTCACTCATCATATAGGCAAATTCATCACTATAACGTTGGTCAGTACAGCCAAAGATAATATCATCAACATATATTTGGCACACAAACAGTTCACCATCATAAGATTTAGTAAAGAGAGTAGGGTCGAGTGAACCTAGTTTGAAGCCATTCTTCACGAAGAATTCCTTCAATGTATCATACCACGCCCGAGGGGCTTGCTTGAGGCCATAGAGGGCCTTATTAAGTCTGAAGACTTTGTCAGGATTCTTTGGATCTTCAAAACCTGGGGGTTGAGCAACATATACTTCTTCCTCAAGCTTACCATTGAGGAATGCCCTTTTCACATCCATTTGATATAAGATGATATCATGATGGTTAGCATAAGCGAGTAATATGCGAATAGCCTCAAGTCTAGCAACAGGTGCAAAAGTTTCATCGAAATCAATTCCTTCAACCTGTGTGTGTTGGGGAACGTAGCAGAAATTCAAAATTTTCCTACGTGTCACCAAGATCTATCTATGGAGAAACCAGCAACGAAGGGAAGGGGAGTGCATCTACATACCCTTGTAGATCGCTAAGTGGAAGCGTTCAAGAGAACGGGGTTGAAGGAGTCGTACTCATCGTGATCCAAATCACCGGAGATCCTAGTGCCGAACGGACGGCACCTCCGCGTTCAACACACGTACAGCCCGGTGGCGTCTCCCATGCCTTGATCCAGAAGGAGAGAGGAGAGGTTGAGGAAGACTCCATCCAGCAGCAGCACGATGGAGTGGTGGTGGTGGAGGGCGTGGCAATCTGCAGGCTTCGCCAAGCACCGGGAGAGGAGGAGGACTTGGGAGAGGGAGGGCTGCGCGAACTTCGTGTTAAGATCCCATCGTCTCCCCACTTTATATAGGGGTGGAGGGCTGGTTTCTTGCCCTCAAGTCCATTGGGGCGTTGGCCAAGGTGGGAGGAAAGAAATCCCATCATTTCCTTCCCCACCGATTGTTATCCCCTTTTAGGGATCTTGATCTTATCCCTTGGGATATGATCTTATTCCTTCTAAGGGGGATCTTGGTGCGCTTGACCAAGGGTGTGGGGCCTTTCCCCACTACCCACGTTCATGTGGGTCCCCCATGCAGGTGGGCCCCACTCCGAACCTTCTAGAACCTTCCGGTACAATCGAAAAATCTCGAACATTTTCCGGTGGCCAAACTAGGACTTCCCATATATAAATCTTTACCTCCGGACCATTCCGGAACTCCTCGTGACGTCAGGGATCTCATCCGGACTCGAACAACATTCTGTAACCACATACAAACTTCCTTTATAACCCTAGCGTCATCGAACCTTAAGTGTGTAGACCCTACGGGTCGGGAGACATGTAGACATGACCGAGGCGTTCTCCGGTCAATAACCAACAGCGGGATCTGGATACCCATGTTGGCTCCCACATGTTCCACGATTATCTCATCGGATGAACCACGATGTCAAGGACTCAATCGATCCGTATACAATTCCCTTTGTCTAGCGGTATTGTACTTGCCCGAGATTCGATCGTCGGTATACCGATACCTTGTTCAATCTCGTTATCGCAAGTCTCTTTACTCGTTCCGTAACACATCATCCCGTGATCAACCCCTTGGTCACATTGTGCACATTATGATGATGTCCTACCGAGTGGCCCCAGAGATACCTCTCCGTTTACGGAGTGACAAATCGATCTCGATCCGTGTCAACCCGCAGACACTTTCGGAGATACCGTAGTGCACCTTTATAGTCACCCGATTCGTTGTGACGTTTGATACACCCAAAGCACTCCTCACGGTATCCGGAGTTACACGATCTCATGGTCTAAGGAAGAGATACTTGACATTGGAAAAGCTCTAGCAAACGAACTACGATCTTTGTGCTATGCTTAGGATTGGGTCTTGTCCATCACATAATTCTCCTAATGATGTGATCCCGTTATCAACAACATCCAATGTCCATAGCCAGGAAACCATGACTATCTATTGATCACAACAAGCTAGTCAACCAGAGGCTCACTAGGGACATATTGTGGTCTATGTATTCACACGTGTATTACGATTTCCAGATAATACAGTTATAGCATGAATAAAAGACAATTATCATGAACAAGGAAATATAATAATACTTTTATTATTGCCTCTAGGGCATATTTCCAACAGTGTGTGGCCTTGAGCTACCAGTCGTGCCTTATTCCTCACCACAAGGCCATTTTCATCTTGCTTGTTGCGGTAGATCCACTTTGTGCCAATGATATTATGCTTGCGAGGATCTGGACGTTTGACCAGTTCCCAGACATTGTTGAGCTCGAACTGATGTAATTCTTCTTGCATAGCCTGAATCCAGTCCGGTTCCAAAAATGCTTCATCTACCTTAGTGGGCTCTGTGATAGAGACAAAAGCATAATGCCCACAAAAGTTAGATAAATGTTAAGCTTTTGAGCGTGTGAGAGGACCTGGTGCTCTAATGTCATCGATGATCTTCTCCACTTGCACTTCTTTTGCAATGCGAGGATGAGCTGGTTGTCGCTGAGGAGTTTGATCAGCATTTTCTTTAGCAGCATTTTCCTCAGCATTTTCTTCCGGTGCATCAGCTCGACGTTCTTCATGAACTAGAATGAATTCTTCAGCAGATTCTTCAGTAGGAATGACATCCTCAGTTGCCTTGAACTTGATAGAATCCTCAGGTGCTGGTTCATCTAACACAGAAGGTAGGTGCTCTCTTTGCGAGCCATTAGTTTCATCGAACCGCACATCTCTGATGTCAACAATCTTGTGAAGAACAATGTTGAAGACTCAGAGGTGTGCTTGAGTCCTTTCGTAACCAAGCATAAAACCTTCATGTGCTTTCGGTGCAAATTTAGAATTGTGGTGAGGATCTCTAATCCAACATTTAGCACCGAAGACTTTGAAATAACTCACATTGGGTTTCTTGTCAGTGAGGAGTTCATAGGCCGTCTTCTTGAAGAATTTGTGAAGATATACTCTGTTGATGATGTGGCACGCAGTATCAATTGCATCAATCCAAAAACGATGAGGCGTTTTGTATTCATCAAGCATAGTGTGAGCCATCTCAACAAGAGTTCTGTTCTTGCGCTCCACGACGCCATTTTGCTGAGGAGTATAGGGAGCAGATAACTCATGAGTAATACCAAGTTCATCAAGATAGTCATCAAGACCGGAATTCTTGAACTCAGTTCCATTATCACTTCGATGTGCTTGATCTTCACACCAAAGTTGGTTGAAGCCCTCGAGGAAAAACGTTTGAAGACTTCACGCACTTCATGTTTGTAAGTAACAATGTGTACCCATGTATATCAAGAGTAATCATCAACAATGACAAAACCATATAGAGATGCATCATTAGTATTTGCTGAGTAATGATTAGGTGCGAAGAGGTCCATGTGAAGCAATTGAATGGACGAGTAGTGGTCATGATAGTCTTATTTGGATGCTTGGCCTTGGTCATTTTTTCGACTTCACAGCTCGCATAAGTGATCCTTGAGGAATTTGACATTCTCAATGCCAATGACATGCTTCTTCTTCTGGCGTGTGCAAATTCCTCATGCTGCGTGACCAAGTCGTCGATGCCATAGCCAGCCTTGAAGCTTTTGCAAGTAGACACACGGCTGGTTGTGGTCTCAGAGAAATGAACAATATACAAGTCTCCTCTCCTAAAGCCTTGAAGACTTGAATTGTCGACTTCCATAATCACAACACAGCGATACTTGCCAAAGACAACAACCATATCAAGATCACAAAGCATTGAGACTGACATGAGGTTGTATCCTAAGGACTCAACAAGCATGACTTTGTCCATGTGTTTATCCTTAGAGATTGCAACCCTACCAAGACCCAATACCTGACTTTTGCCTTTGTCAGCAAAGATGATATGCTTCAGATGTGACGGTGATAAGGGAGCATGCATCAATAGATTCTTGTCACCAGTCATGTGATTTGTACATCCACTATCGAGGACCCACTCAGTAGCTTTGGGTTGATCATCCTGCAGATGAATTAGTGTAGCTTACAATCTCATATGCTTCATTAGTGAAGAATATGATATCAAGTTCATCATATGAATTTCATCAATCGAGAAGCAGATATAGCGGTATGAGGGCGTGTGAAATGAAGGTTCATTTCATCATGATTCGCTGCGTCCCTTCGAGAAATTTTGTCGGGTCCCAAACAAATTCTTGAGACGTTAAAGCATGTCTGGAGACCTGACCCTGCAGAAGAGATTAGTTCTTTTTCTTCACCACCCACATCTGAAGGGGTGGCAAAGAGTTTATCACTCTGCGAGCACCATACGAGAATGGTGAATGTCCTCATAATGGTTTGAAGAATAATGCACATATTCATAGCCCTTAGCTCTACCCTGCGAAACAGAGTTGTTAGCACGATGCTAATCATATGAGGATTTTGATCCTTTTGAGGAATTTGATCCACGTGAGGAATTTGGTCCGTATGAGGACTTGGATCCATATGAAGAATTTGGTCCATATGAAGAATTTGATCTGGGGTTCCTATTCTTCACAGGTGGTGTCATGAGGACATTCACCTGAAGACATTTGAGGCACTTCTTGGGAACCTAGATTTTCTTCATAGGAGAACCATTCCTGCAGTTAGTGCCAACATATCTAGCAAATACTTCACCATTCTGATTTTTGAACAGTTTATAGTTGGAGTCAAATGACTCATCATAAGAATGAGGAGATTCACATGTAAAGCAGATAAGTTAGATGGATCAGCTGGAGGTCCCTTTGCAAAGACAACCCATGAGGTTTTGGGGTCTTGCTCGGGCTTCAATATGTTCCATCGGCATTAAGTTTCCTCTCAAAGGCGATACCCTCTTTCCTAGGGTTTCTGTTGAGGATCTGCTTTTTAGGCACATCACAAAGAGTCGGATGCCCTTTGAGGCTTTTGTACATGCCTGTCATGTACAATTCCTTCAGCCCTGCATCGTCAGTGATACTAGCAATGTCCTCAGATGAGGAATTAGTGAAAGCAGAGGCAGGTGAAGAATTTGTAACAGTTGAAGCATTTGAACATTCAGGTGAAGAGTTAGCAGATTCATGTTCAATGCACTTTAAGCATGGAGGAACAAATTCTTCCTGAGAAGCGCTGATTTGTTGAGCTAGTAATGAATCGCGCTCCTTCTGAAGATCTTCATAACTCACTCTTAGCTTCTCAAGATCTTGCTTTCTTTGAAGAAATTCATAAGAAAGTTTCTCATGATCAAATAGGAGAGTGTTATGATGACTTTGAAGGTTATCAAACCTAGGCGAAGTCTCTGAAGATTTTCGATCGAGGGCTTTAGTGCGATCCATTTCTTCACCCAACATATCATCACTTTTGTCTAGCATGTTTTGAACCTTTTCAAAAGCCCTTTGTTGTTTCTGACAATCTTAGCAAGTTTAGAGTAGCTGGGCTTGAGATCCTCATCGATTCATTTTCACTAGATTCAAAGGAGGTGTATTTGAGTACCTTTGCACCTTTCGCCATGAAGCAATAGGTGGGAGCATAGTCATCATTATCTTCATCGGGCTTGTCGGTGGGGTCGGTTTCTTGATGTTGAAGATGGACTTGCTAACTAAAGCGATAGTGAAGGCGGACTCGCCACACAGATTTGGATTCTTGAGACGCCTCCTCTTCCTCATGTTCCTTAGATTCAGCTTCAGAGTCCATTTCCTTGCCAATGAATGCCCGAGCCTTCTTGGAGCTGCTCTTCTTGTGAGATGAAGACTTCGAGGATTTTGATGATGAAGATTTTGACGACTTCTTCTTCTTCTTCGCATCATCAGAACTGTAATCCTTGTATTTATTCTTCTTCAATTCCTTTTCCCACTGAGGACAATCTTGAATATAGTGACCAGGTTTCTTGCATTTGTGGCATAGCCTTCTCTTATAGTCACTTGATGAGGAATCACTGCTTCTTGAGGATTTTCCAAAGCGACCACGTCTTGAGAACTTCTGGAATTTCTTCACGAGCAGTGCTAGCTCCTGGCTCAATTCTTCAGGATCACCAAGGCTACTACCAGAATCCTCACATTCAGACTCAGACACAACCTTGGCCTTCAGGGCACGTGGTTTGCCATAGCTCAAACCATAGAGATCTGTAACGCCCCGACAACTGAAGGAAATATGCCCTAGAGGCAATAATAAAGTTATTATTTATTTCCTTATTTCATGATAAATGTTTATCATTCATGCTAGAATTGTATTAACCGGAAACATGATACATGTGTGAATGCATAGACAAATAATATGTCACTAGTATGCCTCTACTAGACTAGCTTGTTAATCAAAGATGGTTATGTTTCCTAACCATGAACAAAGAGTTGTTATTTGATTAACAAGGTCACATCATTAGTAGAATGATCGATTGACATGACCCATTCCATTAGCTTAGCACACGATCGTTTAGTATGTTGCTCTGCTTTTATCCATGACATATACATGTTCACGTAACTATGAGATTATGCAACTCCGTTTACGGAGGAACACTTTGGTGCTACCAACCGTCACAGCGAATCGGGTGATTATAAAGGAGTACTACAGGTGTCTCCAAAGGCGGATGTTGGGTTGGCGTATTTGAGATTAGGTTTTGTCACTCCGATTGTCGGAGAGGTATCTCTGGCCCTCTCGTAATACACATCTTTGAAGCCTTGCAAGCATTACAACTAATGAGTTAGCTGTGAGATGATGTATTACGGAACGAGTAAAGAGACTTGCGTAACGAGATTGAACTAGGTATTGGATACCGACGATCGAATCTCGGACAAGTAACATACCGATGACAAAGGAACAACGTATGTTGTTATGCGGTCCGACCGATAAAGATCTTAAGTAGAATATGTAGGAACCAATATGGGCATCCAGGTCCGCTATTGGTTATTGACCGAGACGTGTCTCGGTCATGTCTACATTGTTCTCGAACCGTAGGGTCCATGCACGCTTAAGGTTTCGATGGCGGTTATATTATGAGTTTGTGTATTTTGATGTACCGAAGAAGTTGAGTCCCGGATGTGATCACGGACATGACGAGGAGTCTCGAAATGGTCGAGACATAAAGATTGATATATTGGAAGCCTATATTTGGAGTTGGAATGTTTCCGAGTGAAATCGGGATTTTCTTAGGAACACAGGGGTTACGGAACCCTCCGGGGCTATTGGGCCTTAGTGGGCCACGAGGAGAAGAGGAAGGGCGGCCAGGGCAGGCGCGCGCCCCCCCCTAGTCCGAATAGGACAAGGAGAGGGGGGCGGCGCCCCCCCTTCCCTCTTCCCCTCCCCCAATCCTACTCCAACTAGGAAGGGGGAGTCCTACTCCCGGTGGGAGTAGGACTCCTCCGGCGCGCCTCCTCTAGGGCCGGCCGCACCCCCTTGCTCCTTTATATACGGGGGCAGGGGGCACCCTAGAACACACAAGTTTGATCTACGGATCGTTCCTTAGCCGTGTGCGGTGCCCCCCTCCACCATATTCCACCTCGGTCATATCGTCGCAAAGCTTAGGCGAAGCCCTGCGCCGGTAGTACATCAAGATCGTCACCACGCCGTCGTGCTGACGAAACTCTCCCTCCCCGAAGCTCTACTGGATTGGAGCCCGAGGAGCGTCATCGAGCTGTACGTGTGTCAAGAACTCGGGGGCGCCGGAGTAACGGCGCCGGGATCGGTCGGATCGCGAGGAGAACGTACGACTACTTCCTCTACATTGTGATCGCTTCGCGCCGGTCTCGAGGGTACGTAGACAACACTCTCCCCTCTCGTTGCTATACATCACCATGATCTTGCGTGTGCGTAGGAATTTTTTGAAATTACTACGTTCCCCAACAGTGGCATCCGAGCCTAGGTTTTTATGGTTTGATGTTTTGCACGAGTAGAACACAAGTGAGTTGTGGGCGATACAAGTCATACTACCTACCAAGCATGTCATACTTTGGTTCAGCGGTATTGTGAGATGAAGCGGCCCGGACCGACATTACGCAGACGCTTACGCGAGACTGGTTTCACCGCTCGAGCACTCGTTGCTTAAAGGTGATTGGCGGTGTCTGTCTCTCTCACTTTAGTTGAACCGAGTGTAGCTCGCCGGTCCTTGAGAAGGTTAAAGCGGAGTCTATTTGACGAAATATCGTTGTGGTTTTGATGCGAGGTGAGATTGGTTCTTGCTTAAGCCCGTAGCAGCCACGTAAAATTTGCAACAACAAAGTAGAGGACGTCTAACTTGTTTTTGCAGGGCATGTTGTGATGTGATATGGTCAAGGCGTGATGCTATATTTTATTGTATGAGATGATCATGTTTTGTAACGAAGTTATCGGCAATCGGCAAGAGCCATATGGTTGTCGCTTTATTGTATGAAATGCAATCGCCCTGTAATGCTTTACTTTATCACTAAGCGGTAGCGATAGTCGTAGAAGCATAAGATTGGCGAGACGACAACGATGCTACGATGGAGATCAAGGTGTTGCGCCGGTGACGATGGTGATCATGGTGGTGCTGCAGAGATGGAGATCACGAAGCACAAGATGATGATGACCATATCATATCACTTATATTGTTTTGCATTTGATGTTTATCTTTTATGCATCTTATCTTGCTTTGATTGACAGTAGCATTATAAGATGATCTCTCACTAAATTATCAAGAAGTGTTCTCCCTGAGTATGCACCGTTGCCAAAGTTTGTCGTGCCCAGACACCACGTGATGATCGGGTGTGATAAGCTCTCGTCCATCTACAACGGGTGCAAGCCAGTTTTGCACCTTGAGAATACTCGAGTTATACTTGACGAGCCTAGCATATGCAGATATGGCCTCGGAACACGGAGACCGAAAGGTCGGCGTGAATCATATAGTAGATATGATCAACATAAGATGTTCACCATTGAAAAATACTCCATTTCACGTGATGATCGGTTATGGTTTAGTTGATTTGGATCACGTGATCACTTAGATGACTAGAGAGATGTCATCTAAGTGGGAGTTCTTAAGTAATATGATTAATTGAACTTAAATTTATCATGAACTTAGTACTGATAGTATCTTGCTTGTTTATGTTTGATTGTAGATAGATGGCTCGTCTTTGTTGTTCCGTTGAATTTTAATGCGTTCCTTGAGAAAGCAAAGTTGAAAAGATGATGGTAGCAACTACACGGACTAGGTCCGTAACTCGAGGATTATCCTCATTGCTGCCTGAGAAGAGTTCGCCTGGATGCACCGCTAGGTGCCGAACTCTTCGCAGGAGAAACACCAGATGTTATGAGCGTCTGGCAGAGCAAAGCTGATGACTACTCTATAGTTCAGTGTGCCATGCTTTACGGCTTAGAACCGGGACTTCAACGACGTTTTGAACATCATGGAGCATATGAGATGTTCCAGGAGTTGAAGTAGATATTCCAACAGAATGCCCGGATTGAGAGATATGCAGTCTCCAATAAGTTCTATAGCTGCAAGATGGAGGAGAATAGTTCTGTGAGTGAGCACATACTCAAAATGTCTGGGTATTACAATCACTTGACTCAACTGGGAGTTAATCTTCCGGATGATTGTGTCATTGATAGAATTCTTCAATCACTGCCACCAAGCTACAAAGGCTTCGTGATGAACTATAATATGCAAGGGTTAGTAAAGACTATACCTGAGCTCTTCGCAATGCTAAAGGCTGCGGAGGTAGAAATCAAGAAGGAGCATCAAGTGTTGATGGTCAATAAGACCACTAGTTTCAAGAAGAAAGGCAAAGGGAAGAAGAAGGGAACTTCAAGAAGAACAGAAGCAAGTTGTTGCTCAGAGAAGAAACCCAAGTGCGGACCTAAGCACTAAATCGAGTGCTTCTCTGCAAGCGGTCGTCATCGGAAGCGGAACTGCCCCAAGTATTTGGCGGATAAGAAGGATGGCATGGTGAACAAAGGTATATGTGATATACATGTTATTGATGTGTACCTTACTAGAGCTCGCAGAGCACTGGTATTTGATCTGGTTACATTGCTAATATTTGCAACTCAAGCAGGACTACGGATTGCGAACACCGCAAAGGATGAGGTGACGATCGCGTGGGAAATGGTTCCAAAGTCGATGTGATCGCCGTCGGCACGCTACCTCTACATCTACCTTCGGATTAGTTTTAGACCTAAATAATTGTTATTTGGTGCTGCGTTGAGCATGAACATTATATCTGGATCTTGTTTGATGCGAGACGGTTATTCATTTAAATCGAGAGAATAATGGTTCTTCTATTTATATGAGTAATATCTTTTATGGTCATGCACCCTTGAAGAGTGGTCTATTTTGATGAATCTCGATAGTAGTGATACACATATTCATAATGTTGAAACCAAAAGATGCAGAGTTGATAATGATAGTGCAACTTATTTGTGTACTTGCCGTTTAGGTCATATCGGTGTAAAGCGCATGAAGAAACTCCATCTTGATGGACTTTTGGAGTCACTTGATTATGAATCACTTGGCACTTGCGAACCGTGCCTCATGGGCAAGATGACTAAAACCCGTTCTCGGTACTATGGAGAGAGCAACAGATTTGTTGGAAATCATACATACTGAGATGTATGTGGTCCGATGAATGTTGAGGCTCGTGGCGGATATCGTTATTTTCTCACCTTCACAGATGATTTAAGTAGATATGGGTATATCTACTTAATGAAACATAAGTCTGAAACATTTGAAAAGTTCAAAGAATTTCAGAGTGAAGTTGAAAATCATCGTAATAAGAAAATTAAATTTCTACGATCCGATCGTGGAGGTGAATATTTGAGTTACGAGTTTGGTCTACATTTGAAACAATGCGGAATAGTTTAAGAACTAACGCCACCGGAACACCACAGCGTAATGGTGTGTCCGAACGTCGTAATCGTACTTTACTAGATATGGTGCGATCTATGATGTCTCTTACAGATTTACCGCTATCATTTTGGGGTTATGCTCTAGAGACGGCCGCATTCACACTGAATAGAACACCATCAAAATCCGTTGAGACGACACCTTATGAACTATGGTTTAGCAAGAAACCAAAGTTGTCGTTTCTTAAAGTTTGGGGATGCGATGCTTATGTGAAAAAGCTTCAACCGATAAGCTCGAACCCAAATCGGAGAAATGTGTCTTCATAGGATACCCAAAGGAGACAGTTGGGTACACCTTCTATCACAGATCCGAAGGCAAGACATTTGTTGTTAAGAATGGATCCTTTCTAGAGAAGGAGTTTCTCTCGAAAGAAGTGAGTGGGAGGAAAGTAGAACTTGATGAGGTAATTGTACCTTCTCCCTTACTTGAAAGTAGTTTGTCGCAGAAACCGGTTTCTGAGACATCTACACCAAGTAGTGAGGAAGTTGATGATGTTGATCATGAAACTTCAGATCAAGTTACTCGTAACCTCGTAGATCAACGAGTAAGATCCGCAGTGAGTGGTACGGTAATCCTGTTCTGGAAATCATGCTACTAGATCATGATGAACCTACGAACTATGAAGAAGCGATGGTGAGCCCAGATTCCACAAAATGGCTTGAGGCCATGAAATCTGAGATGGGATCCATGTATGAAAACAAAGTATGGACTTTGGTTGACTTGCCCGAGGGTAGGCAAGCAATAGAACACAAGTGGATCTTCAAGAAGAAGACTGACGCTGACGGTAATATTACTGTCTACAAAGCTCGACTTGTCGCAAAGGGTTTTCGACAAGTTCAAGGGGTTGACTACGATGAGACCTTCTCACCCGTAGCGATGCTTAAGTCTGTCCGAATCATGTTAGCAATTGCCGCATTTTATGATTATGAAATTTGGCAAATGGATGTAAAGACTGCATTCCTGAATGGATTTATGGAAGAAGAGTTGTATATGATGCAACCGAAGGTTTTATCAATCCAAAGGAGCTAACAAAGTATGCAAGCTCCAATGATCCATTTATGGACTGGTGCAAGCATCTCGGAGTTGGAATAAGCGCTTTGATAGTGTGATCAAAGCATTTGGGTTTATCTGAGACTTTTGGAGAAGCCTCAGATTTACAAGAAAGTGAGTGGGAGCTCAGTAGCATTTACGATATTATATGTAGATGACATATTACTGATCGGAAATGATATAGAATTCTGGATAGCATAAAGGGATACTTGAATAAGAGTTTTTCAATGAAAGACCTCGGTGAAGCTGCTTACATATTGGGCATCAAAATCTATAGAGATAGATCAAGACGCTTAATTGGACTTTCACAAAGCACATACCTTGACAAAATTTTGAAGAAGTTCAAAATGGATCAAGCAAAGAAAGGGTTCTTGCCGTGTTACAAGGTGTGAAGTTGAGTAAGACTGAATGCCCACCACCGCAGAAGATAGAGAGAAAATGAAAGATGTTCCTATGCTTCAGCCATAGGCTCTATCATGTATGCAATCTGTGTACCAGACTGATGTGTGTCTTGCTATAAGCTTAGCAGGGAGGTACCAAAGTAATCCAGGAGTGGATCACTGGACAGCGGTCAAGAACATCCTGAAATACCTGAAAAGGACTAAGGATATGTTTCTCGTGTATGGAGGTGACAAAGAGCTCATCGTAAATGGTTAAGTTGATGCAAGCTTTGACACTAATCCGGACGATTCTAAATCGCAGACCGGATACGTATTTACACTAAACGGAGGAGCTGTCAGTTGGTGCAGTTCTAAACAAAGCGTCGTAGCGGGATCTACATGTGAAGCGGAGTACATAGCAGCTTCGAAGCAGCTAATGAAGGAGTGCGGATGAAGGAGTTCATATCCGATCTAGGTGTCATACCTAGTGCATCGGGTCCAATGAAAATCTTCGTGACAATCTATGGAGCAATTGCCTTAGCAAAGGAATCCAGATTTCACAAGAGGACCAAGCACATCAAAAGACGCTTCAATTCCATCCGGATTTAGTCCGGTGGGAGACATAGAGATTTGCAAGATACATACGGATCTGAATGTAGCAGAACCGTTGACTAAGCCTCTTCCACGAGCAAAACATGATCAACACCAAGACTCCATGGGTGTTAGAATCATTACTATGTAATCTAGATTATTGACTCTAGTGCAAGTGGGAGATGAAGGAAATATGCCCTAGAGGCAATAATAAAGTTATTATTTATTTCCTTATTTCATGATAAATGTTTATCATTCATGCTAGAATTGTATTAACAGGAAACATGATACATGTGTGAATGCATAGACAAATAATATGTCACTAGTATGCCTCTACTAGACTAGCTTGTTAATCAAAGATGGTTATGTTTCCTAACCATGAACAAAGAGTTGTTATTTGATTAACAAGGTCACATCATTAGTAGAATGATCGATTGACATGACCCATTCCATTAGCTTAGCACACGATCGCTTAGTATGTTGCTCTTGCTTTTATCCATGACATATACATGTTCTGTAACTATGAGATTATGCAACTCCGTTTACGGAGGAACACTTTGGGTGCTACCAAACGTCACAACATAACGGGTGATTATAAAGGAGTACTACAGTGTCTCCAAAGGCGGATGTTGGGTTGGCGATTTCGAGATTAGGTTTTGTCACTCCGATTGTCTGGAGAGGTATCTCTGGCCCTCTCGGTAATACACATCATTTGAAGCCTTGCAAGCATTACAACTAATGAGTTAGCTGTGAGATGATGTATTACGAACGAGTAAAGAGACTTGCCGTAACGAGATTGAACTAGGTATTGGATACCGACGATCGAATCTCGGACAAGTAACATACCGATGACAAAGGAACAACGTATGTTGTTATGCGGATCGACCGATAAAGATCTTCGTAGAATATGTAGGAACCAATATGGGCATCCAGGTCCCGCTATTGGTTATTGACCGGAGACGTGTCTCGGTCATGTCTACATTGTTCTCAAACCGTAGGGTCCGCACGCTTAAGGTTTCGATGACGGTTATATTATGAGTTTGTGTATTTTGATGTACCAAGAAGTTCGAGTCCCGGATGTGATCACGGACATGACGAGGAGTCTCAAATGGTCGAGACATAAAGATTGATATATTGGAAGCCTATATTTGGAGTTCGAATGTTCCGAGTGAAATCGGGATTTTAGGAACACCGGGGTTACTGGAACCCTCCCGGGGGCTATTGGGCCTTAGTGGGCCACGAGGGAGAAGAGGAAGGGCCGGCCAGGGCAGGCCGCGCGCCCCCTCCCCCCCTAGTCCGAATAGGACTAGTAGAGGGGGGCGGCGCCCCTTCCCTCTTCCCCACCCCCAATCCTACTCCAACTAGGGGGGAGTCCTACTCCCGGTGGGAGTAGGACTCCTCCGGCGCGCCTCCTCTAGGGCCGGCCGCACCCCCCCTTGCTCCTTTATATACGGGGGCAGGGGGCACCCTAGAACACACAAGTTTGATCTACGGATCGTTCCTTAGCCGTGTGCGGTGCCCCCCTCCACCATATTCCACCTCGGTCATATCGTCGCAAAGCTTAGGCGAAGCCCTGCGCCGGTAGTACATCAAGATCGTCACCACGCCGTCGTCTTGTGAAACTCTCCTCCCCGGCTCTCTTTGGATTGGAGCCCGAGGGCGTCATCGAGCTGTACGTGTGTCAAGAACTCGGGCGCCGGAGTAACGGCGGGATCGGTCGGATCGCGAGGAGAACGTCGACTACTTCCTCTACGTTGTGATCGCTTCGCCGGTCTCACGAGTGCGTACGAGACAACACTCTCCCTCTCGTTGCTATACATCACCATGATCTTGCGTGTGCGTGGGAAATTTTTGAAATTACTCGTTCCCCAACAACAACCGCTCCTCCTTTGCCTCGCGTCGCCCTCCGGTGCCGCCCGTCCGGATCCGTCGGGCCCTCGCCATGGCAGCGCCTCCCCGCCGAGGCCGAGGCCCGCAGCTAAGTCCGCCTGCGGCGTCTGGCGAAGCGCCGGGTCGAACGGCAGCAGCTCCTCCTTGCCTCGCCCACGACAACGGAGCTGTGCCTTGACCTCTGCAACCTCGCGGAGTGAGCTCGTCCCCCCGCGCCAAGCCCTCTCCGTCGACCCCGACGCCATCTCGAAACCGTCTCCGTCACCGTGCGATGAGCGCCACCATGATACCGCCCGACCTCCGCGACCAGCGCCTCCACTACCTCCCCGTTGCTGCGCCAACCTCCTGCATCGCGCCAAGTCCCAGCATCGCGCCCCTGTTTGCTGTTGACGCCAAGCCCAACGGTCACCGAGTGTGAAATTTGCCAAGTACCACCAAGTTCCTGATGGATGCGCCAAGTCCCCAGCGAGACCTGTTTTCGTCAAGTTCGACTACACGGCTATGACCTCGGAGTTGGACCACAAGCGCCAAGTACCCCACCGGCAAGACCACACGGATGCTCGAACGACTACAGGACCGGAACGCCTACTACATGGATACGCCAAGTTCTGCTTCGAACATGTACGGCTACACGACGACCCGCCGAGATCCCGTGAATGTCTACTTCCACTACCGCCGCCGCCGTGTACGACTACTTCCTCTACCGACGCCATGTACAACTACTTCCACGACGTCCTGTGAACGCCTACTTCCTCTACACCGCTCTGAACTCGCTCCGCCACGAAAATGCACGCTTCGAAGGTATAACCCCGAGGCGACCGCCGTGAACGAATGCATGTGTTGAATGAGTTGCACCGTTTGAACCGTGTCCGAATTGTCACTCATTTCCATGCCACTAACCCGTGGGAACCCGGTAGTCGGGAGCACCCCACCATCTCCAGCTTGTTGCGCACATCCGCACGCCTCCTTTTGCACCGGTATCTCCATGAGCTACCGGAACCGATATGTTGCTGTGGCATTATTTTCGGATTCGTCGCCGTGACACCCTTTCTTTCCGCCACGGTGACAAATGCTTCATAACATGCTCATGTCAACATTTTCATAAAATTGCATAAAACTTGCATGTGTCATCCGCATCATGATAACAACATTTAATATTTTTAAGTAGCTTATAACGAGATCAAACTAAATAATTGCATGTGGTGTTTCGTCAATATGCAACTCGTTGCATATTGAGCTCCACTTAACTTGTAGCATTGTTTGTTGCACTTTGCCATGCCATGCCTATTTAAACCGGACATGCATCATACTTGATTGTGCATCATGCCATGTTTATGCTTGTGCATTTTCCATGTTATTTGTTTCTTTCCGGTGTTACTTCTTAGTTCCGGTAATGTTGCGATTGTGAGGATTCGTTCGACTACGCCCATTCGTCTTCATGGACTCGTTTCTTCTTCCTTGCGGGATCTCAGGCAAGATGATCATACCCTCGAAATCACTACTATCTTTGCTATGCTAGTTTGCTCGCTCTTTTGCCATGCCAATGCTACGATGCCTACCATTTGCTTGTCAGCCTCCCAAATTGCCATGTCAAACCTCTAACCTTTGACACCATTCCTAGCAAGCCATTGATTGGCTATGTTACCGCTTTGCTCAGCCCCTCTTATAGGTTGCTAGTTGCAGGTGAAGTTGAAGATTTCTCCATGGTGGACAGGGTTATGTTGGGATATCACAATATCTCTTATTTTATTAATACATCTATATACTTGGTAAAGGGTGGAAGGCTCGGCCTTATGCAGTGTTTTGTTCCACTCTTGCCGCCTAGTTTCCGTCATACCGTGTTATGTTCCCGGATTTTGCGTTCCTAACACGGTCGGGTGATTTATGGGACCCCCCTGACAGTTCGCTTTGAATAAAACTTGTCCAGCAAGGCCCAACCTTGGTTTTAACATTTGCCTCACCTAGCCCTTTTTCCCTTGGGTTTCCGGAGCCCGAGGGTCATCTTTATTACACCCCGGGCGGTGCTCGTTAGAGTGCTGGTCCAAACCAGCGATGTCCGGCGCCCCACTGGCAACGAGGTCTATGCCAACCCGTCGTCTTGCTCATCCGGTGTGCCCTGAGAACGAGATATGTGCAGCTCCTATCAGGATTTGTCGGCACATTCGGGCAGCTTTGCTGGTCTTGTTTTACCATTGTCGAAATGTCTTGTAAACCGGGATTCCGAGACGATCGGGTCTTCCGGAGAAGGTCTATTCTTCGTTGATCGCGAGAGCTTGTCATGGGCTAAGTTGGGACACCCTGCGCAGGTTTAAACTTTCGAGAGCCGTGCCCACGGTTATGTGGCAGATGGGAATTTGTTAATGTCCGGTTGTAGATAACTTGACACCAGATCCGAATTAAAACGCATCAACCGCGTGTGTAGCCGTGATGGTCTCTTCTCGTGAGTCCGGAAGTGAACACGGTTTCGGGTTATGTTTGGCGAAGTAGGTTGCTATAGGATCACTTCTTGATCATAGTTTTATCGACCGTGCTTTGCCTTCTCTTCTCGCTCTCATTTGCGTATGTTAGCCACCATATATGCTAGTCGCTAAACTTGCTGCAACTCCACCTCATGCCTTTACCTTACCCATAAGCTTAAATAGTCTTGATCGCGAGGGTGCGAGATTGCTGAGTCCCGTGGCTCACAGATACTTCAAAACCAGTTTGCGGTGCCTATGTTATCGAAAGCGGTGGCGCAACCAAGCTCAAGGAGGAGCTCGATGAAGATCTTGCCCTTTGTGTTGTTTCGTTCTAGTTGATTAGTAGTGGAGCCCGGTTGGGGTCGATCGGGGACCTTTATCATTTGGGGTTCTTCTTTTATTTTGGTTCCGTAGTCGGACCTTGATTGTATCTGGATGATGTAATGCTTTATTCATGTAATTGTGTGAAGTGGCGATTGTAAGCCAACTATGTATCTCTTTCCCTTATGTATTACATGGGTTGTGTGAAGATTACCTCACTTGCGACATTGCTTTCAATGCGGTTATGCCTCTAAGTCGTGCTTCGACACGTGGGAGATATAGCCGCATCGAGGGCGTTACAGGATCTCTCTTTTCAGCAAGCTGGAACTCGTGAGTATTTAGCCTTTCGAGGATATCGGCAGGATCAAGAGACTTGTAGTCAGCCTATTCTTGTATCATCAGTCCCAGAGTATCAAATGAGGAATCAAGCGATCTCAACAGTTTCTTCACCACCTGATGGTCAGTGATGTCAGTGGCACCGAGGGCTTGAAGCTCATTTGAGATGTCAGTGAGGCGATCAAAGGTTTGTTGGACATTTTCATTGTCGAGTCTCGTGAAGCGGTTGAAGAGATTCCGAAGAACATCAACTCGAGAGTCACGCTGAGTTGAGACTCCTTCATTCACTTTAGACAGCCTATCCCAGATAAGCTTAGCAGTTTCCAAAGCACTCACTCTTCCATACTATCCTTTACTCAGATGGCCACATATGATATTCTTCGCTTGAGAATCGAGTTGCTTGAATCTCTTCACATCGATAGCGTTCAGTGAGGGTGAGACAGAGGGAACACCATTTTCCACAACATACCAGAGATCGTTGTCAATTGCCTCAAGATGCATTCGCATCTTGTTTTTCCAGTATGGGTAGTCCGTCCCATCAAAGGTAGGACACCCAGCCGAGACCTTGATCATACCTGCGGTCGACATAACTAAAACTCCAGGCGGTTAAACCAAAATCACACAGAACAAGGGAGTACCTTGCTCTGATACCAATTGAAAGTGCGTTATATCGACTAGAGGGGGTGAATAGGCGATTTTTATGAATTCTTCACTGAGGAATTTGCCGGTGAGGAAATTCCTTAGCGAAGAACTACTAGCAGCGGAATAAGTACTCAGAAGTAAGCATAACAGAATACAAGCATGGTCATCATGATGAAATGAAGACTAGCACAGAGTGCAGAAAGCGTAATCACAGGATAACACAAGGTGAAGACAAACAGACTGAAGAAATTGAACTGAGGAATTTGAGAAAGTCTTCAGTCAAAGTCTTCAAGCACAGATATGAACAAACACTCAACACAGTAATGAGGAAATGAAAGGGTTGAAGAAATAGAACCATTAGGTTGGTGAAGACAATGATTTGGTAGACCAGTTCCAACTGCTGTCTCGGTTGGACGTCTGGTTGAGCGGCTGAGTATTTAAACTCGAGGACACACAGATCCGGACACCCGATCGGCTGAGCACGCAGCTCAGACACCCAAAGTGCTCACCGTATTCTCCTTGAACTAAGGTCACATGACCTCGTCCAATCACTCGTGGTAAGTCATCAGGCGACTTCCAAACCTTCACAGACTTGGTCACTCGGCGATCCACAATTCCTCTTGGATGCTCTAGACCATGACGCCTAACCGTCTGGAAGAAGCACAGTCTTCAAAGGTAACAAGCGTCGGATCCACGCAGGATCAATTTCTTCAGTGATGCTCAATCACTTTGGGTTTGTAGGGGTTTGGTTTTGAGTTTTCCTCACTCGATGATTTTCGCCAAAGTCCTCGGAGGATGGGTTGCTCTCAAATGACAAGTGTCAAGTTCTTCGAGCAGCCAACCAGCTAGTGGTTGTAGGGGCGGCTATTTATAGCCTAGGGAGCAGCCCGACATGATAAGACATAAATGCCCTTCAATGATATGACCGTTAGGTGGATAAGATATTTTGGGACAGCTGGCGCATAACACAAGAACGGTCGAAATTTGACTCTCAAATTCCTCAGGCTATCATGTTCCTCACTATGTAGGCAATTTGCCTTTGGCGAATTCCTAACTCCTCGATCAGAACAAATTCATCGTGACTGTAAGAACTTCGTCTCACATCAAGAAAGTGACCGAATCAGTATGAGATTTCCAAAGGTTTCACTCAAGGATTGGTAGGTGTAGGATTTTGAGTTGAGCATCACATGGAAATTTTTCCTTAGTATTTCCTCGACCCCCTTTAAAGACGGTGTTTCCTATGACTCAAGAAAGAGAAAATGAAACTACGAAAACAAAAGTCTTCACGCTTCATGTTCCACAAATGAATACCAAGTCTTCAAGGTCACACCAATTTCTTCACTTTCAAAGTCTTGTAAAGTCTTCGAATATCAAAGTCTTGATCGAAGAACTTCATTTTAGGGTCGACTTTCTCTGTAAATATCAAACTCCTCATAGACTTATAGACCTGTGTACACTCACAAACGCATTAGTCCCTTAACCTATAAGTCTTCAATACACCAAAATCACTAAGGGGCACTAGATGCACTTACAAAGGTGTGTATAGAAACTTCTTTGGTGCAGGTCATTGATGCAAATGTGTCAGATGTACTCCTAATAGTCCTAGGTCCACTAGAGTTCCTAGCAAGTAGAATTCACGGACACGGACATTGACCGAACTGTTCTCAAATAATGCATTTTGCAACCATACTTCTTACTTTGGAAACATCAAATACATACAAACACATGTACGTCGATCATCTTAGCCAAACATAGTTCAGTGCATACAAATACAAATTGTTCGTACTTAAGAATACATGATCCAAACATAGTTCAAACATAAATATTGTTCATAGTGCATAACATGCTCGTCTTCCTTCTCCAACTCCTGTTGGATGCTCATCATCATCATTTTGTCATCCTCATTGTTTGAATCCAACGAGGCGATGAACTCGTTGAATATGAATTCGTCAAGGTCAGAGGCCCCATAACCATCATTCCACGATGAATCCACTGGTGACCTAGAAATAATGACCGAAAGAATCAAAATCTGGCTTGGATATTTCATTGAGCACGTAGAGCGCGAGGTGTATATATGGGGAGTTAGTGAAAGTGCGTTGCGTCGACTAGAGGGGGGTGAATAGGCGATTTTTAAGAAATCTTCATTGAGGAATTTCTGGGTGAGTAATTCCTAAGTGAAGAACTACTTGCAGCGGAATAAGTACTCAGGTATAGGCAAAACAGAGTAACAACATAGTCATCATGATGAAATGAAAGACAAGCACTGAGTACAGAAAGCAAAAACACATGATAAGCAGGATGAAGACAAACATACTGAAGAAATATGATTGAGGAAATAGAGAAAATCTTCAGTCAAAGTCTTCAAGCAGTAATGATCAGGTACATCAACACATAATGAGGAAATGAAAGGGTTGAGGAAATAGAACCAGTTGGCTTGGTGAAGACAATGATTTGGTAGACCAGTTACAACTGCTGTGACAGTTGTATGTCTAGTTGGAGCGGCTGAGTATTTAAACTCGAGGACACACAGTCCCGGACACACAGTCCTCACCGTAGTCTCCTTGAGCTAAGATCACACAGACCTCGCCCAACAGTAGTGGTAAGTCTTCAAAGTTGACTTCCAAACCTTCACAGACTTGGTCACTCAGCAATCCACAATTCCTCTTGGATGCTCAGACCATGACACCTATCCGTCTGGAGGATACACAGTCCTCAAAGGTAACAAGCATCGGTTCCACACAGGAACAATCTCTTCAGTGAAGCTCAATCACTTTAGGGTTTGTAGGTTTGGGTTTGGGATTTGGGTTTTCCTCACTTGATGATTTTTGCTCAAAGTCCTCGGACGATGGGATGCTCTCAAATGACAAGTGTCAGTTTCTCTCGGAGCAGCCCACCAGCTAGTGGTTGTAGGGGCGGCTATTTATAGCCTAGGGAGCAGCCCGACATGATAAGATATAAATGCCCTTGGCAGATATGACCGTTAGGTGGTAGGATATTTTGGAACAGTTGGCGCACGGCTCAGCAACGATCGGATATTTTGAGGCTCAAATTCCTCAGGGCTATCATGTTCCTCACTGTGTAGGCAATCCGTACTGGCGAATTCCGAACTCCTCAGTCAGAACAAATTCCTCGGAGACCAGAAGATCTTCGTCTCTGTCGCTGAAGAAATTGACTGAACTGATATGAGATTTCTAATGGCTTCACTCGAAGGACTAGGTAGGTGTAAGATTTTGAGATGAGCATCACTTGGAAATCTGTTTCCTTAGTATTACCTCGACCCCCTTTAACAGTACGGTGTTTCCTATGACTCAAGAAAGAGAAAATGAAACTATGAAAACAAAAGTTTTCACGCTTCAGATTCCTCGCATGAATATCAAGTCTTCATGGTCACACTAATTACTTCACTTTCAAAGTCTTCAGGAGAACCAAAGTCTTCAGCCGAAGACATTCATTTTTAGGGGCCGACTTTCACTGTAGATATCAAACTTCTCATTGAATTATAGAGCCTGTGTACACTCACAAACATATTAGTCCCTTAACCTATAAGTCTTCAATACACCAAAATCACTAAGGGGCACTAGATGCACTTACAATCTCCCCCTTTTTGGTGATTGATGACAATATAGGTTAAGTTTTCAACGGGGATAAACATATGAATTGAAAGTACTCAATATTGAGGAATTTGATTGCAAGATATAGAAGAATTCCCCCCGAAGATGTGCATAGTAAGGTATTTGCTTTTTAAGCAATGCACATTTGAAGAGTAGTATCATGGAGAAACTCCCCCTATATCTTCTAAGTCATGCACACATTTAACATATGGAATGAAGAATTTGAAATGCATGATGAAATATGGTGACTGACGTAATTCAGCATGCGTGCATTAACATATATGAGGAAATAGCATGCAGAAAAACAGAGCAAAAGTATCAGGTCACCATCGGACTTAAGTTTACAACTCGATCAACAAAAGCTTCAGAAGAGCGAGAGTTGCAACTTAACAAAAAAATGCCCATATATATAGACCTGCTTGAAGACTAACTCAAATTTCCTCCCCCTTTGTCATCAAATGACCAAAAGGGACGAAAAGTGAGGACTAACGCCCCTGAAGAATTTCTTCACGAAGTCGACGGAGGAGCGCCAGCGTTGTTGGGTCATTTGTTGGAGTAGGGCTTGCCGCAGTGTCGTCCAGATCTTCATTTTCATGAGTGTCGCGGGACAAGGAATATGAACTGGGCACCAAGGGAGGAACTTTGACCTTCTTGAATTTCTTCGGTGGAGGCTTAGCCCAGCCGAAGTCCTGCTTGAAGCCCATCTGCTTGAGATCCTCATCACCGTAAAGGTGAGACAATATAGCCCAGGTGCGATCGAACATTTCATTGAGGTAGTAATGGTTCTTCTTCACTGAATTATAAGTGGCAGTCATATTGTGAAGAATTGAACCAAAGTGGCGTTTCACCCATTTGTGATTGCGATCCACCTTCTGATGAAGACTGAGGAGAAGCTCATGATCAGTCATCACCCCTGGAGCTGTTGCCTGAGGACTTTGCTTTGAAGCATTTGCGGCAGTATCATGAGTGGCAGAATCATCATTGGTGGAGTATGAGGCAGCTTTGCGGAACTGTCCATCCAATGGTCGAATGCCCTCATCAATGACAGCAGTGGCCTTGCCCTTTTCATCAGCTGAGGAAAATATCCGTTTGAGGACTTCAATCGAAGGGCAAGAAGCTGCCGTGGTTGAGTGTATCAGCTTTGTAGTTGAGTGAAGACCTTGTTCTGAGGAATCTCATAATCCAGGGAGCATAAGGCTTCAACTCAAACGGGGACATAGCGACATTTGCCAGAGTCCTCATGAAGAAATCATGACAATTCACGGGAATACCGTGCATGATGTTGAACAGGAGATTCTTCATGATGCCAACGACTTCTTCATCATTCGAGTCGTGGCCCTTGATTGGACTCAACGTCTTTGTCAGAATGCGATAGACTGTCCTCGGCACATATTGCAATTCCTTCACAAGGAATTTGGTCCTTGATGCTTGTCCAGGCTTCAGTGGCTTCATCAGCACTTGCATGAAATGATCAGACAACTCAGTTTCAGAATATATCACACGCGCATCTTCTGAGGGAGGACTGACTGGCATGGCACGAAGCAATTCAATTGTAGGTGCCTTGTAATGTGTGTTCTCTATCATCCGGTCCAACACCCATGAATTCACATCTTCAGAATTTCCTGTGATGTGCAGCGTCGCGTAGAATTGAAGAATGAGTTCTTCATTCCAATCGCATATGTCAGTGCAGAAATTGAGGAAGCCAGCATCATGAATGGTAGCAAGGACTGGCGCAAAGCAAGGCAGTGATTCCATATCCAAGTGAGAAATATGCTCATGATCGAAGACCTTGTCTTTATTGAATAGCACTGAAGAATAGATGTTTGCCTGGCTGGCAGTCCAGAATCGCTTCCTCCTCAGACGAGCAGAATCATACGGATTGTAGTCCGTGAAGAATACATGCTCATTGAAGAAAGCATCAGCCTTGAACTTTGGAGTCTTGGAGAATGGATTCTTCGAATGTGGCTGAGGAGTGTCAGTGATCTGAAGAATAACTTCTGGGACTTCAATTTCAGGAGCCGCAGGCTGAGGAATTTCTGCTTCTGGTTCAGTAGCAGCCTGGGCCTCCATTTCATCAGCACTAGTGGCTGGAATTTCTTCAGGAATGGAAGGGGTGGCATGAATTTCTTCAGAACCCATTTGAACTTTAGTTGGAGCCGGGGACTGATGAATTTGTTGGATTGGTGTGAACAGAGGTCAGTTGGGGTGCTGACTCTCCCAAAAATCATCATTCATCATGGGAGTGGTGCAGCCAATGTCCACATCCTCATCCACTTACATTTCTTCAACGCCGGCCTCTTCGGCAGTAAACTGAGGCGTTGGAGATGATACTTCGAGGGGTTGAGGTGAAAGCTTCAACCTCAATTTCTTCATCCATATGCTCTGTGGAAGCAGCAGAGGGATCTTCTTTTGCAGATTCTTCAGGAATCTGATATTCTTCGCCATGAGGAACAAGTTCCTTAGATGGCATGCTTGCGAGAGGAACAACGTCAATGGGATTCTCCAGTGAACTTGTCAAAATCTTCGCCTTCTTAGGGGCCGAAGATTCTGAAGCAGCTGATGCCTTCCTCTTCTTCAAAGCAGCATGCTCCGCAGCTTTGGTTTTCTTCACTTCCAAAGCAGAAGGAAGAATTGGACTCGGTGTTGGTGCAGGTGGAGCAGTGGTAGTGGGATCAATTTCTTCAGGCACAACTGATGCAGTTGGCCTGTCTTGAGCAGTTTCTTCAGGCGCAACGACAGAGACTTCAGCTGGCGCGACATTTTCTTCAGGCGCAACACTAGTGGTTGCCCTGGCAGTTTCTTCAGAGGCTAGAATTTCTTCAGCAGCCCTGGTGCCTGTAGTTTCATCAGCAGCCTGAAATTCATCAGCGGTGCTGGCAATTCCTTCAGTGGCTTGGGCAGATCCTTCAACCGGAGTGACTTCAATGCGCACAGGAGCAGCAACACTTGAAGTTAATTTCTTTGTCAGGTTGACGAATCGGACCTTGGCGCCCTTCCAATCAGCCTTGTAGGCTTCAAATTCTTTGCTAAGCTTCTTGATTTCAGCTTGCAGTGCAAGGAGCTGCTCAGGCGAAAGATTGAGGACGTTGTCCTTTAAGTAGCGCTGCTTCTTGTATTGTTTTCTTCAATGACCTGGCTTGGTCATACTTCCACTTCTCTTCAGCGATGAACACCGTCACAACGTGACTTTGTCCAGGAGTGAGGCCCAAATATGGCATTGGAGCATTGGGATCCTGATGCCAGAGGTCGATGAAGTCGAGGATCTTCTTCGGATCCAAAAGTAGGGGCACAACACTTCCTTTGGCTCTAGCGGCCCACTGCTGTCTATCCTTGATGATATCGGCAAGTTCATCATCATCAGCTTCATCATCAAATGGAATTTGAAAGACCACCTGCTTCTTGTGAGGACTTGGTTTAGTGCCTCGTCCAACAGTGGCCTTGGTCTTCAGCAGAGTGGGACTGGTAGTTGAAGGGTGAGCTAAAGAACTCGCTGAGGCTCCTGAGGCAATAGATATGCCTTTGGTCCTTTGGCACGTGGCGAGATGCACGGGTGCTGAGGACTTTGCCGGAGGAGCTGAGGGTTTTGAATCCCGAGGAATTGGTGCAGTTTGAGGAACTGGGGCAGCTTGAGGAATTTGCCTCGGTGGCACTAAGGAAATTGGCCGTGGGGTGATACGTCTCCAACGTATCTATAATTTTTGATTGCTCCATGCTACTTTATCTACTGTTTTGGACTATATTAAGCTTTATTTTCCACTTCTATATTATTTTTGGGACTGACCTATTAACCGGAGGCCCAGCCCAGAATTGCTGTTTTTTTTGCCTATTTCAGTGTTTCGAAGAAACGAAATATCAAACGGAGTCCAAACGGAATGAAACCTTCGGGAACGTGATTTTCTCACCGAACGTGATCCAGGAGACTTGGACCCTTCTCCAAGGAACAAAAGAGGCGGTCACGAGGGTGGGGGGCGTGCCCCCCCTAGGGCACGCCCCCTGCCTCGTGGGCCCCCTATTGCTCCACCGACATACTCCTTCCTCCTATATATACCTACGTACCCCCAAACGATCAGAATAGGAGCCAAAAACCTAATTCCACCACCGCAACCGTCTGTATCCATGAGATCCCATCTTGGGGCCTGTTCCGGAGCTCCACCGGAGGGGGCATCCACCACAGAGGGCTTCTACATCAACACCATAGCCCCTCCGATGAAGTGTGAGTAGTTTCCTTCAGACCTTCAGGTCCATAACTAGTAGCTAGATGGCTTCTTCTCTCTTTTTGGATCTCAATACAATGTTCTCCCCCTCTCTCATGGAGATCTATTCGATGTAATCTTCTTTTTGCGCTGTGTTTGTTGAGACCGATGAATTGTGGGTTTATGATCCAGCTTATCTATGAATAATATTGAATCTTCTCTGAATTCTTTTATGTATGATTAAGTTATCTTTGCAAGTCTCTTCGAATTATCCGTTTGGTTTGGCCAACTAGATTGGAAGTTCTTGCAATGGGATAAGTGCTTAGCTTTGGGTTCAATCTTGCGGTGTCCTTTCCCAATGTGAAGGGGCAGCAAAGGCACGATTGTCTTGTTGCCATTGAGGATAACAAGATGGGGTTTTATCATATTGCATGAATTTATCCTCTACATCATGTCATCTTGCTTAAGGCGTTACTGCTTTTTAACTTAATACTCTAGATGCATGCTGGATAGCGGTCGATGAGTGGAGTAATAGTAGTAGATGCAGAATCATTTCGGTCTACTTGTCTTTGAGGTGATGCCTATATACATGATCATACCTAGATATACTCATAACTATGCTCAATTCTATCAATTGCTCAACAGTAATTTGTTCACCCATCGTAGAATATCTATGCTCTTGAGAGAAGCCACTAGTGAAACCTATGGCCCCCGAGTCTATTCTCATCATATCAATCTCCATTACTTTATTACTTGCTTTGTTTTTTACTTTGCCTTTTACTTTTCACTTTGCATCTATATACCAAAAATACCAAAAATATTATTAATCATCTCTATCACATCTCACTCTCGTAAGTGACCGTGAAGGGACTGACAACCCCTAATCGCGTTGGTTGCGAGGAGCTATCGTTTTGTGTAGGTATGAGGGACTTGTGCGTGGTCTCCTACTGGATTGATACATTGGTTCTCAAAAACTGAGGGAAATACTTACGCTACTTTGCTGCATCATCCCCTCCTCTTTTGGGAAATCCAACGCAGTGCTCAAGAGGTAGCAAGAAGAATTTCTGCGCCGTTGCCGGGGAGGCTCACGCAAGAGCAAGTCAACCATACCAAGTACCCATCACAATCCCTATCTCTCGCATTACATTATTTGTCATTTGCCTCTCGTTTTCCTGTCCCCCACTTCACCCTTGCCGTTTTATTCGCCCTCTCTTTCCCAATCTCCTCCTCTTTTTCCCGTTGCCTTTTTGTTTGCTCGTGCGTTAGTTTTCTTTCTTGTCGCAATGGCTCTACCTAGATTTGGTGATCTTCACCTTAAAAGGACAGAGGAGATCGAAAGCAATGTCAGAAAGTTTATGGTTTTGCAATTTGAGCATAATAATTTCTTTAGAAACGAGCTTAAGGAACAAAAAAGTTTTATGAGTTATATGAATAAAGAACTCGATGATATGTCTAAAGAATTTGATGGTATAAGAGCCCAAATTGCTCGTCTTGAAAAGATGACCGCTGAAATTTCGGATATGCAAGCTACCTTAGTCAATAAGATGGCCGCTAAACCGAATTCCTATGAAAATCAAGATGAAGATCTAAAAGTTATTGATGTGTCCCCCATTCAATTTTTTTCTTTTCAATATGAATCTTGATGAAAATGAATATGATCTTCCTTTACCTAGAAGGCGTTCTAAGAATTCGGAGTTTCTAGATCTTGATGATGAAATTGATAAAAGTGGGATTGAAAGAAATAAAAACCTAGATGTTGCTAAACCCACTATTTTGGATCTCAAGGAATTTAATTATGAAAATTGCTCTTTAATTGATTGTATTTCCTTGTTGCAATCCGTGCTAGATTCTCCTCATGCTTATAGTCAAAATAAGGCCTTTACCGAACACATTGTTGATGCCTTGATGCAATCTTATGAAGAAAAACTTGAGTTGAAAGTTTCTATCCCTAGAAAACTCTATGATGAGTGGGAACCTACTATTAAAATTAAAATTAAATATTATGAGTTTCATGCTTTGTGTGATTTGGGTGCTAGTGTCTCTACTATTCCCAAAACTTTGTGTGATTTGCAAGATTTCCGTGACTTTGATGATTGCTCTCTAAACTTGCATCTTGCGGATTCCACTATTAAAAAGCCTATGGGAAGAATTAATGATGTTCTTATTGTTGCAAATAGGAATTATGTGCCCATAGATTTTATCGTTCTTTATATAGATTGCAATCCTTCATGTCCTATTATTCTTGGCAGACCTTTCCTTAGAACGATTGGTGCAATTATTGATATGAAGGAAGGGAATATTAGATTCCAATTTCCCTTAAATATGGGCATGGAACACTTCCCTAGAAAGAAAATAAAATTACCATATGAATCTATCATGAGAGCCACTTATGGATTGCCTACCAAAGATGGCAATACCTAGATCTATCCTTGCTTTTATGCCTAGGTAGGGGCGTTAAACGATAGCGCTTGTTGGGAGGCAACCCAATTTTATTTTTTGTTTTGTTTGTTTTTGCTTCTATTTAGGAATAAATAATACATCTAGCCTCTGTTTGGATGTGGTTTTATGTTTTAATTAGTGTTTGTGCCAAGTAGAACCTATAGCATAACCTACGATGATAGTTGATTTTATTCTGCTGAAAAACAGAAACTTGCGCGCATGAATATAATTTTGTTAAATCACAGGAACGTGATTTTGCATTTATTATTTTTGATGCTGTTCAATAGACAAATTTTCCAGGACTTCCTATTTTGGTAGGATTTTTAGAGTTCCAGAAGTTTGCGTTAGTTACAGATTACTACAGACTGTTCTGTTTTTGACAGATTCTGTTTTGCGTGTGTTGTTTGCTTATTTTGATGAATCTATGGCTAGTAAAATAGTTTATGATCCATAGAGAAGTTGGAATACAGTAGATATTACACCAATATAAATAAAGAATGAGTTCATTACAGTACGTTTAAGTAGTCTTTTGTTTTCTTTCTCTAACGGAGCTCACGAGATTTCTATTGAGTTTTGTGTTGTGAAGTTTTCAAGTTTTGGGTGAATTCTTTTGATGGATTATGGAACAAGGAGTGGCAAGAGCCTAAGCTTGGGGATGCCCATGGCACCCCCAAGATAATCCAAGGACACCAAAAAGTCAAAGCTTGGGGATGCCTCGGAAGGCATCCCCTCTTTCGTCTACTTCCATCGGTAATTTACTTGGAGCTATATTTTTATTCACCACATGATATGTGTTTTGCTTGGAACGTCTTGTATTATTTGCGTCTTTGCTTGTTAGTCTAACACAATCATCCTTGCTGTACACACCTTTTGAGAGAGCCATACACAAATTGGAATTTGCTAGAATACTCTATGTGCTTCACTTATATCTTTTGAGCTTGATAGTTTTGCTCATAGTGCTTCACTTATATCTTTTGAGCGTGATAATTTTTGCTCTAGTGCTTCACTTAGATCTTTTAGAGCACGGTGGTGGATTTGTTTTAAAGAAACTATTGATCTCTCATGCTTCACTTAGATTATTTTGAGAGTCATTAATAGCATGGTAATTTGCTTAATATTAATATACTTGGTATTCAAGATATGTGAAATTTTCTTTTGAGTGCGTTGAATACTAAGATAAGTTTGATGCTTGATAATTGTTTTGAGATATGGAGGTGATAATATCAATGTCGTGCTAGTTGAGTAATTGTGAATTTGAGAAATGCTTGTGTTGAAGTTTGCAAGTCCCGTAGCATGCACGTATGGTTAAAGTTGTGTAACAAATTTGAAACATGAAGTGTACCTGGCTTGAGCATCCTTATGAGTGGCGGTCGGGGACGAGCGATGGTCTTTTCCTACCAATCTATCCCCCTATGAGCATGCACGTAGTACTTGATTTTTGATGACTTCTAAATTTTTTCAATAAGTATATGAGTTCTTTTGACTAATGTTGAGTCCATGGATTATACGCACTTTTTCCTTTCCGCCTTTGCTAGCCTCTTCGGTACCGTGCATTGCCCTTTCTCACCTTGAGAGTTGGTGCAAACTTCGCCGGTGCATCCAAACCCCGTGATACGATACGCTCTATCACACATAAACCTCCTTATATCTTCCTCAAAACAACCACCATACCTACCTATCATGGCATTTCCATATCCATTCTGAGATATATTGCCATGCAACATTCCACCGTTCCGTTCATCATCATCATGACATACATTACTTTTGTCATATTGCCATTGCATGATAATGTAGTTGACATCGTATTTGTGGCAAAGCCACCATGCATTATTTTTTCATACATGTCACTCTTGATTCATTGCACCATCCCGGTACACCGCCGGAGGCATTCATATAGAGTCATATCTTAATCTAAGTTTCGGGTTGTAATCCTTATGTTGTAATCAATAGAAGTGTGATGATCATCATTATTAGATCATTTCCCAAAAAGAAAAAGAAGAAAAAAAAAAGAAAAAAAGAAAGGCCAAAAAAAGAAAAAAAAAAGAAAATAAATAAAAAGGGCAATGCTACGATATCTTTTTCCACACTTGTGCTTCAAAGTAGCACCTTGTTCTTCATGTAGTGAGTCTCATAAGTTATCTTTTTATACTAGTGGGAATTTTTCATTATAGAACTTGGCTTGTATATTCCTATGATGGGCTTCCTCAAATGCCCTAGGTCTTCATGAGCAAGCGAGTTGGATGCACACCCACTAGATTTCTTTTGTTGAGCATTCATAGCTCTAGTGCATCCGTTGCATGGCAATCCCTACTCCTCATGTTGACATCAATTGATGGGCATCTCCATAGCCCGTTGATTATCCTCGTCAATGTGAGACTTTCTCCTTTTTTGTCTTCTCTCCAGAATTCCCATCATCATATTCTATTCCACCCTTAGTGCTATATCCATGGCTCACGCTCATGTATTGCGTGAAGGTTGAAAAAGTTTGAGATTATTTAATTATGAAACAATTGCTTGGCTTGTCATCGGGGGTATAGAAGTTGCGAACATCTTTGTGTGACGAAAATGAAGCATAGCCTAACTATATGATTTTGTAGGGATGAACTTTCTTTTGCCATGCTATTTTGAGAAGACATGATTGCTTTGATTAGTATGCTTGAAGTATTATTATTTTTATGTCAATATGAACTCTTGTCTTGAATCTTTCGGATCTGAATATTCATGCCACAATTAAGAAGATTTACATTGAAATTATGCCAAAGTATCACTCCGCATCAAAAATTCTTTTTTATCATTTACCTACTTGAGGATGAGCAGGAATTAAGCTTGGGGATGCCTGATTCGTCTCCAACGTATCTATAATTTTTGATTGCTCCATGCTACTTTATCTACTGTTTTGGACTATATTGGGCTTTATTTTCCACTTTTATATTATTTTTGGGACTAACCTATTAACCGGAGGCCCAGCCCGGAATTGCTATTTTTTACCTATTTCAGTGTTTCGAAGAAACGGAATATCAAACGGAGTCCAAACAGAATGAAACCTTCGGGAACGTGATTTTTGTTGGGGAACGTAGTAATTTAAAAAAATTTCCTACGCACACGCAAGTCATGGTGATGCATAGCAACGAGAGGGGAGAGTGTTATCCACGTACCCTCATAGACCGTAAGCGGAAGCGTTATGACAACGCGGTTGATGTAGTCGTACGTCTTCATGATCCGACCGACCCAAGCACCGAACGTACGGCACCTCCGAGTTCAGCACACGTTCAGCTCAATGACGATCCCCGGACTCCGATCCAGCAGGGTGTCAGGGATGAGTTCCTTTAGCACGACGGCGTGGTGATGGTGATGATGTTCTACCGACGCAGGGCTTCGCCTAAGCACCGCAACGATATGACCGAGGTGGAATATGGTGGAGGGGGGCACCACACACGACTAAGGAACGATCACGAAGATCAACCTGTGTGTCCTAGGGTGCCCCCTGCCCCCGTATATAAAGGAGCAAGGGGGGAGGCCGGCCGGCCCTAGGGGGCGCGCCAAGGAGGGGGAGTCCTCCTCCCAGAGGGAGTAGGACTCCCTTTCCTAGTCCAACTAGGAAGGAGGAAGGGGAAGGAAAGAGAGGAGAGGGAGAGGAAGAGGGGCGCGCCCCTCCCTAGTCCAGTCGGACTCCCCATGGGAGGGCGCCACCTCCTGGGCTGCTGCCCTCTCTCTCCCTTAGGCCCACTAAGGCCCAATACTTCCCGGGGTCCGTAACCCTCGGCACTCCGTTTTCTCCAAATCACCGGAACACTTCCGGTGTCCGAATATAGTCGTCCAATATATCATTCTTTATGTCTCGACCATTTCGAGACTCCACGTCATGTCCGTGATCACATCCGGGACTCCGAACAACCTTTGGTACATCAAAACTTATAAACTCATAATAAAACTGTCATCGTAACGTTAAGCGTGCGGACCCTACGGGTTCGAGAACTATGTAGACATGACCGAGACACGTTTCCGGCCAATAACCAATAGCGGAACCTGGATGCTCATATTGGCTCCTACATATTCTACGAAGATCTTTATCGGTCAAACCGCATAACAACATATGTTGTTCCCTTTGTCATCGGTATGCTACTTGCCCGAGATTCGATCGTCAGTATCTCAATACCTAGTTCAACCTCGTTACCGACAAGTCTCTTTACTCGTTATGTAATGCATCATTCCGCAACTAACTCTTAGTTACATTGCTTGCAAGGCTTATAGTGATGTGCATTACCGAGAGGGCCCAGAGATACCTCTCCGACTATCGGAGTGACAAATCCTAATCTTGAAATACGCCAACTCAACATGTACCTTCGGAGACACATGTAGAGCTCCTTTATAATCACCCAGTTACGTTGTGACGTTTGTTAGCACACAAAGTGTTCCTCCGGTAAACGGGAGTTGCATAATCTCATAGTTGTAGGAACATGTATAAGTCATGAAGAAAGCAATATCAACATACTAAACGATCAAGTGCTAAGCTAATGGAATGGGTCAAGTCAATCACATCATTCTCCTAATGATGTGATCCCGTTAATCAAATGACAACTCATGTCTATGGCTAGGAAACTTAACCATCTTTGATTCACGAGCTAGTCAAGTAGAGGCATACTAGTGACACTATGTTTGTCTATGTATTCACACATGTATTATGTTTCCGGTTAATACAATTCTAGCATGAATAATAAACATTTATCATGAAATAAGGAATAAATAATAACTTTATTATTGCCTCTAGGGCATATTTCCTTCAGTCTCCCACTTGCACTAGAGTCAATAATCTAGTTCACATCGCCATGTGATTTAACATCTATATTCTTATCTGTATATGATTAATACCCATAGTTCACATCGTCATGTGACCAACACCCGAAGGGTTTACTAGAGTCAATAATCTAGTTCACATCGCTATGTGATTAACACCCAAAGAGTACTAAGGTGTCATCATGTTTTGCTCGTGAGAGAAGCTTAGTCAATGGGTCTTTCATATTCAGAGCCGTATGTATTTTGCAAATATTCTATGTCTACAATGCTCTGCACGGAGCTACTCTAGCTAATTGCTCCCACTTTCAATATGTATCCAGATTGAGACTTAGAGTCAGCTGGATCGGTGTAAAAGCTTGCACCGATGTAACTCTTTACGACGGGCTCTTTTATCACCTCCATAATCGAGAAATATTTCCTTAGTCCTTACTAAGGATATTCTTGACCAATGTCCAGGGATCTACTCCTAGAACACTATTGTACTCCCTTGCCAAATACATAGCAAGGTATACAATAGGTCTGGTACATTGCATAGCATACTTTATAGAACCTATGACTGAGGCATAGGGAATGACTTTCATTTCTTTTCTATTTTCTTCCGTGGTCGGGATTTGAGTCTTACTCAATTTCACACCTTTGCAACACAAGCAAGAACTCTTTCTTTGACTGTTCCATTTTGAACTATTTCAAAATCTTGACAAGGTATGTACTTATTGAAAAACTTATCAAGTGTCTTGATCTATCTCAATAGATCTTGATGCTCAACATGTAAGTAGCTTTACTGAGGTCTTTATTTTAAAGAACTCCTTTCAAATACCCCTTTATGCTTTCCAGAAATTCTATATCATTTCCAATTAATAATATGTCATCTACATATATTTATCAGAAAGGCGGTAGTGCTCCCACTCACTTTATTGTAAATACAGGCTTCATGGCAAGTCTGTATAAAATTATAAGCTTTGATCAACTTATCAAAGTGTATATTCCAACTCTGAGATGCTTGCACCAGTCCATAGATGGATCGCTGGAGCTTGCACATTTTGTTAGCACCTTTAGGATTGACAAAACCTTCTGGTTGCATCATATACAACTCTTCTTTAAGAAAACCATTAAGGAATGCAGTTTTGATATCCATTTGCCAGATTTCATAAAATGTGGCAATTTCTAACATGATTCGGACAGATTTAAGCATCGCTACAGTTGAGAAAATCTCATTGTAGTCAACACCTTGAACTTGTCAAAAACCTTTTTGCGACAAGTCGAGCTTTGTAGATAGTAACACTACTATCAGCATCTGTCTTCCTCTTGAAGATCCATTTATTTTCTATGGCTTGCCAATCATCGGGCAAGTCCACCAAAGTCCATACTTTGTTTTCATACATGAATCCTATCTCAGATTTCATGGCCTCCAGCCATTTCGCGGAATCTGGGCTCATCATCGCTTCCTCATAGTTCGTAGGTTTATCATGGTCTAGTAACATGACTTTCAAAACAGGATTACTGTACCACTCTGGTGCGAACATACTCTGGAAGACCTACGAGGTTTTGTAGTAACTTGATCTGAAGTTTCATGATCATCATCATTAGCTTCCTCACTAATTGGTGTAGGAATCACTGGAACTGATTTCTGTGATGAACTACTTTCCAATTCGGGAGAAGGTACAAATTGCCTTATCAAGCTCTACTTTCCTCCCACTCACTTCTTTCGAGAGAAACTCCTTATCTAGAAAGGATCCATTCTTAGCAAAGAATGTTTTGCCTTTAGATCTGTGATAGAAGGTGTACCCAACAATTTCCTTTGGGTATTCTATGAAGACGCACTTCTCCGATTTGGGTTCGAGCTTATCAGGTTGAAAACCTTTTTCATATAAGTATCGCAACTCCAAACTTTAAGAAACGACATCTTAGGTTTACTGCTAAACCATAGTTCATACGGTGTCGTCTCAACGGATTTAGATGGTGCCCTATTAAACGTGAATGCAGCTGTCTCTAATGCATAACCCCAAAATGATAGTGGTAAACCGATAAGAGACATCATAGATCGCACCACATTCAATAAAGTGCGGTTATGATGTTCGGACACACCATTACGCTGTGGTGTTCCATGTGGCGTGAACTTGTGGAACTATTCCACATTGTTTAAAATGAAGGCCAAACTCGTAATTCAAATATTCTTTTCTACAATCGGATTGTAGAAACTTTATTTTCTTGTTACGATGATTATCCACTTCACTCTGAAATTCTTTGAACTTTTCAAATGTTTCAGACTTGTGCTTCATTAAGTAGATATCCGCATATCTGCTCAAATCATCTGTGAAGGTCAGAAAATAACGATACCCGCCACAAGCATCAACACTCATTGGAGCACATACATCGGTATGTATTATTTCCAACAAGTTAGTAGATCGTTCCATTGTTCCGGAGAACGGAGTTTTATTCATCTTGCCAAAAAGGCACGGTTCGCAAGCATCAAATAATTCATAACCAAGTGATTCCGAAAATCCATCTTTATGGAGTTTCTTCATGCGCTTTACACCGATATGACCCAAACGGCAGTGCAAGAAATAAGATGTACTATCATTATTAACTTTGCATCTTTTGGCATCAATATTATGAATATGTGTATCACTACGATCGAGATCCAACAAACTATTTTCATTGGGTGTATCACCATCGAAGGTCTTATTCATGTAAACAGAATAAGAATTATTCTTTAACTTCAAATGAATAACCGTATCTCAATAAACATGATCAAATCATATTCATGCTCAACGCAAACGCTAAATAACATTTATTTAGTTTTAACACTAATCTCGAAAATATAGGGAGTGTGCGATGATGATCATATCAATCTTGGAACTACTTCCAACACTCATCGTCATTTCCCCTTCAACTAGTCTCTGTTTATTCTGTAACTCCTGTTTCGAGTTACTAATCTTAGCAACCGAACAAGTATCAAATACTCAGGGGCTACTATAAACACTAGTAAGGCACACATCAATAACCTGTATATCAAATATACCCTTGTTCACTTTGCCATCCTTCTTATCCACCAAATATTCAGGGCATTTCCGCTTCCAGTGACCATTTCCTTTGCAGTGTAAGCACTCAGTTTCAGGCTTTGGTCCAGCTTTGGGCTTCTTCACGGGAGTGACAACTTGTTTGCCATTCTACTTGAAGATTCCCTTTCTTTCCCTTTGCCCTTTTCTTGAAACTAGTGGTCTTGTCAATCATCAACACTTGACACTCTTTCTTGATTTCTACCTTCGTCGATTTCAACATCACGAAGAGCTCGGGAATCGTTTTCGCCATCCCTTGCATACTATAGTTCATCACGAAGTTCTAGTAACTTAGTGATGGTGACTAGAGAATTCTGTCAATCACTATCTTATCGGGAAGATTAACTCCCACTTGATTCAAGCGATTGAAGTACCCAGACAATGTGAGCACATGCTCACTAGTTGAGCGATTCTCCTCCATCTTTTAGCTATAGAACTTGTTGGAGACGTCATATCTCTCAACTCGGGTATTTGCTTGAAATATTAACTTCAACTCCTGGAACATCTCATATGGTCCATGACGTTCAAAACGTCTTTGAAGTCCCGATTCTATGTTGTTAAGCATGGTGCACTAATCTATCAAGTAGTCATCATATTGAGCTAGCCAAACGTTCATAACGTCTGCATCTACTCCTGCAATAGGTCTGTCACCTAGCGGTGCATCAAGGACATAGTTCTTCTGTGCAGCAATGAGGATAAACCTCAGATCACGGATCCAATCCGCATCATTGCTACTAACATTTTTCAACATAATTTTCTCTAGGAACATATCAAAATAAACATATGAAAGCAACAACGCGAGCTACATAATTTGGAAAATACTACCAGGACTAAGTTCATGATAAATTTAAGTTCAATTAATCTATTACTTAAGAACTCCCACTTAGACAGACATCTCTCTAGTCATCTAAGTGATCATGTGATCCAAATCAACTAAACCATAACCGATCATCACGTGAGATGGAGTAGTTTTCAATGGTGAACATCACTATGTTGATCATATCTACTATATGATTCACGCTCGACCTTTCGGTCTCCGTGTTCCGAGGCCATATCTGCATATGCTAGGCTTGTCAAGTTTAACCTGAGTATTCCGCGTGTGCAAAACTGGCTTGCACCCGTTGTGGATGGACGTAGAGCTTATCACACCCTATCATCACGTTGTTGGAAATATGCCCTAGAGGCAATAATAAAAGTATTATTATATTTCAATGTTCATGATAATTGTCTTTTGTTCATGCTATAACTGTATTATCCGGAAATCGTAACACACGTGTGAACACTTAGACCCCAATATGTCCCTAGTGAGCCTCTAGTTGACTAGCCCGTTGTGATCAATAGATAGTCATGGTTTCCTTACTATGGACATTGGATGTCGTTGATAACGGGATCACATCATTAGGAGAATGATGTGATGGACAAGACCCAATCCTAGGCATAGCATAAAAGATCGTGTAGTTCATTTGCTAGAGCTTTGCCAATGTCAAGTATCTCTTCCTTCGACCATGAGATCGTGTAACTCCGGTTACCGTAGGAGTGCCTTGGGTGTATCAAACGTCACAACGAATCGGGTGACTATAAAGGTGCATTACAGGTATCTCCGAAAGTATCATTGGGTTGACACGGATCGAGATCGGGATTTGTCACTCCGTATGACGGAGAGGTATCTCTGGGCCCACTCGGTAATGCATCATCATAATGAGCTCAAGGTGACCAAGGTGTTGGCCACGGGATCATGCATTACGATGCGAGTAAAGTGACTTGCCAAGAACGAGACCGAACAAGGTATTGGGATACCGACGATCGAGCCTCGGGCAAGTAACGCATCGATTGACAAAGGAATTGCATACGAGGTTTGATCGAATCCTCGACATCGTGGTTCAACCGATGAAATCATCGAGGAGCATGTGGGAGCCAACATGGGTATCCAGACCCCGCTGTTGGTTATTGCCCGAGAGTCGTCTCGGTCATGTCTACGTGTCTCCCGAACCCGTAGGGTCTAAACACTTAAGGTTCGGTGACGCTAGGGTTAGTAGGAAGTCAAGTATGTGACTACCGAATGTTGTTCGGAGTCCCGGATGAGATCCCGGACGTCACGTGGAGTTTCGGAATGGTCCGGAGGTAAAGAATAATATATAGGAAGTGGTATTTCGGCCATCGGGAAAGTTTCGGGGTCTCCCGGTAATGTACCGGGACCACCGGAAGGGTCCCGAGGGTCCACCGGGTGGGGCCACCTATCCCGGAGGGCCCCATGGGCTGAAGTGGGAGGGGAACCAGCCCATAGTGGGCTGGTGCGCCCCCCTAGGCCCACCCCTGCACCTAGGGTTGAAACCCTAGGGGTGGGCGCCCACTTGGCAGGGGCACTCCCCCTTGGCCGCCGCCCCCCTTGGAGATTGGATCTCCAGGGGCCGGCCTCCCCCCAGGGGGCCTATATAAAGGGGGGAGGGAGGGGGGCTGCTGTACCCATCTCCAAGGCGCAGCCCCTCCCCTCCCCAACACCTCTCCTCCTCCGTAAGAGCTTGGCGAAGCCCTGTCGGAGTACTGCTTCTCCACCATCACCACGCCGTCGTGCTGCCGGTGGAGCTGTCTTCCTCAACCTCTCCTTCCTCCTTGCTGGATCAAGATAGAGGAGACGTCGCTCGTCCCGTATGTGTGTTGAACGTGGAGGTGCTGTCCGTTCAGCACTTGGACATCGGTGATCTGAATCACGTTCGAGTACGACTCCATCATCACCTTGCAAGCTTCCGCACGCGATCTACAAGTGGTATGTAGATGCAATCTCTCTCCCGTTGCTCGTTGCTTAGATGAACTCATAGATGGATCTTGGTGAAGCCGTAGGAAAAATTTTAATTTTCTGCAACGTTCCCCAACAGTGGCATCATGAGCTAGGTCTATGCGTAGTTCTCTAATGCACGAGTAGAACACAATTTGTTGTGGGCGTTGATCTTGTCATCTTACTTGCCTCTACTAGTCTTTTCTTGCTCAACGGTATTGTGGGATGAAGCGGCCCGGACCAACCTTACACGTGACGCTTACGTGAGACCGGTTCCACCGATCGACATGCACTAGTTGCATAAGGTGGCTGGCGGTGTCTGTCTCTCCCACTTTAGTTGGAGCGGATTCGATGAACAAGGCCCTTATGAAGGGTAAATAGAAGTTGACAAAATCACGTTGTGGTGATTCGTAGGTAAGAAAACGTTCTTGCTAGAACCCAATCGCAGCCACGTAAAAGATGCAACAAACAATTAGAGGACGTCTAACTTGTTTTTGCAGCGATTGATCATGTGATGTGATATGGCCAGAAGTTGTGATGAATGATGAATTGTGATGTATGAGATCATGTTCTTGTAATAGGATTCACGACTTGCATGTCGATGAGTATGACAACGGCAGGAGCCATAGGAGTTGTCTTTATTTTTGTATGACCTGCGTGTCATTGAAGAACGCCATGTAAACTACTTTACTTCATTACTAAACGCGTTAGTCATAGAAGTAGAAGTAGTCGTTGGCGTGACAACTTCATGAAGACACGATGATGGAGATCATGATGATGGAGATCATGGTGTCAAGCCGGTGACAAGATGATCATGGAGCCCCGAAGATGGAGATCAATGGAGCTTGATGATATTGGCCATATCATGTCACAACTATATAATTGCATGTGATGTTTATTATGTTTATGCATCTTGTTTACTTAGGACGACGGTAGTAAATAAGATGATCCTTACAAAATTTCAAGAAGTGTTCTCCCCTAGCGTGCACCGTTGCTACAGTTCGTCGCTTCTAAGCACCACGTGATGATCGGGTGTGATGGATTCTTACGTTCACATACAACGGGTGTAAGACAGTTTTACACAGCGAAAACACTTAGGGTTAACTTGACGAGCCTAGCATGTGCAGACATGGCCTCGGAACACGGAGACCGAAAGGTCGAACACGAGTCGTATGGAAGATATGATCAACATGAAGATGTTCACCGACGATGACTAGTCCGTCTCACGTGATGATCGGACACGGGCTAGTCGACTCGGATCGTGTAACACTTAGATGACTAGAGGGATGTCTAATCTAAGTGGGAGTTCATAATTTGATTAGAACTTTATTATCATGAACTTAGTCTAAAACCTTTGCAAATATGTCTTGTAGATCAATGGCCAACGCTAATGTCAACATGAACTTCAACGCGTTCCTAGAGAAAACCAAGCTGAAAGATGATGGCAGCAACTATACGGACTAGGTCCGGAACCTGAGGATCATCCTCATAGCTGCCAGAAGCAATATGTCCTAGAAGGACCGCTAGGTGACGCTCCGTCGAAGAACCAAGGCGTTATGAACGCTTGGCAAGCTCGTCTTGATGATTACTCCCTCGTTCGAAGGCGGCATGCTTTACAGCTTAGAATCGGGGCTCCAAAAGCGTTTTGAGCACCACGGAGCATATGAGATGTTCGAAGAGCTGAAACTAGTTTTTCAAGCTCATGCCCGAGTCGAGAGATATGATGTCTCTGACAAGTTCTACAGTTGTAAGATGGAGGAAAACAGTTCTGTCATTGAGCACATCCTGAAGATGTCTGGGTTGCACAACCGTATGACCCAGCTGAACATTAACCTCCCAGATGAGGCGGTCATTGAATGAATCCTCCGATCGCTCCCACCAAGCTACAAGAGCTTTGTGATGAACTACAACATGCAGGGATGGTAAAGACCATTCTGAAGTGTTCTCGATCTTGAAGTCGCAGAGGCTGAAATCAAGAAAGAACATCAAGTGTTGATGGTCAATAAGACCACTAAGTTCAAGAAGGGCAAGGGTAAGAAGAACTTCAAGAAGGACGGCAAGGATGTTGCGGCGCCCGTAAAGCGCTTGCCGGAAGAAGTCAAAGAATGGACCCAAGCACGAGACCGAGTGCTTTTATTGCAAGGGAAGGGTCACCGAAGCGGAACTGCCCCAAATACTTAGCGGATAAGAAGGCCGGCAACACCAAAGGTATATTTGATATACATGTAATTGATGTGTACCTTACCAAGACTCGTAGTAACTCCGGTATTTGATACGGTGCTGTTGCTCATATTTGTAACTCACAGCAGAGCTGCGGAATAACGGAGGCTGGCGAAGGGCGAGGAGGACGACTTGCGCGTCGGGAATGGTTCGAGGTTGATGTGATCGTCGTCGCACGCTGCCTCTACATTTACCCACGGGATTAGTTTTGAACCTTAATAATTGTTATTTAGTGCCATGTTTGAGCATGAACATTGTATCCGGATCTCGTTTATACGAGATGGCTACTCATTTAAGTCTCGAGAATAATGGTTGTTCGATTTATATGAGAGATATGTTTTATGGTCATGCTCCGATGGTCAATGGTTTGTTCTTAATGAATCTCGAGCGTAATATTACACATGTTCATAGTGTGGATGCCAAAAGATGTAAAGTTGATAACGATAGTCCCACATACTTGTGGCATCGCCGCCTTGGTCACATTGGTGTCAAGCGCATGAAGAAGCTCCATGCCGATGGACTTTTAGAGTCTCTTGATTATGAATCGTTTGACACATGCGAACCTTGCCTCTTAGGCAAAATGACCAAGACTCCGTTCTCCGGAACAATGGAGCGAGCAACCAACTTGTTGGAAATCATACATACCGATGTGTGCGGTCCAATGAGCGTTGAGGCTCGCGGAGGATATCGTTATGTTCTCACTCTCACTGATGACTTAAGTAGATATGGGTATGTCTACTTAATGAAACACAATTCTGAGACCTTTGAAAAGTTCAAGGAATTTCAGAGTGAGGTAGAGAATCAACGTGACAAAAAGATAAAGTTCCTACGATCAGATCGTGGAGGAGAATACTTAAGTCATGAATTTGGTACACACTTAAGAAAATGTGGAATCGTTTCACAACTCACGCCGCCTGGAACACCTCAGCGAAACGGTGTGTCCGAACGTCGTAATCGCACTCTATTGGATATGGTGCCATCTATGATGTCTCTTACCGATTTACCGCTGTCATTTTGGGGATACGCTCTAGAGACAACTACATTCACTTTAAATAGGGCACCGTCTAAATCCGTTGAGACGACACCGTATGAATTATGGTTTGGAAAGAAACCTAAGCTGTCGTTTCTAAAAGTTTGGGGATGCGATGCTTATGTCAAGAAACTTAAACCAGAAAAGCTCGAACCCAAGTCGGAAAAATGCGTATTCATAGGATACCCTAAGGAAACTGTCGGGTATACCTTCTACTTAAGATCCGAAGGCAAGATCTTTGTTGCCAAGAACGGATGCTTTCTGGAGAAAGAGTTTCTCTCGAAAGAAGTAAGTGGGAGGAAAGTAGAACTCGATGAAGTACTACCTCTCGAACGGGAAAGTGGTGCAGCGCAGGAAACCATTCCTGTGATGCCCACACCAACTGAAGAGGAAAACAATGATGATGATCAAGGTACTTCGGATCAAGTTACCACTAAACTTCGAAGGTCCACAAGGACACGTTCCGCACCAGAGTGGTACGGCAACCCTGTCATGGAAATCATGTTGCTAGACAACAATGAACCTTCGAACTATGAAGAAGCGATGGTGGGCCCAGATTCCAACAAATGGCTTGAAGCCATGAAATCCGAGATAGAATCCATGTATGAAAACAAAGTGTGGACTTTGACAGACTTGCCCGATGATCGGCGAGCGATAGAAAATAAATGGATTTTTAAGAAGAAGACGGACGCGGATGGTAATGTTACCATCTATAAAGCTCGACTTGTCGCTAAGGGTTATCGGCAAGTTCAAGGGATTGACTACGACGAGACATTCTCTCCCGTAGCGAAGCTTAAGTCCGTCCGAATCATGTTAGCAATTGCCGCATACTATGATTATGAGATATGGCAGATGGACGTCAAAACGGCATTCCTTAACGGACATCTTAAGGAAGAGCTGATATGATGCAGCCGGAAGGTTTTGTTGATCCTCGTAACGCTAACAAAGTATGCAAGCTCCAGCGATCCATTTATGGACTGGTGCAAGCATCTCGAGTTGGAACATTCTTTGATGAGATGATCAAAGCATTTGGGTTTATGCGACTTATGGAGAAGCTGCGTTTACAAGAAAGTGAGTGGGAGCTCAGAGCATTTCTCCTATTATATGTAGATGACATACTCTTGATGGGAAATGATACAAAACTTTCGACAGCATTAAGGCCTACTTGAACAAGTGTTTTTCAATGAAGGACCTTGGAGAAGCTGCTTATATATTAGGCATCAAGATCTATAGAGATAGATCGAGACGCCTCATAGGTCTTTCACAAAGCACATACCTTGATAAGATTTTGAAGAGGTTCAAAATGGATCAGTCCAAGAAGGGTTCTTGCCTATGTTACAAGGTGTGAGATTGAGCTCGGCTCGACCACCGACCACGGCAAAAGATAAAGAAGAGATGAGTGTCATCCCTATGCTTCAGCCATAGGATCTATTATGTATGCCATGCTGTGTACTGGACCGATGTAAACCTTGCTGTAAGTTTGGTTGCAAGATACCAAAGTAATCCCGCAAGGAACACTGGACAGCGGTCAAGAATATCTGAAGTACCGAAAAGGACAAAGGACATGTTTTCGTTTATGGAGGAGACGAAGAGCTCGTCAAAGGGTTACGTCGACGCTTAGCTTCGACTCAGATCCGATGACTCTAAGTCACAAACCGGATACGTGTATATGTTGAATGGTGGAGCGAGAGCTGGTGCAGTTGCAAGCGAGCGTCGTGGCGGGATCTACGTGTGAAGCGGAGTACATGGCAGCCTCGGAGGCAGCGCGATGAAGCGATTTGGGTGAAGGAGTTCATCACCGACCTAGGAGTCATACCCAATGCGTCGGGGCGATCAAACTCTTCGTGACAACTTTGGAGCTATTGCCCTTGCCAAGGAGCCAGGTTTCACAAGAAGACCAGCACATCAAGCGTCGCTTCAACTCCATCCGTGAAAATGTTCAAGATGGAGACATAGAGATTTGCAAAGTGCACACGGATCTGAATGTCGCAGATCCGCTGACTAAACTCTCTCGCGTGCAAAACATGATCAACACCGAACTCTATGGGTGTTCGATTCATAACAATGTAACTAGATTGGTGACTCTAGTGCAAGTGGGAGGCTGTTGGAAATATGCCCTAGAGGCAATAATAAAAGTATTATTATATTTCAATGTTCATGATAATTGTCTTTTGTTCATGCTATAAGCTGTATTATCCGGAAATCGTAATACACGTGTGAACACTTAGACCCCAATATGTCCCTAGTGAGCCTCTAGTTGACTAGCCCGTTGTGATCAATAGATAGTCATGGTTTCCTGACTATGGACATTGGATGTCGTTGATAACGGGATCACATCATTAGGAGAATGATGTGATGGACAAGACCCAATCCTAAGCATAGCATAAAAGATCGTGTAGTTCGTTTGCTAGAGCTTTGCCAATGTCAAGTATCTCTTCCTTCGACCATGAGATCGTAACTCCGGTTACCGTAGGAGTGCCTTGGGTGTATCAAACGTCACAACGAATCGGGTGACTATAAAGGTGCATTACGGTATCTCGAAAGTATCATTGGGTTGACACGGATCGAGCGGGATTTGTCACTCCGTATGACGGAGAGGTATCTCTGGGCCCACTCGGTAATGCATCATCATAATGAGCTCAAGGTGACCAAGGTGTTGGCCGGGATCATGCATTACGGATGCGAGTAAAGTGACTTGCCGAACTGAGACCGAACAAGGTATTGGGATACCGACGATCGAGTCTCGCAAGTAACGCATCGATTGACAAAGGGAATTGCATATGTGGTTTGATCGAATCCTCGACATCGTGGTTCAACCGATGAAATCATCGAGGAGCATGTGGGAGCCAACATGGGTATCCACACCCCGTTGTTGGTTATTGCCCGAGAGTCGTCTCGGTCATGTCTGCGTGTCTCCCGAACCCATAGGGTCTACACACTTAAGGTTCGGTGACGCTAGGGTTAGTAGGAAGTCAAGTATGTGACTACCGAATGTTGTTCGGAGTCCCGGATGAGATCCCGGACGTCACGAGGAGTTTTGGAATGGTCCGGAGGTAAAGAATAATATATAGGAAGTGGTATTTCGCCATCGGGAAAGTTTGGGGTCTCCCAGAATGTCTGGGACCACCGGAAGGGTCTCTGGGTCCACCGGTGGGGCCACCTATCCCGGAGGGCCCCATGGGCTGAAGTGGGAGGAACCAGCCCATAGTGGGCTGGTGCGCCTCTAGGCCCACCCCGCGCCTAGGGTTGAAACCCTAGGGGTGGGGCGCCCACTGGCTTGGGGGCACTCCACCCCTTGGCCGCCGCCCCTTGGAGATTGGATCTCGGGGCGGCCTCCCAGGGGCCTATATAAAGGGGGGGAGAGGGGGCTGCTGTACCCATCTCCAAGGCGCAGCCCTCCCTCCCAACACCTCTCCTCCTCCGTAAGAGCTTGGCGAAAGCCTGCCGAATATCGCTTCTCCACCATCACCACGCCATCGTCTTTGCCGGTGGAGCTGTCTTCCTCAACCTCTCCTTCCTCCTTGCTGGATCAAGACGGAGGAGACGTCGCTCATCCCGTACGTGTGTTGAACGCGGAGGTGCTGTCCGTTCAGCACTTGGACATCGGTGATCTGAATCACGTTCGAGTACGACTCCATCATCACCTTGCAAGCTTCCGCACGCGATCTACAAGTGGTATGTAGATGCAATCTCTCTCCCGTTGCTCGTTGCTTAGATGAACTCATAGATGGATCTTGGTGAAGCCGTAGGAAAAATGTTAATTTTCTGCAACGTTCCCCAACACACGTGGTGTCTGGGCACGACGAACTTTGGCAACGGTGCATACTTAGGGAGAACACTTCTTGAATTAGTGAGAGATCATCTTAAAATGCTACCGTCAATCAAAGCAAGATAAGATGCATAAAGGATAAACATCACATGCAATCAATATAAGTGATATGATATGGCCATCATCATCTTGTGCTTGTGAACTCCATCTCCGAAGCACCGTCATGATCACCATCGTCACCGGCGCGACACCTTGACCTCCATCGTAGCATCGTTGTCGTCTTGCCAACTATTGCTTCTATGACTATCGCTACCGCTTAGTGATAAAGTAAAGCAATTACAGGGCGTTTGCATTTCATACAATAAAGCGACAATCATATGGCTCCTGCTAGTTGCCGATAACTCGGTTACAAAACATGATCATCTCATACAATAAAATATAGCATCACGTCTTGACCGTATCACATCACAACATGCCCTGCAAAAACAAGTTAGACATCCTCTACTTTGTTGTTGCAAGTTTTACGTGGCTGCTACGGGCTGAGCAAGAACCGTTCTTACCTACGCATCAAAACCACAACGATAGTTCGTCAAGTTAGTGTTGTTTTAACCTTCGCAAGGACCGGGCGTAGCCACACTCGGTTCAACTAAAGTTGGAGAAACTGACACCCGCCAGCCACCTGTGTGCAAAGCACGTCGGTAGAACCAATCTCGCGTAAGCGTACGTGTAATGTCGGTCCAGGCCGCTTCATCCAACAATACCAACGAACCAAAGTATGACATGCTGGTAAGCAGTATGACTTGTATCGCCCACAACTCACTTGTGTTCTACTCGTGCATATGACATCTACGCATAAAACCTGGCTCTAATACCACTATTGGGGAACGTAGTAATTTCAAAAAAATTCCTACGCACACGCAAGATCATGGTGATGCATAGCAATGAGAGGGGAGAGTGTTGTCCACGTACCCTCGTAGACCATAAGCGGAAGCGTTATGACAACGCGGTTGATGTAGTTGTACGTCTTCACGATCCGACCGATCCAAGCACCGAACGTACGGCACCTCCGAGTTCAGCACACGTTCAGCTCGATGACGATCCCCGCACACGGCTAAGGAACGATCACGAGGATCAACTTGTGTGTACTAGGGTGCCCCCTGCCCCCGTATATAAAGGAGCAAGGGGGGAGGCCGGCCGGCCCTAGGGGGCGCGCCAAGGAGGGGGGAGTCCTCCTCCTAGAGGGAGTAGGACTCCCTTTCCTAGTCCAACTAGGAAGGAGGAAGGGGAAGGAAAGAGGGAGAGGGAGAGGAAGAGGGCGCGCCCCTCCCTAGTCCAGTCGGACTCCCCATGGGAGGCGCGCCACCTCCTAGGCTGCTGCCCACTCTCTCCCTCGGGCCCACTAAGGCCCAATACTTCCCGGGGGTTCGGTAACCCCTCCGGCACTCCGTTTTCTCCAAATCACCGGAACACTTCGGTGTCGAATATAGTCGCCCAATATATCATTCTTTATGTCTCGACCATTTAGAGACTCCTCGTCATGTCCGTGATCACATCCGGGACTCCGAACAACCTTCGGTACATCAAAACTTATAAACTCATAATAAAACTGTCATTGTAACGTTAAGCGTGCGGACCCTACGGGTTCGAGAACTATTTAGACATGACCGAGACACGTTTCCGGTCAATAACCAATAGCGGAACCTGGATGCTCATATTGGCTCCTACATATTCTACGAAGATCTTTATCGGTCAAACCGCATAACAACATACATTGTTCCCTTTGTCATCGGTATGTTACTTGCCCGAGATTCGATCGTCGGTATCTCAATACCTAGTTCAATCTCGTTACTGGCAAGTCTCTTTACTCGTTATGTAATGCATCATTCCGCAACTAACTCTTAGTTACATTGCTTGCAAGGCTTATAGTGATGTGCATTACCGAGAGGGCCCAGAGATACCTCTCCGACAATCGGAGTGACAAATCCTAATCTTGAAATACGCCAACTCAACATGTACCTTGGAGACACCAGAGAGCTCCTTTATAATCACCCGATTCACGTTGTGACGTTTGGTAGCACACAAAGTGTTCCTCCGTAAACGGAGTTGCATAATCTCATAGTTGTAGGAACATGTATAAGTCATGAAGAAAGCAATAGCAACATACTAAACAATCAAGTGCTAAGCTAACGGAATGGGTCAAGTCAATCACATCATTCTCCTAATGATGTGATCCCGTTAATCAAATGACAACTCATGTGTATGGCTAGGAAACTTAACCATCTTTGATTCACGAGCTAGTCAAGTAGAGGCATACTAGTGACACTATGTTTGTCTATGTATTCACACATGTATTATGTTTCCGGTTAATACAATTCTAGCATGAATAATAAACATTTATCATGAAATAAGAAAATAAATAATAACTTTATTATTGCCTCTAGGGCATATTTCCTTCAATTTTCTCACCGAACATGATCCAGGAGACTTGGACCCTGCTCCAAGGAACAAAAGAGGTGGTCACGAGGGTGGGGGGCGCCCCCCTAGGGCGCGCCCCCTGCCTCGTGGGCCCCCTGTTGCTCCACCGACGTACTCCTTCCTCCTATATATACCTACGTACCCCCAAACGATCGTAACAGGAGCCAAAACCTAATTCCGCCAAGAACCTTCTCAGATCCACGAGATCCCATCTTGGGGCCTGTTAGGAGCTCACGAGGGGGCATCCACCACGGAGAGCTTCTACATCAACACCATAGCCCCTCCGATGAAGTGTGAGTAGTTTACTTCAGACCTTCGGGTCCATAGCTAGTAGCTAGATGGCTTCTTCTCTCTTTTTGGATCTCAATACAATGTTCTCCCCCTCTCTCGTGGAGATCTATTCGATGTAATCTTCTTTTTGCGGTGTGTTTGTTGAGACCGATGAATTGTGGGTTTATGATCCAACTTATCTATGAATAATATTTGAATCTTGTCTGAATTCTTTTATGTATGGTTGAGTTATCTTTGCAAGCCTCTTCGAATTATCCTTTTGGTTTGGCCAACTAGATCGGTAGTTCTTGCAATGGGAGAAGTGCTTAGCTTTGGGTTCAATCTTGCGGTGTCCTTTCCTAGTGATAGAAGGGGCAGCAAGGCACGTATTGATTTGTTGCCATTGAGGATAACAAGATGGTTTTTTTATCATATTGCATGAATTTATCCCTCTACATCATGTCATCTTGCTTAAGGCGTTACTCTGTTTTTAACTTAATACTCTAGATGCATGCTGGATAGCGGTCGATGAGTGGAGTAATAGTAGTAGATGCAGAATCATTTCGGTCTACTTGTCTTGGAGGTGATGCCTATATACATGATCATACCTAGATATACTCATAACTATGCTCAATTCTATCAATTGCTCAACAGTAATTTGTTCACCCATCGTAGAATATCTATGCTCTTGAGAGAAGCCACTAGTGAAACCTATGGCCCCCGGGTCTATTCTCATCATATCAATCTCCATTACTTTATTACTTGCTTTGTTTTTACTTTGCCTTTTACTTTTCACTTTGCATCTATATACCAAAAATACCAAAAATATTATTTATCATCTCTATCAGATCTCACTCTCGTAAGTGACCGTGAAGGGATTGAGAACCCCTAACCGCGTTGGTTGCGAGGAGCTATCGTTTTGTGTAGGTACGAGGGACTTGTGCGTGGTCTCCTACTGGATTGATACCTTGGTTCTAAAAAACTGAGGAAATACTTATGCTACTTTGCTGCATCGTCCTCTCCTCTTCGGGGAAATCCAACGCAGTGCTCAAGAGGTAGCATGCGGGCATTGCAGAAGAACTTGGCTGTGAGGGCATTGCAGAGGTGAGTGGTTTCTTGGCTGGCTTCTTAGGCATAGCCTTCTTACTTGAAGAAGCCTCAACAGCGGCAGCAGCAGCAGCAGCAGAATCCTCATTGAATTTCTTCACTGCTTCTTTGGCCTGCTTGGCCAACTTTGCTTGCCGCCTGGCCCATTCATCAGCATAATCCTCACCATGTTTAAGGCTTGTTGGATCAGCTAGCTGGCCAGGTGCCAGAGGAGGTCTTAAGCACGGAGGGTTAAGAGCGAATTTCTTCATGTATTTGGGAGTAACATATCTGTACTCCCTCCACTCTCTAGCCCATCTCCTTTCAATCCTATGAATGCGCATTTTGCACTCAGTCTTCGTTTTCTTGCCATGTTTAGCCTCATCAGGCATGCAGTACCCTGCATAGATATCCGCAGGGATCTCAAAGGCAGTGTTTACTTCAAGCTTCTTTCCTCCTTTCTGAGGACGTTTACCATCATCCATTTTCTTCAGTTGAGGAATTTGCACAATTGAGCTCTCTGAAGATGTATGCAGCTTTTCTTCGAGGAATGCTGCAAATGAGTTAAGTTGATGAGAACCTAGTGATTCAGCAGCTGACATGAGTACCTGTGAACAAAGTATAGGTGCGAAGAATTTGGAGAGGTCATATGCGTTCTCAGAAGGTTTTGTAAAATTTGATGAAGTTTGTGGAAATTGACCCGATGTGTCTTGAAGAATTTCACTAAGCGTTCTTTGTCTTAGGTTCCAGAGTTGTGCAGATCGTGAGATTCACACAATTGAGGAATCATGAAGAAAAACATCACTTAGAGAAACAGATCAAGAACTGAAGATTTGTGCTAGGTGCTTAGAGTGTGGAGATTGAAGAATAAACACCTTTTGAAGATTTGATGAAAATCATCAGTAGAATAAATGCGGTAAAAGTAACTTTTAATTACCCTTGACAAAGAACACGACGAACTAGAAGTGTAGATTTGGAAGTTCGTCGGCTCGGATCTTCCATGCCCTAACTTGGCAGAGGAAGACGTCTACGGCCGCGGCGGAGGGAAGATTTCCATGGTCGGCGCGAGTATGTCAGCGACGAGGTTGAGGTAGTGAAGCTCTTCCTCATCGGCGATGATGGAGGTAGCGGCGGCGCTAGGTTTTGGGAAGCTCGAGCGAGGGAGTGAGTACGAGCGGAGTATAAGTGAAATGAGGAAGGGGAGGGGGTATTTATAGCGGAGATGAATAACTGTTCGCCCGAAGAATTTGGAAGAACATGCCCCTGACCCTTCTCATTTGCGCGACATGTGTCACCCACGTACTGAGATGTGGAGATCGTGTGAGATCGTGGGTGAATAGATAATTATATCGTGGAATGCATAACGGTTTGAGCGGCAAAAAGCCAAAAATTTCAGATAAGAATATTTTAACGTGTCGTTCGTAATTTCTTCAGCTGACAAGGACGCAGTGAAGAATTTGAACAAGTTTCAAATAGAACGCACATGAAGAATTTGTGAACAGACTGGGTTGAGTTTAGCATGGAGGGGGAAGGGTCCGATCACATTCACTTAGCAGGAAAATCAACTTGAAGAATTAGCCATAAGTGAATGCTGCAGAGGACATAAACTCATATATATATATATATATATATATATATATATATATATATAGTCAAATGAAGAATAACGATGGAAATAGTGAAGACAATGCAGAGTTGAAGAATTTGAAAAACTGAGGAATTTCAAAAATGAAGAAAAACTCAAATTGAAGATTTTCAACTTTGGTTGATGGCGTAACCCACCGTATAAGAAAGCTGATTTCAGACACCACGTACAATTCTCGTAGGGTTTTGAGAATCAATTTCTTCATTAATTTCTTCACACTTAGAGGGTTAGTCTTCATTGATTGAAGAAAAATGTTACTTCGTGTGTTGCACATCTAAGTCATCAAGTCAGCATAAGTGTTAGGATGTGTGTCCTTTTCAAAGAACATTCGAAGATTCTAGGATATTTAGCTCACATTGCAACTTGCTAAATCTCTTCTCATCCAAGGGCTTAGTGAAGATATCGGCCAGCTGGTCTTCAGTACTTGCATGGTCGATCGAGATGTCGCCCTTCAACACATGATCACGAAGAAAATGATGACGAATCTGGATGTGCTTTGTCTTCGAGTGCTTAACTGGGTTGTGAGCAATCTTGATAGCACTCTCGTTGTCACAGTAGAGAGGCACATTCTTCACGTTGATGCCATAGTCCTTGAGTGTTTGCTTCATCCATAGTAATTGAGCACAGCAAGATCCAGCCGCAATGTACTCAGCTTCTGAAGTGGAGAGTTATACGCAGTTCTGCTTCTTTGAGGACCAACATACCAAGGATCGTCCGAGGAAATGACATGTGCCTGACGTTGACTTGCGGTCCACCCGACCGCCAGCATAGTCAGAGTCTGGATATCCAGTGAGATCAAAGGAAGAGCCCTTGGGATACCATAATCCAAGTGTTGGTGTGTGAGCTAGATATCGAAGAATATGCTTCACAGCCTTATGGTGTGATTCCTTTGGTGTAGCTTGAAATCGGGCATACATGCAAACACTAAGCATAATATCTGGCTTAGATGCACATAGGTACAATAAAGAGCCAATCATGGAGCAGCATACCTTTTGATCCAAGTCTTTACCATTTTCATCAGTGCATAGATGGACATTTGTGGGCATAGGAATTTTGACACCTTTGCAATCTTGCATGCCGAATTTCCTCAACACATCCTTGAGGTATTTCCCCTGAGATATGAATATGCCATTGTATTGTTGACGAATCTGAAGACCTAAAAAGAATTTAAATTCTCCCATCATAGACATTTGATATTATTCACTCATCATATAGGCAAATTCATCACTGCAACGTTGGTTAGTACAGCCAAAGATAATATCATCAACATATATTTGGCACATGAATAATTCATCATCATATGATTTGGTGAAAAGACTTGGGTCAAGTGAACCGGGTTTGAAGCCTTTCTTCATGAGGAATTCCTTCAGTGTGTCATACCACGCCCGAGGTGCTTGCTTGAGGCCATAGAGGGCCTTGTTGAGTCTGTAGACGTGATCTGGAAATTTGGGAACCTCAAAACCTGGTGGTTGAGCAACATATACTTCTTCCTCAAGCTTACCATTGAGGAATGCACTTTTCACATCCATTTGTTGTAAGATGATATTATGATGGTTAGCATAAGCAAGCAATATGCAAATAGCCTCAAGTCTAGCAACAGGTGCAAAAGTTTCATCGAAATCAATTCCTTCAACCTGTGTGTAGCCTTGAGCTACAAGGCGAGCCTTATTCCTCACCACGAGGCCATTTTCATCTTGTTTGTTGTGGTAGATCCATTTGGTATCGATGATGTTGTGCTTGCGTTGGTCTGGTCGCTTGACAAGCTCCCGCACATTGTTGAGCTCGAATTGATGCAATTCATCTTGCATGGCTTGAATCCACTCGGATTCCATGAATGCTTCATCTACTTTGGTGGGCTCTATGATAGAGACAAATGCAAAATGCCCACAAAAGTTAGATAAATGTGAAGCTTTTGAGTGTGTGAGGGGACCTGGTGCATGAATGTCATCGATGATCTTCTCGACTTGCACTTCATTTGCAATGCGAGGATGTGCGGGTTGACGACTTTGCTTAGGCCCAGCAGTTTCTTCAGGACCATTTTCTTCAGCAGCACCAGCATGATTTTCTTCACGATCAAGAATGACTTCTTAGCAATTTCTTCGGTAGGGATGACATCCTCAGTAGCTTTGAACTTGATGGATTCCTCAGGTGACATTTCATATTGGGTTTCTTGTCAGTGAGGGGTTCATATGAGGTCTTTTTGAAGAATTTGCGAAGATATACCCTGTTGATGATGTGGGACGCAGTATCAATTGCTTCAGGCCAGAAGCGCTCAGCTGTCTTGTATTCATCGAGCATAGTGCGAGCCATCTCAACAAGAGTCCAGTTCTTGCGCTCCACGACGCCATTTTGCTGAGGAGTATAAGGAGCACACAATTCGTGAGTAATACCAAGCATATCGAGATATTCATCGAGGCCAGTGTTCTTGAACTCGGTTCCATTATCACTCCTGATATGCTTGATCTTGACATCGAAGTTTGTGGAAGCCCTTGAGGAAAATTGTCTGAAGACTTCCTGCACTTAATTTTTGTAAGTGATGATATGCACCCATGTGTAACGAGAATAGCCATCAACAATGATAAAGCCATATAATGATGCAGAACTAGTGAACGTGGCATAATGAGTAGGGCCAAATAGATCCATATGAAGTAATTCAAAGGGACGAGAAGTGGTCATGATAGTCTTTGCGGATGCTTGGCTCTGGTGATCTTTTCAGCCTCACAAGCCCCACAAAGATGATCTTTGAGGAATTTGACACCCTTGATGCCGATGACGTGCTTCTTCTTCGCGAGTGTATGCAAGTTCCTCATCCCATCATGACCAAGTCGTCGATGCCATAACCAGCATTCTGAAGCTTTTGCGAGTAGGCATGTAGCAGGCTGTGGTCCTGCAGAGTCTGAAGAAATTCATAAGAAAGCTTCTTGTGATCAGTTAAGAGAGCGTTATGATGATTTTGAAGGTTGTCAAACTTTGACTGAAGTTTTTGAAGACTATCAGTCAAGGCCTTATTTTGATCCAATTGCTCACCCAACATATCATCGCTTTCATCTGGCATGTTTTGAACTTTTTCAAGAGCTCTTTGTTGTTTAGTGGCAAGGGAAGCAAGTTTGACATAGCTGGGGCCAAATCCATCACCTGATTCATCATCACTATATTCGGAAAGGTAGCATTCAGTTACCTTGGTACCCTTTGCCATAAGGCACGGTGAAGAGGATGATGATTCAGGTGCGAAAGTCATCTCCTTGAGTGATTCCTTGAAATCCTCAAACCAAGGATCATGACGAGTACGATGACCTTCATAGACCTTAGAGAGCCGGTCCCAGATTAGCTTTGCATGATTGAGATGCATGCCGTTCGTAAACTGATTTTGGGACAAATAGGAGCAGATGACATCCTTCGCTGCGAGGTTGAGTAGAGTGTACTTGCGAATGTCATCAGCCTCCGCCATCTTGCATAGATCGGTAAGACCAATCTCAGTGACGGTCCATAGTTTGCTGTTCATTGCCATGAGTCGCTTCTTCATCATGGCCTTCCACCGGGGATACTCATGATCGTCAAAGATGGGGCAGGACACACTCCTCATTCCTGCAGTCGACATAACTAAAACTCTAGGCGGTTAAACCAAAATCGGGAGTACCTTGCTCTGGTACCAATTGAAAGTACGTTACGTCGACTAGAGGGGGGCTGAATAGGTGATTTTTTTAAGAAATCTTCACTGAAGAATATCATGGTGAGGAAATTCCTAAGCGAAGAACTACTTGCAGCGGAATAAGTACTCAGGTATAGGCAAAATAGAGTAACAGCATAGTCATCATGATGAAATGAAAGACATGCACTGAGTACAGAAAGCGTAAACACATGATAAGAAGGATGAAGACAAACAGACTGAAGAAATAGGATTGAGGAAATAGAGAAACTCTTCAGTCAATGTCTTCAAGCAGTAATGATCAGGTACATCAACACATAATGAGGAAATGAAAGGGTTGAGGAAATAGAACCAGTTGGCTTGGTGAAGACAATGATTTGGTAGACCAGTTCCAACTGCTGTGAAAATTGTACGTCTGGTTGGAGCGGCTGAGTATTTAAACTCGAGGACACACAGTCCCGGACACACAGTCCTCACCGTATTCTCCTTGAGCTAAGATCACACAGACCTCGCCCAACAGTAGTGGTAAGTCTTCATAGGTGACTTTCAAACCTTCACAGACTTGGTCACTCGGCAATCCACAATTCCTCTTGGATGCTCAGACCATGATGCCTAACCGTCTGGAGGATACATAGTCCTCAAAGGTAACAAGCGTCGGTTCCACATAGGAACAATCTCTTCAGTGATGCTCAATCACTTTGGGGTTTGTAGGTTTGGGTTTGGGATTTGGGTTTTCCTCACTTGATGATTTTCGCTCGAAGTCCTCGGACGATGGGATGCTCTCAAATGACAAGTGTTAGTTTCTCTCGGAGCAGCCAACCAGCTAGTGGTTGTAGGGGGCAGCTATTTATAGCCTAGGGAGCAGCCCGACATGATAAGACATAAATGCCCTTGGCAGATATGACCGTTAGGTGGTAGGATATTTTGGAACAGTTGGCGCGCGGCTCAGCAACGGTCGGATATTTTGAGGTTCAAATTCCTCAAGGCTATCATGTTCCTCACTGTGTAGGCAATCCGTACTAGAGAATTCCTAACTCCTCAGTTAGAACAAATTCCTCAGAGACCAGAAGATCTTCGTCTCGGTCACTGAAGAAATTGACTGAACTGATATGAGATTTCCAATGGCTTCACTCGAAGGATTGGGTAGGTGTAGGATTTTGAAATGAGCATCACTTGGAAATCTGTTTCCTTAGTATTACCTCGACTCCCTTTAACAGTACGGTGTTTCCTATGACTCAAGAAAGAGAAAATGAAACTACGAAAACAAAAGTCTTCACGCTTCAGATTCCTCGCATGAATATCAAGTCTTCATGGTCACACTAATTTCTTCACTTTCAAAGTCTTCAGGAGAACCAAAGTCTTCAGCCGAAGACATTCATTTTTAGGGGTCGACTTTCACTGTAAATATCAAACTCCTCATTGACTTATAGGGCATGTGTACACTCACAAACATATTAGTCCCTTAACCTATAAGTCTTCAATATACCAAAATCACTAAGGGGCACTAGATGCACTTACAGTTAGACATACCGGGGTGACGTCCAGTGGTGGGGAACTACGGTCGGCGATAATGTGGATTTTGTCCTCCGATAGTAAAGCCCTGAAGATGACGGCACAACGACCACGACAAAACTCCGGTGGCGACTGTGTGAACGACGACCAACAATAGAAAAGAGGAGAGGACTGGTTGGGCAAGGAGGGGGCGCGGATATGGGTGAATTGGCGTGGACACTAACGGTCAGTCCAAGGTGGCGGGCGCGTTCGTGCGTCCCCATATCCGCCCCAGATATGGGCCAGGTATGTGGAGTTCTAGTCAGTCTAGACGTTTGGGCCAGCTATGGGGAGCCCGGTTGGGTGACTTTTTTTCGACCGGACACTTATAGGGCAGCCCGCCCGGGCATTTGAGGTGGGTATGGAGGGTCCGGTTGTATATGCTCTAACTCCCAAAACATCCCGTTTTTAGGCTACATACTAACCAGTTCCCATAAAGTCAAGTCACTAAAACATTCCATTTGCTATTTCTCGCTTTCTTTTGGAAATGTACACTTCATTTTGCCTAGTTTTCGAGGGTAAATTTTAACATGGTTCCTCTTAATCGTCTTTTGATAACCCACAAGTGTAGGGGATTAATACTAGGGGAATACCCCTTGGTTCCTAGTTGTATCTACACCCTGTATGAGGAAAAATAATTAATAATTACAAAAAAGTCAAAATGGTTCAGAAGTTTTTTAGAATAAACTTGACTTTCTTTTGCACTATTATATAAATTTTCACGAATATAAAAGCAGCAGGGTAGAAAATAAAATTTATTTGCTATTATAGGTAACTATTCACACTATTTTGGCCGGATTTTTTTAAAGAAGTCAAAGGTATTTATTTTTATTTTTATGGAATCTTTCACAAGTACAATGGAAGGTCAAGTTTATTTCAAAATATTTTCAGATTTTGTTGACTTTTTATTTAATTACAATTTTTTTCATATAGGATGCAGATACACCCATAGACCAAACGTTTGCGTCCATCAATTATAGTCTTTTTGATAAGTAAGGGTGTCGGACTCAACAATGAGCTAAATGTAAAATTTGTATTCTCGAAGATTCTATCAACTATTGGTACAACCCTATGCACACCAGCTGTTTGTTTTATCTAGAATCAAGAAATAAATCTACTTTCCAGGTATAAAGAGATATCTGTGCAAGATAATAAGAACTTGTAAATAAAAGTTAGTTGCTGATTTGTAGAAGAACAATAAAGTAAAGAATTGTACCTAGGAAATAGAATATGAAACTAACGTGATCATCATCTTTGTAGTTTTTCATGTGGGAGAGGCCTACGCTAATGTGTAGTGAAATCCATTGACTACTAGTACTTATGATTAAAACTCTAGTAAGCATCGCAAGTACCAAAGATCCATTGAGGTAAAATCCAATCATAGCATTAAGATCTAAGGTCCTCTTTAGTCCCATGTGCAACAACTCACGAACATGAGTTCTGGTTTCAGTCACTCCAGCAACCCACCATAAGCAAATCAATCACATATTGCAACACTGGCCTACACTGGGATCCCACACGTGCGTGCAAATGGTGGGCTCCATAGGATAGCACCATAATAACATACAACTCAAATCAACTATAACATATCACATTAACCCATAGGACAAAAACAAACTACTCAGACATAATAGAGATGCAACACATCATTAGGCACCATGTTCAAGTAGGAACTATAACGGGTTGAGGGAGAGTACTCCACTTCGTAGAGAGATAAATATGTTGATGGCAACGACGAAGTTGATGGAGGCGATCGTCGCGATGATGATTCCTCCTCTGGCGCTCCGGCGCCAATCATAGAGGGGGGGAGAGCCCCCCTCCTTATTATTCTTCCTTAGCCTCCCCTAGATGGGAGAAGGTTTCCCCCTCTGGTCCTTGGCCTCCATGGCTCCCGGGGGCGAGAGCCCCTCCAAGATTGGATCTCTCTGCTCTTGCTTCTCTCTGTTTTGTTCTCTGTTTCAGTATTGTTTTTGAGGCCGAGCACCATTTCTTAATTATTCGGAGATCCGTAACTTCGATCGGACTGAAATTTGAAGGTGAGTTTTTTCCCCATAAAATTAGCACTGTTGCGGCAAAAGAAGAGCTCCAACCAACATCCACAACCCCCATGAGGGTCCCTTCCATGGGTGGAGCTTAGGACGCGTCCCAAGACCGTGTGCCTATTAGAGATATGCTCTAGAGGCAATCATATATGATGATATTTCCTATGTGTTTATGAATAAAGATAGTCCTTGGACATTATCAGTGAGGTGTATCAACAAGTACATGACTTGTTTGTGGGACTATGCATTGTATGGTGATTGTTCTAAAAGGTCCCTAGTCGAAAGAGTTGTGTGGACGCGTAGCTGACTAGACTAGCATATGACATGGTGGATGACTCGGTCTCACTAGACATGGAGCATTGGATGCTAGCCACATAATATGGGCTTAGAAGGATCTAGTCGGATTTGATATAGTCAGATCCGAGTTGAGATAAGGTCTGAGTCAGATAGACCCGACTATGAGACGCAGCGATATGTCATATGTGAGTCTCTAGTACAACATATGTTCTATGTCCTAAGACCTGAGCTGGCGCATGTACTCAAGATGGTGACATACTTGATTCGGGCTGACCAAACTCTACTCCATGACTGGGTAGCTACAAAGGTAGGTTTTGGACTTGTCAAGACCCATGCTTCGAGACATGGTCAAGCAAGATGTGATTTGCCCTCTGATCAAAAGAGATATACCCTGGGGCCCTCGTGTGATCCGACCATGATAAGCATGGCCATGCAGCAAGGATTATGAGATAATCCGGTTTGTGGTCGACATCACTAGAACGAGAAAGAGGTTGGGCTAGCACAAGGATGACAGACTCGCCTTAAGCCCGACAACATATATCGTGTGGCAAAGGGAACATAAATGTGACATGTTGTACATGTTCGCCATCCGGCTTCATTGTCTACTTGGTGGTTGGAACGCCTTGCTAGAGGCCGCTACCAGCCGAGCAGGTTGGAGGTGATCCGATATGCGACCAAGACGACTTGAACCTAAGTGGTCGCGCACTTAAGGGAAGGAACCCCAGTGCTTGTATACCAGTTGGTGACAAGAACACTACGAGCAGAGCTAAGACGAGGCATAACAAAAAACAGATACAACCCGTTGCAAGGAAGGAAAGAGCAAGAGCTAGGGTTAAGTGCTCGAGTTACGGTTGTTGACTCGGATTTTTTATTGGACTCTGTTTTATTCTATTCGATTGATTGTATGGCAAAACACACATTGCTTAAATACCTTCTCTTTCTATTGAAAAGATAAAGGATTTCCAGTCACAGACTGCCAAATTTAGGAAAAAAAATGGAACCATTTACTATATTATTTGAGGCGAGGCTAAGACAAGATATGGGACTTCCCGCGCTAAGTTGTTCCAATCTCTATACCTAAGTAACCGAACTTGAAAGTGCTGCTATGAGCTAGATTTGTGCGTACAAGGGAAGCCCACAGACTCCCTAGCGTCTCTACTCGACCAAAAATGCGATCTCGAGGACCCCAAAAAACTTGAGACCGCTCTCCGTCCATATTTAGGACGATTAGGGGGCCGAATAGTGGTAGAACCTGGTGAACTGGGCCTACTACTAAACATTGATTCTCTCTCCTAACCACTCTTAAATATATATATATAGATGTGTGTGTAGAATATTTATTAAATTATAAGTAAAAGTACAAAAATAAAGCAAAAATAAGAACAAAAAATAGAAAGACAAGCGGTGGCTCCCGCGCTGCTGTGCCGGCCCGTCTGGGGATCACTTTGATGCGAGCCCAGCGCCTTGCTCGCTGAACGCAACAAATAGCAGCGCCCATTACAAACAGTCGATGCTTCGCAAAGGGAGTAGCTGACCTGGGCTGGCCCATTTAGGTAGCGCGTCGTCAACGACGAAAAACGGGCCCTTGGTGTGATTCCAACCCGTGACCAAACAGTAAACACAATCTCGCCAGCTGGCTCTAGTGGGAAATTAGCAACGTGATATTTAAAGAAGCGAACAACCCGCAAAATAATCCCAAAAGCGTGTGTGTGTGGGGGGGGGGGGGGGTTGAACACACGACCTCCACGTCGCAAGCCACTGTGTACATCTACTTGCTTGTGTAAAAATGCTAGCAAAAGAAACTTTTTTTTGAAATTTCAAACGCGGTTTACTTTTCACAAAATTAAATATATTTAGAAAGCCGAACATTTTCAAAAATTTCTAACATACTTTTAAAGACTCGAACATTTTTTTTTGAGAATTTGAAACATTTTATTAAAGGAGGAACAAAATTGAAAGCGAGAACATTTCCGAAATTGCGAACAACTTTTTCGAAATGCAAATATTTTTTCAAAAACAGGAACAAAATTAAAAATATGCTAACACTTTCTGAAATTAATAATTTTTCTGAAAACGCAAATACTTTATTGAATTTCACAAACATTTTTTCAATTTGTGAACAAATTACGAAAACGTGGAATTTTTCAATTTGTGAATAAATATTGAAAACAGGAACATTTTTATGAAAAATGAACAGTTTATTCAAAAAATGAACAAATTTGCCTAACATTTTCTGAATTGGCGAACAAATTTTGGAAACATCAATATTTTCTGAATTTGTGAACAATTTTTTAAAACAGGAACATTCTCTGAATTTTGAACAAAATTAAGGAATGCGGGCATTTTCAGAAATTTTAAACTTTCATAACTTATGTACATTTTTTAAAATGAAGTGCACAAATTTTAAAATACTAAAATATTTTTGGAATTTCTAAAATTTGAAACAGAAACAAAATCTGGAAAAATGAACAAATTTTAAGAAATAGAAAAAAATTAAATGGCAGAAAATTGGTTGAGAAAAGAAATTAACTTGAAAAGATAAAATGGAAGTAAAAAAGAAAAAGAAAAGAAAAGAAAACTGAAAAGGTACAGAAAAAACAGAAAAATAAAAATAAAATGGGGGAAATCGAAAAACTGGTTCAAGAACCTTCCAAAATGTTCCTAATACTGGTAAAAACCGACTGGGAAACCTTTCCCAAAGCCGGAACCTGAAAGATGTATGTACCATACAGATGGGCCGGCCCAGGTCGCCTCGCCTGTGTGATTCACCAACAATTTGACGCAAAGTGCGTCGAATATTATTTTCCCTCGTGCATGAGCTGGAAGCTTGCAACACGCCGGCACGCACATGACAGCCATCCACATGTCCAAGCCTCATCCGTACAGCGCTTTGCACATGGCGCGCGCCGTTCCCATTCGGTGCGGGGACGGAGACGGCCTAGTACACGAACAACAGAAGTATTGTACGTAGTACATTAAGCCACGATTCCATACGATGCTCGATCCAGCGGACTACCTTGCTTTGGACTGTTAGGCTGGTCATAATGGGGAGTAACTTAGACTAGTAACATGCATATGTTACTAGTCTATGTTACTACCTTCATAGTGGGTAGTGTCATAGGTGTGGTAACATAGTTGCCTTCATTTATTACTTTGTAGACTCATTATGCATTGGAAACCGCTATGTGATGGTAACGTATTATGTTACTCTATTTGCCTCTCTCCTCATTAACTACTTGCCACATCATCATTTTTGCTTATGTAGCATCTATGTTACTACCTATGTTACTCCCACTATGACTAGCCTTATATACCAAACGCTGCTCATATGTGAGTACGTATGAGTGTATGCGTCTTCATGGTATTTGATTGGGGGCAATCTTAATCAATACTATGTTTAGAGGGGGTGTGCTATGTAGTAAACACACAAAGTTACCCTTTTAAAAAATTTAGAGGGGGTGTACTGAAGCCGGATCCCTTAATTACATTACACCTCAGTAAAATTGTTTATGATCCTCCCATCACAAGAGGTCTTATTTCTTAAAACAGATTTGTTGGATTGCGTCTTGTGTGTATACCACCCAAAGGAAGGGTATGAAAATATTGGGTGGAGTTAGCTTTTCGATGAAGACCCGTCCGAGCGAAGCCCTGTTAGTAGGACCCCCCGCAATAATGGATTATAGAAGAATATTATTCCAAATACTCCTCTGGACGCATATAGTAGCATTGCGATTCCGAATCTTTTTTATTTATAAATATGAACAGAAAAAATTCATTGTATCGTTGGGTCGGAGCGGAAGAGGAAATTGCATCATGTAACCACAACATTTCTCCCTTTTTTTCTGCCCCAGGCTTTGCAACATCTCGAAATCAGGAAATTGCAACAGGGGCAGGTGCTATTAGAGAACAATTAGCATATTTGGATTTGCGAATTATTATAGAGAATCTTTGGTTGAATGGAAGGAATTAGAAGACGAGGGATATAGTGGAGATGAGTGGCAAGATAGAAAAAGACGAATAAGAAAAGTTTTTTTGATTAGACGCATGCAATTGGTGAAACATTTTATTCAAACAAATGCAGAACCAAAATGGATGGTCTAAGGGAGGAAAACGAGCAAATTACTAGGAGATTTATCGTGAGTGTTTGGTTTTCAACCCACTACATCCTTGGATGAGGTCTGAGGCAGGAAACAAGCATATTACCAGGAGATTTATTATGAGTGTTGGATTTTCAACCCACTAAATCCTTGGATGAGGTCGGAGGAAAACAAAAAGATTAGGAGATTTATTATGAGTGTTTGGTTTTCAACCCACTAACTCCTTAGGTAAGGTCTGAGGGAGGAAAAAGAGCAGATTACTAGAAGATTTACTATGAGTGTTTGGTTCTCAATCCACTAAATGCTCAGACTACTTATTTTCCAGGAATTCCTGAGTTGTTAGCCCACTAATAGACCCACTTTGAGTGGGATATGGCTCTTAGCATCTTTTTCTACACAGTATAATTAATGCTTTGATCTGGTGTGGCTAATCTTCCTATATTATGTAGTAAACCAATTAAATACAACACCATTTTAGATACAACACTCAGAAAATTATGCATTGGGGTGGTTGTCCCTCAGACTACTCATAATGGGAGTTAGTAACATAAATAGTAACATGCATGCTGCATAGTCAAAAATAATAATGTGACAAGTAATTGAAGAGGAAAGAGGCAAATGGAGTACTCTAAAATAATAAATATTACCACGACATAGCGCTTTCCAATGAAAAATAACTCTAAAACAATAAATAAAGATCTCTATGTTATCACACATATGCCACTTTCACTGTTGAATAGTAACATAAACTAGTAACAGAGGCATGTTACTAGTCTAAGTCGGTCACCACTATTAGCACATTTTCCCTCTCCAAGACGGCTTGGGTGAGGTATGGGAGAGGAAAATGAGCAAATTAGTAGGATATTTAGTATTAGTGTTTGGTTTTCAACCCACTAAATGCTTAGACGACTTATTTTCCAGGAATATCTCGGGTTGTTAGTAGACTAACAAACCCACTTTGAGTGAAGATATGGCTCTTAGCATATTTCCCCTCTCCAAGTGGTTTGGGTGAGGTTCGAGGGAGGAAAACGAGCAGATTGTTATGAGGTTTGTTATGAGTGTTGTTTTCAACCCACTAAATGCTTGGACGACTTATTTACCACGAATATTTAGGGTTGTTAGCCGACTAACAAAACCACTTCATGTGGAGATATGGATCTTGGCATATTTTTTAACATAATATAATTAATGCTCTTATTCAGTGTGGCTAATCTCCTAGTTAATTTCTCTCATTTACTTCTCTTTATAACTTGGTCACAATATTGAGATGCATACATAATCCCTAAACTAATTAAATGTAACACCACTTTAGATAAGAAACAATGCATGGAGGTGGTTGTCTACTCAGATTACTCATAGTGGGAGTAATATAATAGATACTAACATGCATGCCACATAGAAAATTTTTGTGACAAATAATTAAAGAGGAGAGATAAATGGAGTTTTAGGTCGTGCACAGATCTTTAGGTCTTCAATTGAACTAGGAAACATGTATGACATTCCATAAAAAAAGAATGTCTTTAAATTTGTTGTCAGCTGTACTTTGACGATATAATTTTGTGACACGATATACATGTTTTGTTGGTCAATTTGTAGGCCTAAAACCCCCTCAAGACCGGATTATAAGTGACCTTTGGATATCAGCTATTCCTGTCTTGGTAGTCATCCAACCATTTAATGTTCCTGCATTAGTTTACCATAGCAATCCTCCACCGATGCATATCTATTGTCACGGTAGATGTTGCATGGATATATAGACGAACAGTTACTCCCTTCGTATCGATGCATTAGGCATATTACAAAAACCAAATAATCCCGAAACACTTAGGACGTGTTTGGCACTCAGCATACAGCCCAACCAAGCCATACTAGATGCAACTTTTTTGGTGTTGAGCTGTTTGGTGATACTCCCTCCGGTCCTTTTTACTCCACGTATTAGATTTATGTCAAGTCAAACTTTGCAAAGTTTGATCAAATTTATATTTAAAAAATATCGACATCAACAATACCAAATATATACACTATGAAACTACATTTAATAATGAATCTAACAATATTGATTTGGCATTTTGAATTTTGATAATCTTTCCTATAAGTTTGATAAGATAGAGATACTTGGACTTCGAATAAAACTTATATGCAGACTAAAAAGGACCGGAGGGAATATGCAAACAATGTTGGACCTACACGGCATGATTCTTAAAGCACCTCTAGGTCTGGCTTGCTGGGAACGACCGAATAGGCAGTTTCCAGCAAGCCAGGCCTAAGCGATGCTTTGGAGGGCGAGTGGGTGGCTCCGATGACACATGCCTGTACGTGGTTTGCACGTATTCTCCTCTAATCACACCTCTTTAATCTCTTTCATCCCTTCTACATAACTATGATTCGATTCGAGATAACCTGTACAGGAAAAATATGCGCCTCGATGTTCTGATTCCATTCAGCCGACCGGATCATAGTTTCATTCATTATATATGTTGAATTTCGTTATCCTATTTAGATCCTTTGTGGACGAATTTCGACAAATTCGTAGCACACGATCGACCATTTGAAGTTTTCTTTGACGAGTAGCTTCGCCTCGTTGTACAACTTCTTACACCCCAGCGCCACGCAAGCGATCGGTGACGAACTCGATGTACTGGCTCATGAGGTCGTCGTTCATGCTGACGAGTGCGCAGGGGATATGCACACACACATCATATTGGGAATGTTCTGGATCATGACGGTGGTGACATGCGGATTGCACCACTCCGACACAGTCCTCGTCGTCGGTGGCATCGTCGTGAACGTCGACAACCTCGTGGCCGACTTGCGGGCGTGCTCGGCTGGCACAACCTTCGCCTGCCGCCGCCCTTGCTCCCTGCTCCTCCCCCGTCTCATGCTGCTGCCCTGCATCCGATGCATTTCGGCCTTCCATCCGCGAGGGCGCGACACTGGCTCCGGCGACTAGCTCACCATCCAGGAGGCCACCACCGCCGACCTCCGCGACCTGGAGCTCTTGATCTCCTCAATCTCCGGAGCAACGCCGTCCAAGGCACCACAGCAGCACCAACAGCCGTTCAGGGAGATCGCCGACCAGGTTGTCTCCAAGTTCCACAAGGTGATCTCCATCCTCGACCGCATCGGCCACGCCCGCTTTCGCCACGGCTCCGTCCAGTCCCCGCCTCCTCCAGCTCCGGCCACTCCTCCCCCTCCCGCACCGCACGCTCTGGCCGTCGAGCCGGTCAGGTCCGCTCCCGCAACCACAAAGCTTGACGTTGGAATTCTCCTCGTTGGTGACCGCGGATGAGGGGAGGGTGTCCAAGGGCCGGAGCAGGCCGCGACTAGTACACTGGCGCCGGAGGCAGCGCTGGCAACGACCGGTAGTCGTGCTCGTGGTTCCCTCTGCGGTCAAAGCACATGTGTGTTCTACTGTAATCTCTCTATTAAATGTAGTTGTTAACACCTAATCATCATGCATGTATGCAACCAAATTGGATGGAAATTGCTTTCACCATGACAAGACCCAATATGCAAGCAGCGAAACAACACTCAAACGTCGTATTTTTACCATGTATTTCCTCAACCAGTCTCCACTCAGCCTGTATTATTTTTTTCCTCTCAACCAGGCCCTTCTCTGAAAGTAACCAAACATGTCCTTAGGCGCGGTGCATTAACTCTCACCACGTTTCTTGTTCTTAACATGAATAAAGGAATCAATCAATAAAAGATGTGGGGGCGTATATGCTTTCAATGGCTTGAGACTACCTACCATGGCATGTGGTCAGTTCATTGCATACAATGATATTAATTAGCAAATAAACATTAAGTTCTCTCGTTTTCTCCTCCGCCTTGATCGCAGTGCACAGCCTAAGATTACTAACGCCCTTCCCAGTGCTCCATGGTATACAGGTGCTGAGGATGCCACATAAACAAAAAAGTGATGTGACAAAGTAATTAAAGAGCAAAGAGAGCATTATGGTGACACCATGAAGAAACAATTCTAAGCACGCGCACCTATGCAAAATGACTGCCAACCAATACATGAATCCATGAGGGAAGCTTAGGGGGTGTTTGGTTCAGAAGTCCTAGGACCTTTTCTAGTCCCTGGGACTAATCAAAAAAGACTCTGCAATAGAGTCTTTTTCTAGTCCCTGTAGAAAAAGTCCCTCCCGTTTGGTTCCTAGGGACTTTTAAGGGACTTTTTCTAGTCTCTGGGACTAAAAAGTCCCTGAACCAAACACCCCCTTAGCTACAAAAGCTAAGCACCTATGCATTGGGAAGACTAGTTGCTAAGGATTTTAATGCACTTAGCATCTTCATCTAAAGCACCCATGAATTGGAAGAGGCCTAATGCACCGGTATGGTGGGAGTAGGCATTTAATCACCGCAATTGAAGGATGGACTTGCATGGTGGTTGGCTATTTTTAGGGATCAAGGCATTAATTATATAATAATAAAAGGATAACCTTGGTCGCGCTTAGTTGGTTCTCCCAACTAGCAAACCGGTCTAAAGTGTGTAATTTTATCATTACATAATTCTTATCAACAAAAACTACCTCCTTTCCCAAAAGAAAAATAACTCTACAAAATAATAAATAAAGATCTCTATATTATTATGCATGCGACACTACCGACTATCAAATTACTAGTAACATAAAATAGTAACAGATGCATGTTGATAGTCTAAGGGCATCTCCAGTTGTTCCCTCAAAAACCTCTCATGTGAAGAATCCTACGTTTAAGGGCTAATGGAGTGTGTTTAAGAGCATCTCTAGTAGACTCCTGCGTTTTATCCTAAGTGTGTTTAAGTGCTACAACCTCATGTGAAGAATTCTACGGTTTTCCTGTACACAATCAAACGATCATACAAATCCTGCTGTAGTTTTTGAAGATGTCATGCCAAGAGCATCTTCAGTCGTTCCTTCAAAAACCTCATGTGAAGAAATCCTATGTCTAAGGGCTAATGGAGTGTGTTTAAGAGCATCTCTACTAGAATACTGCGTTTTATCTTAAGTGTGTTCTTCCCACAATCAAACAACCATACTAATCCGGCCTGTTGTAGTACTTGAGGACTACTAGAGAGGCCCTAAATTGCGGCTCGACGTGTACCAGCTGCGCCGGCGCGGCGTTTAATTTGCCAAGGGAACTTGCTACGAGTACTAGTGGTGTGGCACTCACCAGGTCAAAAAAAGAAGTGGTGGTACTTCACCACTCGTAGTATAAGTGTTTTTAGTCTAAACACATTTTATTTGTTGATCATAGTCCAAATACGTTGGGATACAATTTAAGTCTGGATGGAGAAGCCACTAGTAGTATAAGTAGGCTAGCAGGGCCGAAGAGGAGAAGAACCAACTACTCTATCCACGCTCACGTCGCTCAGGAGTGAGAACACGAAGGCGCCGGCCATGGCGTGCTCTCAGACGCGTCCAAGTGCTGCTGTTGTGGTCGTCATCACCATGTTTCTGCTCCAAGCTTGCTATGAAGGTAGTCAAGGTATGTACCTTAAGTACGTATATATAGAACTGCACGCATGCATGTTAATTCCTCATCTTTTGGCTCACTAGTTTTGCTTCTTGTTCTTGCTAGCATCAGCGTCTTCCTCGCTGCAGCTGCAGCTGCCTCGGCATCAGATGCGCAAGATGCTCAGCGTCAGTGCACCTTCCATGTCATCGAGCGGCGGAGGAGGGCGCTCGACGGAGCCGTTGGAGCTGGAGGAGTGCTCAAAGGATCTCCTGGAGGTGTTCCAGTTCAACGTGCCGAGCATGGCGGGCGGCATACCGGCCTACAGCGTGGAGTTCACCAACACATGCATGGAATGTCTCGTGTGCGACGTCCATGTCGCATGCGGCGACTTCGCCTCAAATGATGTCATCGACCCGGCCAAGTTCCGCCGCCTCGGCATCAACGACTGCCTCGTCAACGACGGCAAGTCCATTGAGCCCAGCTTCCCCGTGTCCTTCCACTACGGCAACTCTTTTCCCTACCCGATGACAGTCTCGTCCGCCTCCTGTGACTGTAACTAGCTATGGCTAGGGTATCGGTGACGGATAAGCTATTTATTCTTGTCACAAATAAAATCATGTAGCGCTCGACGGGCGGCTGGTGGTCTGATCTAGCTTTCGGAGCTACTGTTATCTATCAATGTATGGCGGCGATGAAAATTATAGTTGCTATATGAAATATTGGTGCTTTGATGTTTATTAACATTTCTAAGTTCTCTACTTTGAGGTATCCAATGGCACCATATATGGGCCACCATTTTGTCAGCATGGAGTTAGTACAGCATGACAATCAGTTGAACTGATTGTGTGGTCTACGGACCATCTTATCATTCCATGTCTGCTCTTTTCCTCTTAGAGCTGCATGCTGAAATTTCTTCCTCCCAACATTCCAGTGGCGGTTGGAGCAGATTTTAACCTCTTGAGGAATGCCCGGGATAAAAGCAAGAATCTTGCCAATGTTAGACTTGTTAGTACGGGTCTGATTGATCTATCCAATGATTGAGCGGCGTATTTGGAGCTACAGGAATTACATAGGGTCAGAGGAAGATTTGCATAAGCAACTTGAACTGACTCGTAGTGTTCTGGATGGTGTGTTTGTGTCTCCGGAGTGGGAGAGGAAATTGCCTACGTGTTCGCTTGAGGCAGCGACGTGTTTGGCCTCGGACCACTGCCTTCTGATCCTGGCTTCGGCTGAGGCGCGTAGACAGACAACGCAACGCCTGATTATCTTTTTGAAGTGCCTATGGCTGAGAAACACAAGCAGTCCAAGATTGGATTGCGATTTACCCTCGGCGCTGGCCGCTCCGGCCCCGGCTGCCACCCCGCAAGCCATTATGGCCCGCCCTTCCTCTTCCAGATCCCTCGGTTCGAGCCCAAACCACTGTCCCCGGTGCCGCGCATGTTCTCCTCATCATGCGGTCCGTCGCAAGTCCCCGCCTTGCTAGCGCACTCACCCGCCTCAGCGCCATGTCCATCCTCGAAACCGCGAATCCTGCAAAGGGAGGAGTCGTCCAACGCCGTGCTCGGCTGTAGCCCAGCAAATCAGACGCGCCGCCCCGGATCGAGCTACAACGCCAACAAACTATCGTGGTCATCCCTTCCCCATAGGCTAATCTTTCCTCTTCGGGTGATGGGAATGGGTGGACGGATGTGCAGTCCGAGAAGAACAAGAGGGCAAGCAAGGACCCATCAGGTAATTTTTTTCAAGGATGCGTCAAAGGTTGACGCATCAGAAGCATTGATAGAAGGGCCCAAAGTGGGCAAAGGGTTTGTTACAAGCCACAGCTTAGAAAGCCAAGGGTGTCCACATGCGGATCACTCGCCACTATCCAACCTATCAATCGAACATGGGAGAGAGCCTAGCTCCTCAAGCAAGCCGGCAGCCCTCCAATCTTGGCCCTCTAGCTCAATCTTTCTAAGCACAACTGTTGTTAGAGTTGTGTCGAATATTATTGTACAAGTTAGGTTACAGTTGGACTTGGTTTTGGACTGTGTGTAGACAGGGTAGGAGTTGTGTCCTAATAGGACACTTCAGATCCTGCGCCTCATATATAGCGAGGAGTACACACGATGTAAACTATGCCAACATAATAACACAGGCACGCGGGGGAGCCGGCGGCGTGTGCCAGCGCCCGGGCGGCCAGGGTGCGGTATTGTGACGGTGTCATGGGAAGGAGCGCCCGTAGTCATGCCCCGGGAATGTAGCCATATCGGTGAACCTCGTTAACAAATCTCGGTGTCGTGCCTCGTGTGATTGCTTGGTCCTCGGTAGATCGACGGAATGCCTCGGATTATTCTAACAAGTGGTATCATGAGCAAGGTTGCAAGGTCTGGAGACTGCAGATCGTTGATTTAGAGGATGGATTATCGTCAGCACGAGGACAACGTGCGGAAAAATTGTTCCGCGGAGGTCGTCACGACGAGATCGGAAAAGAATCAGGAAACAGGCGGCGGCATGAGCAGTCTCAAGCAATTCGCATGGTCAATCGGGAGAACTCGTCGAGAGTCCGGTATCAAAAAGAAAATCAATTCGGCGAGATTGGTAATCGACTTGAGTTGGACGATTGATTTGGAAAGCGTGATACGGTGGCGCCTTACGCGTGCAGGAGCAGATGACGCGTGCGGCATGCAGGGCTGCAGGAATCTTCTCGATCCTGAGGAGCGTGCGGCCCAAGCTTGGTGGGGCGCAGCTGATGGATGGCAGGAGTTTTCGTTGCAGAGGGCCCAAGGCAGCACCGCATTGGATTGCTGCAAAATTGCACTGTGTGAGATGACCATAGACCAGTTGTGAGCATGTTGGGTAAACAAAGAAAACAAAAGAATACGAGTCTGGATAGGTACTTCGTGTTGGAACATTGTGGACCGTTGTTTGTTGATCTCTTTGCCACACGTACGTGCAGGCTACGGGGGACTATTTCTTGGTTGTTACTATTTGTTTTGAATAGAGCACATGTATGGTCGGTGGCTGCTTGAAGGAGTCACGGAAGGCCAAATGCGTGGGAGGCTGCAAGGCATGAGATTTGTTGGTGAAAAAAAGGCAATCTGCATGGTTTGGTATTGACCGTGGCATGGACAACAACACAATAAGGAAAGAACTTTTGAGGTTATGGGAGCACAGTTTTATTGCGCCCATGGTGACTACCAGGAAAAGGTAAATTTCTTTTGAAAGTGTTGCTAATTGGATACGGGGTTTTACCATTATGATGGCAGATTGGCGACGTGCGTATAAGGCTCAAAGCAGGAGTCTGGAGCGCGTCGTGGCAGGATCATGCATATACAGGGCGTCAAAGCAATGCACGGATATGTGTGGGACAGACACGACGAAGGGTGAAGCATGGTTGCAGTCGGATAATTTCGACTGGGTCGGACTGGACTGTCTGACGGATCGACGGGGATGTCGGTCAAAGCAGAAGATGATGGTGATTTCAGCGACGACGACATAGGAGCGTGATGCTAAAGGTGGCCGACTTCTGGGGCGTGGAAACACGTGGTACAAGCCTGAGGGCTTGTGCGGCTTCGACAAGACTATGGCGCAGGGTTGATTCAAGGCAGTGCACACATGAGAGTTTGAAATCGACGGAGCGCGGGGGTAGCATAGCGCAACTACATGGAGTCATGTTGAAGGTGGAGTTGGAGTCTGATGGATGACTATGCTCTGAGCTGATGGAGGGGCTACGGCGTAAGTTAACAGAGAGTTGAAGCCTATTTCAGCGGGATAGCGAGAGACACGTGGATCGTACTGGGGCCCAGTGGTCTGATAGAGACGTGATACTCGACATCGGTCGGTGATGATCGGTGGTTCTCTGTTGTAGGGGTTTGAGTGGTGTGGGTCCGCGGCCCTAGAGACTCAACCAGGACAGCAGAGGCTCGACGCGGCGATAGCGGCGAGGCGTGCGGTAAGCACGGGATACAGCGACAGACCAAGGCACTAGTGGTCAGACATGTGGTCAGACAAAGTGTGCAAGGGTGCTCAAGCAGTGTTGATGAGTACCAGATTCAAGTTGATGACTGGGTCTATCGGTGCTAGTTGATGGACAGGAGTTGACCATGGAGAATCTGAGAAAGTGGCGGAAAGTCTAAAATTGTCAAAACAGAGAAAGTACATGGCCGTATATTCTGTGGTGCTCGATGCACATGGCAAGTGTGGATGATAAGACAGAAGGAGGCGGAGTGCTATAGTTGTGGGACATGCCAGAGACTATCCGGAAAAAGGGGTGAGACATGTGAATCTGACTCAGGGTGACACAGGGCGATGGTGAAATTCCTTCAAGTTTCAGACAGACGGTCAAGAAAGAGCGGTGACGTTGAGTTCAGGTAACTCTCATATGTGGCATCCAATATGTGAGTTGTGTTGGGGAACGTAGCAGAAATTCAAAATTTTCCTACGTGTCACCAAGATCTATCTATGGAGAAACCAGCAACCAGGGGAAGGAGAGTGCATCTACATACCCTTGTAGATCGCTAAGCGGAAGCATTCAAGAGAACGGGGTTGAAGGAGTCATACTCGTCATGATCCAAATCACTGGAGATCCTAGTGCCGAACGGATGGCACCTCCGCGTTCAACACACGTACAGCCCGGTGACGTCTCCCATGCCTTGATCCAGCAAGGAGAGAGGGAGAGGTTGAGGAAGACTCCATCCAGCAGCAGCACCACGGCGTGGTGGTGGTGGAGGAGCGTGGCAATCCTGCAGAGCTTCGCCAAGCACCGCGGGAGAGGAGGAGGACTTGGGAGAGGGGAAGGGTTGCGCCAGAACTTCGTGTGAAGCTCCCATGCGCCTCCCCACTATATATAGGGGTGGAGGGGCTGGTTTCTTGCCCTCCAAGTCCATTGGGGCGTTGGCCAAGGTGGGAGGAAAGAAATCCCATCATTTCCTTCCCCACCGATTGTTATCCCCCCTTTTTAGGGATCTTGATCTTATCCCTTCGGGATATGATCTTATTCCTTCTAAGGGGGATCTTGGTGCGCTTGACCAGGGTGTGGGGCCTTTCCCCACTACCCACGTTCATGTGGGTCCCCCATGCAGGTGGGCCCCACTCCGAACCTTCTAGAACCTTTCCAGACAATACCGAAAAATCCGAACTTTTCGGTGGCCAAAATAGGACTTCCATATATAAATCTTTACCTCCGGACCATTCCGAACTCCTCGTGACATCCGAATCTCATCCGGACTCAACAACATTCGGTAACCACATAAAACTTCCTTTATAACCCTAGCATCATCGAACCTTATGTGTAGACCCTACGGGTTCGGGAGACATGTAGACATGACCGAGACGTTCTCCGTCAATAACCAACAGAGGATCTGGATACCCATGTTGGCTCCCACATGTTCCATGATAATCTCATCGGATGAACCACGATGTCAAGGACTCAGTCGATCCCGTATACAATTCCCTTTGTCTAGCGGTATTATACTTGCCCGAGATTCGATCGTTGGTATACCGATACCTTGTTCAATCTCGTTACCGGCAAGTCTCTTTACTCGTCCCGTAACACATCATCCCGTGATCAACCCCTTGGTCACATTGTGCACATTATGATGATGTCCTACCGAGTGGGCCCAGAGATACCTCTCCGTTTACCGGAGTGACAAATCCCAGTCTCGATTCATGCCAACCCAACAGACACTTTCGGAGATACCTGTAGTGCACCTTTATAGCCACCCAGTTACGTTGTGGTGTTTGGTACACCCAAAGCATTCCTACGGTATCCGGGAGTTGCACAATCTCATGGTCTAAGGAAGAGATACTTGACATTGGAAAAGCTCTAGCAAACGAACTACACGATCTTTGTGCTATGCTTAGGATTGGGTCTTGTCCATCACATCATTCTCCTAATGATGTGATCCCATTATCAACGACATCCAATGTCCATAGCCAGGAAACCATGACTATCTGTTGATCACAACGAGCTAGTCAACTAGAGGCTTACTAGGGACATATTGTGGTCTATGTATTCACACGTGTATTACGATTTCCGGATAATACAGTTATAGCATGAATAAAAGACAATTATCATGAACAAGGAAATATAATAATACTTTTATTATTGCCTCTAGGGCATATTTCCAACAGTCTCCCACTTGCACTAGAGTCAATAATCTAGTTCACATCGCCATGTGATTAACACTCACAGGTCACATCGCCATGTGACCAACATCCAAAGAGTTTACTAGTGTCACTAAACTAGTTCACATCATCATGTGATTAAGACTCAATGAGTTCTGGGGTTTGATCATGTTTTGCTTGCAAGAGAGGTTTTAGTCAACGGGTCTGCAACTTTCAGATCCGTATGTACTTCGCAAATCTCTGGGTCATATTGTAAATGCTGCTTCCACGCTCCACTTGGATCTATTCCAAATGGTTGCTCCACTATATGTATCCGGTTTGCTACTCACAGTCATTCAGATAGGTGTTAAAGCTTGTGTCGACGTAACCCTTTACGCCGAACTCTTTATCACCTCCATAATCGAGAAACATGTGCTTATTTACTCCAAGGACAATTTTGACTGCTGTCCAATGATCCATTCCTGGATCATTCTTGTACCCTTGATCGACTCATGGCAAGGCACACTTCCGGTGCAGTACACAGCATAGCATACTATAGAGCCTACGTCTGAAACATAGGGGACGACCTTCGTCCTTTCTCTCTTTTCTGTTGTGGTCAAGCTTTAAGTCTTAACTTCATATCTTACAACTCAGGCAAGAACTCTTTCTTTGACTGATCCATCTTGAACACCTTCAAGATCATGTCAAGGTATGTGCTCATTTTGAAAGTACCATTAAGCGTTTTTGATCTATCATTATAGATCTTAATGCTCAATGTTCAAGTAGCTTCATCCAGGTTTTCTATTGAAAAACACTTTTCAAATAACCCTATATGCTTTCTAGAAATTCTACATCATTTCTGATCAACAATATGTCAACAACATATACTCATCAGAAATTCTATAGTGCTCCCACTCACTTCTTTGGAAATACAAGTTTCTCATAAATTTGTATAAACCCAAAATCTTTGATCATCTTATCAAAGTACATATTCCAACTCCGAGATGCTTACTCCAGTCCTTAGAAGGATCGCTGGAGCTAGCATACCTTTTAGCATCCTTAGGATCGACAAAACCTTTCTGATTGTATCACATACAACCTTTCCTTACGAAACTGGTAAGGAAACTCGTTTTGACATCCATCTGCCAGATTTCATAAATGCAGCTAATGCTAACATGATTCCGACGGACTTAAGCATCGCTACGGATGAGAAAATCTCATCGTGGTCAACTCCTTGAACTTGTGAAAAATTCTTCGCCACAAGTCGAGCTTCATAGACGGTGACATTTCCGTCCACGTCCGTCTTCTTCTTAAAAATCCATTTATCTCAATGGCTTGCCGACCATCGGGCAAGTCCACCAAAGTCCATGCTTTGTTCTGATACATGGATCCTATCGGATTTCATGGCTTCTAACCATTTGTCGGAATATGGGCCCACCATCGCTTCTCCATAGCTCGTAGGTTCATTGTTGTCTAGCAACATGACCTTCAAGACAGGATTACTGTACCACTCTAAAGCAGTATGCATCCTTGTCACCCTACGAGGTACGTTAGTGACTTGATCCGAAACTTCATGATCACTATCATAAGTTTCTACTTCAATTGGTGTAGGCGCCACAGGAACAACTTCCTGTGCCCTGCTACACACTAGTTGAAGTGACGGTTCAATAACCTCATCAAGTCTCCACCATCCTCCCACTCAACTTTTCGAGACAAACTTTTCCTCGAGAAAGGACCCGATTCAAGAAACAATCCCTATTGCTTTCGGATCTGAATTAGGAGGTATACCCAACTGTTTTGGGTGTCCTAGGAAGATGCATTTTATCCGCTTTGGGTTCAAGCTTATCAACCTGAAACTTTTTCACATAAGCGTCGCAGCCCCAAACCTTTAAGAAATGACAACTTAGGTTTCTCTAAACCATAGTTCATACGGTGTCATCTCAACGGAATTACGTGGTGCCCTATTTAAAGTGAATGTGGTTGTCTCTAATGCATAACCCATAAACGATAGTGGTAATTCGATAAGAGACATCATGGTACGCACCATATCGAATAGGGTGCAACTATGATGTTCGGACACACCATCAAACTATGATGTTCCAGGCGGTATTAATTGTGAAACAATTTCCACAATGTCTTAATTGCGTGCCAAAGGTCGTAACTCAGATACTCATCTCTATGATCATATCATATACATTTCATCCTCTTGTCACGATGATCTTCAACTTCACTCTGAAATTACTTGAACCATTCAATAATTCAGACTTGTGTTTCATCAAGTAAATATACTCTACATCTACTCGAATCATCTGTGAAGTAAGAACATAACGATATTCATCAGATGCCTCAAAGACTCATTGGACTGCACACATCAAAATGTGTTACTTCCAACGAGTTGCTATCTTGTTCCATTTTACTGAAAAATGAGGCTTTTTAGTCATCTTGCCCATGTGGTATGATTTGCATATCTCAAGTGATTCAAAATCAAGTGAGTCCAAACGATCCATCAACATGGAGCTTCTTCATGCGTTTTACACCAATATGACTTACATGGCAGTGCCACAAGTAAGTGGTACTATCATTACTATCTTATATCTTTTTGGCATGAAAATGTGTATCACTATGATCGAGATTCAATAAACCATTCCTTTAGGTGCAAGACCATTCAAGGTATTATTCAAATAAATAGAGTAACCATTATTCTCCTTAAATGAATAACCGTATTGCGATAGACATAATTCAATCATGTCTATGCTCAACGCAAACACCAAATCTCGATGGTAGAGGGAGCGTGCGATGCTTGATCACATCAACCTTGGAAACACTTCCAACACATATCGTCAGCTCACCTTTAGCTAGTCTCCGTTTATTCCGTAGCTTTTATTTCGAGTTACCAACACTTAGCAACCGAACCGGTATCTAATACCCTGGTGCTACTAGGAGTACTAGTAAAGTACACATTAACATAATGTATATCCAATATACTTCTATCGACCTTGCCAGCCTTCTCATCTACCAAGTATCTAGGGTAATTTCGCTCCAGTGGTTGTTCCCCGTATTATAGAAGCACTTAGTCTCGGGTTTGGGTTCAACCTTGGGTTTCTTCACTAGAGCAGCAGCTGATTTGCCGTTTCATGAAGTATCCCTTCTTGCCCTTGCCCTTCTTGAAACTAGTGGTTTCACCAACCATCAACAATTGATGCTCCTTCTTGATTTCTACTTTCGCGGTCTCAAACATCACGAATACCTCAAGGATCATCATATCTATCCCTGATATGTTATAGTTCATCACGAAGCTCTAGCAGCTTGGTGGCAATGACTTTGGAGAAACATCACTATCTCATCTGGAAGATCAACTCCCACTCGATTCAAGTGATTGTTGCACTCAAACAATCTGATCACAAGCTCAATGATTGAGCTTTTCTCCCTTAGTTTGCAGGCTAAGAAAATCGTCGGAGGTCTTATACCTCTTGACGTGGGCACGAGCCTGAAATCCCAATTTCAGCCCTCGAAACATCTCATATGTTCCGCGACGTTTCAAAAACGTCTTTGGTGCCTCAACTCTAAACCGTTTAACTGAACTATCACGTAGTTATCAAAACGTGCATGTCCGATGTTCGCAACATCCACAAACGACGTTTGGGGTTCAGCACACTGAGCGGTGCATTAAGGACATAAGCTTTCTACTGATTGCATAATTGCTACTGTCAACTTTCAACTATATTTTCTATAGGAACATATCTAAACAATGGAACTAAAATGTGAGCTTACGACATAATTTGCAAAGATCTTTTGACTATGTTTAGGATAATTAAGTTCATCTTATGAACTCCCACTCAGATAGACATCCCTCTGGTCATCTAAGTGATTACATGATCCGAGTCAACTAGGCCGTGTCCGATCATCACGTGAGACGGAGTAGTCATCATCGGTGAACATCTTCATGTTGATCGTATCCTCCATACGACTCATGCTCGACCTTTCGGTCTCTGTGTTCCGAGGCCATGTCTGTACATGCTAGGCTTGTCAAGTTAACCCTAAGTGTTTCGCGTGTGTAAATCTGTCTTACACCCGTTGTATGTGAACGTAAGAATCCATCACACCCGATCATCACGTGGTGCTTAGAAGCGATTTAACTTTAGCAACGGTGCACAGTTAGGGGAGAACACTTCTTGAAATTGTTGTAAGGGATCATCTTATTTACTACCATCGTTCTAAGTAAACAAGATGCATAAACATGATAAACATCACATGCAATCAAATAGTGACATGATATGGCCAATATCATTTTGCTCCTTTTGATCTCCATCTTCGGGGCTCCATGATCATCATCGTCACCGGCATGACACCATGATCTCCATCATCATGATCTCCATCATCATGATCTCCATCATCGTGTCTCCATGAAGTTGTCTCGCCAACTTATTACTTCTACTACTATGGCTACCGGTTAGCAATAAAGTTAAGTAATTACATGGCATTGTTCAATGACACGCAGGTCATACAATAAATAAAGACAACTCCTATGGCTCCTGCCGGTTGTCATACTCATCGACATGCAAGTCGTGATTCCTATTACAAGAACATGATCAATCTCATGCATCACATATCATTCATCACATTCTTCTTGGCCATATCACATCACATAGCATACCCTGCAAAAACAAGTTAGACGTCCTCTAATTGTTGTTGCATGTTTTACGTGGCTGCTATGGGTTTCTAGCAAGAACATTTCTTACCTACGCAAAAACCACAATGTGATATGCCAATTGCTATTTACCCTTCATAAGGACCCTTTTCATCGAATCCGATCCGACTAAAGTGGGAGAGACTGTCACCCGCTAGCCACCTTATGAAACAAGTGCATGTCAATCGGTGGAACCTGTCTCACGTAAGAGTACGTGTAAGGTCGGTCCGGGCCGCTTCATCCCACGATGCCGCCGAATCAAGATTGGACTAGTAACAGTAAGCATATTGAACAACATCAACGCCCACAACTACTTTGTGTTCTACTCATGCAAAGAATCTACGCAATAGACCTGGCTCATGATGCCACTGTTGGGGAACGTAGCAGAAATTCAAAATTTTCCTACGTGTCACCAAGATCTATCTATGGAGAAACCAGCAACCAGGGGAAGGAGAGTGCATCTACATACCCTTGTAGATCGCTAAGCGGAAGCATTCAAGAGAACGGGGTTGAAGGAGTCATACTCGTCGTGATCCAAATCACTGGAGATCCTAGTGCCGAACGGACGACACCTCCGCGTTCAACACACATACAGCCCGGTGACGTCTCCCATGCCTTGATCCAGCAAGGAGAGAGGGAGAGGTTGAGGAAGACTCCATCCAGCAGCAGCACGACAGCGTGGTGGTGGTGGAGGAGCGTGGCAATCTGCAGGCTTCGCCAAGCACCGCGGAGAGGAGGAGGACTTGGGAGAGGGAAGGGCTGCGCTGTAACTTCGTGTGAAGCTCCCATGCGCCTCCCACTATATATAGGGGTGGAGGGCCGGTTTCTTGCCCTCCAAGTCCATTGGGGCGTTGGCCAAGGTGGGAGGAAAGAAATCCCATCATTTCCTTCCCCATCGATTGTTATCCCCCTTTTAGGGATCTTGATCTTATCCCTTGGGATATGATCTTATTCCTTCTAAGGGGGATCTTGGTGTTTGACCAGGGGTGTGGGGCCTTTCCCCACTACCCACGTTCATGTGGGTCCCCCATGCAGGTGGGCCCCACTCCGAACCTTCTAGAACCTTCCGGTACAATACCGAAAAATCCCGAACTTTTTCCGGTGGCCAAAATAGGACTTCCCATATATAAATCTTTACCTCCGGACCATTCCGAACTCCTCGTGACGTCCGGAATCTCATCCGGACTCAACAACATTCGTAACCACATACAAACTTCCTTTATAACCCTAGCGTCATCGAACCTTAAGTGTGTAGACCCTACGGGTTCGGGAGACATGTAGACATGACCGAGACGTTCTCCGGTCAATAACCAACAGAGTGATCTGGATACCCATGTTGGCTCCCACATGTTCCATGATGATCTCATCGGATGAACCACGATGTCAAGGACTCAGTCGATCCCGTATACAATTCCCTTTGTCTAGCGGTATTATACTTGCCCGAGATTCGATCGTTGGTATACCGATACCTTGTTCAATCTCGTTACCGGCTAGTCTCTTTACTCGTTCCGTAACACATCATCCCGTGATCAACCCCTTGGTCACATTGTGCACATTATGATGATGTCCTACCGAGTGGGCCCAGAGATACCTCTCCGTTTACCGGAGTGACAAATCCCAGTCTCGATTCATGCCAACCCAACAGACACTTCCGGAGATACCTGTAGTGCACCTTTATAGCCACCTAGTTACGTTGTGGTGTTTGGTACACCCAAAGCATTCCTATGGTATCCGGGAGTTGCACAATCTCATGGTCTAAGGAAGAGATACTTGACATTGGAAAAGCTCTAGCAAACGAACTACACGATCTTTGTGCTATTCTTCGGATTGGGTCTTGTCCATCACATCATTCTCCTAATGATGTGATCCCGTTATCAACGACATCCAATGTCCATAGCCAGGAAACCATGACTATCTGTTGATCACAACGAGCTAGTCAACTAGAGGCTTACTAGGGACATATTGTGGTCTATGTATTCACACGTGTATTACGATTTCCGAATAATACAGTTATAGCATGAATAAAAGACAATTATCATGAACAAGGAAATATAATAATACTTTTATTATTGCCTCTAGGGCATATTTCCAACAAGTTGCTCATTTTTCACGCAGACAGTGGTCGGTGTGTGATGGTGTTGAACGGATTCTCCGGAATTTGGGAGCACAAAGTAGAGTAATGAGGAACTTAATTTTGCTCAAGTATTGGCTGTGAAGAAGACGAGAAGGAACTACAGTTGCAGGTGGAGTCACATGGAGTCTGGGAGTAGCAGCAGTGCTCATGGTGTATCTCAAGTCCAATGTACATGGAGGTTCGACGCACGGATGAATCCAAGGTGGTGGAGAATATTCGCCAAGGTGGAGTTTGTTAGAGTTGTGTCGAATATTATTGTACAAGTTAGGTTACAGTTGGACTTGGTTTTGGACTGTGTGTAGACAGGGTAGGAGTTGTGTCCTAATAGGACACTTGTATCCTAGGCCTCTCATATATAGCGGGGGTACGCACGATGTAACCTATGCCAACATAATAACACAGGCACGCGGGGGAGCCGGCGGCGTGTGACAGCGCCCGGGCGGCCAGGGTGTGGTATTGTGACGGTGTCATGGGAAGGAGCGCCCGTAGTCATGCCCCGGGGATGTAGCCATATCGGTGAACCTCGTTAACAAATCTCGGTGTCGTGCCTCGTGTGATTTATTGGTCCTCGGTAGATCAACGGAATGCCTCGGATTATTCTAACAACTATGAAGCACCATTGAACACGATGTCATTCCTGTGCTTCCATATCATCCAAGCCACGAGTGTCACCACCATCCATGTCTCCTTCCTTAAGTGTTGTGCTTCCATATCATCCAAGCCACGAGTGTCACCACCGTCCATGTCTCCTTCCTTAAGTGCTTCTACGGGCTGAGAGAAGTCCACCATTTTATCAAGGTCGCATCCACCATTGGCATCCATATAGGTTTGCCCCCAAGCATTGGTGATGCTGGTCCACACTTGCCGAGCTAGCACACAGCCCAACAGCAAGTGGTCGATCGTTTCCTGAGCTTGATCGCAGAAGGGGCATGCCGAGGGGTGAGGAAGCTGTCTTCTTTGCAATCTATCAGCCGTTCAACATCTATTCCTCGCCGCCAGCTAGGTGAAGAACTTGCAAGAGTTTGGTGCCCTTGATTTCCAAATCTGGGCAGCGCCATCAAACTCGACCATGCCTGCGAAGTAGGCCCTGTAGTTAAGCTGATTTTATAGAGAATTGCCCAATGCTCTCCCAAGCCCAATGAATCCTGTCTTCCGTGCCATGCGTGAGCACCACGTCCTGCGTCCTGTCGACCAGCGCAATGAACTCGAGCAAAGTTTGTAATATTCTGGGACGAAAACAGCATAGAGGTATAGCATATGCAAAGGGGTATGCTGATTTCTATACGATATCCTGGTGTACACATGGGTATCTTGGCTTGATTCGTACGGCCGTCCAACTCTAACCATGACCTTCTAAAATGTCAAATTGGTAGAGATGCCGGTCAATCTCGACCCTGTTCTGATGTAAAAAAAAATCTCGACTCTGTAAAAATTTAGACCAGATTCCGCTGACCTTCCCTGAGGACGATGATGACTGACATGTACAACGCCAATGGAGACAAATGAAAGGTGAAAATATGGTTTTCATTTGTTTAATTTGTACAACACACAGTAATAATTTTGCATGAAAATTTGTACAACTCACTGCTTTTGTAATTATGATAATGTAGTCAACAATCATATATGGGGATGATGAATGGGGTGGTAAGCATAGATGACATGTCTTTGTCCGCTCCATTTGAGGAGGAGGATTTTGCTTCAAAAAGAAGAAGGGGGGGGTGTGTGTTGGGGGGGGGGGGCGAGGGGAGCAATTTCTCAGAGGAGGAGGATAAAGCGTTGGTCATGGCATGGCAGAGTTTAAGCCTTGATCTGATAACAAGGACCGATCAAAGTATGAAGACCTACTAGGTGCATTGCATATTACTATCATCACAAGTGTCTCTTTCACTCAATTATATTCAAAGTAGGTGATAAGATTTTGAATTGAGCCCTATAAACCGAAAAGGAGGAACAAGTAGCTTAATGATTCGACAAAATAAAAAAGGAAAAAGAATTGTGCTCAATCTGCACGCCACCATGGAGTCTAGTCCTGCGCCGCTACCGGTCGTCATGTGCCCTAGCTCTCCGATGACCACCCCGTCGCTAGCCCTCCATCGGCCTCGACCATGACTCCCGCCCTCCGCCAGCCTTGTCCGTGATCCCACACCCTCCGCCGGCCACGCCCATGAGCCATTGCTCTATGCCAGTCGTGACTCGCCTTTTGGAGCATCTAGCATTACTACTCGCAATAAGCAACGGTGTCACCGATCCTTTGTGCACATGTCCATACAATTTACTTTCTTTTAAAAAAATGTATACACACACACACAAACTTATCTATTTATGTCAAACTGCAAGTGTTGGTCAAGCTCGACCAATCTTCTCATTTTCTGAAATCTTATGATGCACTTCTTAACGACAAATTGGTGTTGACGCTCATGTCTCTACTCCTATAAAAGACTCAGTTGGTGATGATGGTGTGTCTGCTATTCGTCATTTCTGACCATTAGATCTGCATCTAACGATGAGGTAAGTAGTGGCCTTTTTGCAACAATAGCTCACTTCTCTGCTCCAATTTGCAGAAAATCCCTTAATATCTTGAAACCAACCACATCCCTCCCTCACCGCATCAAAACGGTCCGAGGAATATATTTTGAGTGAAACAAGAGTGTCTTCTCTCAAGTTTGTGAACAAGTATTATTCTAATTTGGATTTGTTGCAATGCGCGGGCACATTGCTAGTGTTGGATGAATTTTAGATGACCTTTCTGCCAATATTTGCTAGGAGATTATCATTTTCTTTCTGAATATTTATGTCTGAATATTGTATTTCTTCAGAATATTTATGTCTAAATATTCATCAAAATGGCCATGGTGGAATTTCGAACTGCAGTGCAAGAGTCTTGTTTCATGTTGTTTGCTCCAGTTTATTGCATAGAGGTGATGTTGAAATGATTGCCTGCTTATGTCCTTGAGTGCATGGCATGGACTATCAAATTAATCAAATGCACCCATCTGAGTGTGAGCCTCCTCTGTCCTGAATTTGTCGCAGACAATAGCAGAAAGTTCAGCTCACCATAGATACAGACAAGACGTATTTTTGGAACCAATTCACATTCATTCTGTAAATCTGCAATTTCAGTATGTACAGCAATAGCAAAAGAGCAAAGATTTCTTGTATCCATTCAAGTATTTCCTGCACATCCACTTTCATTCAGATGCAACAAAACAACAAGGACTTATTTGTACATCCCATTCATTCAGTTACAGCAAAAACACCAACGTTTTTGCTCTACAGCGAAACAACAGCTTCGAAGGGCAAGGAAGCCGTCGGGACGCCGTCGCAGGGAGGTAGCACCACGGCCGCCGCCGGGTCTCCCTCGCGTGGGCCAGCACGAGGTTGCCTGCGGGCAGCGCCAGGTCGCTGGGTCGCGGAGATCACCATGGCGCGGGGGCATCACGGTGAGCGCGTGTATGCAGTCCAGTAACGATGTCAAAGAGGGAGTCGTGCGGCTAGCTCGGTGGCCACTCTCAGTCTACCATATACACGTGCGGTATGTTGGCACCGCCTCCATGCGCAGCGCCGCTTCTTCTTCCTTGTGCTGCCTCGCACAACTCTTTTCTCTCATGGTTTCTCTTAAGAACACAAGAACCCACGCACACACACAACCACGGAAGAAGGCCATCGGCTTTGCCCAGAACACTCTCCCTTGGTGAGCACAAAGACTACATTACTTTGCCCAGCCCTCACGGCCATACTTTCTATTCATCTGATCACCTTAAATACTAGTACAGAAAGACCCACACACGCACTGGCCAGCCGCCACACTCGGCTGCTAACCCCTACTAATCCAACTAAGGGCCTGTTTGGTTCCAATAAGTCACCTGACTTAGGCTGGTCACAGTGGGGAGGAACTTAGGAGTAACATCACACACTCCAATACAACTTTGCTTATGTGGCATGTATTTAATGAAGAGAGAGGTGTTTATGGTAACTAGCTAAGTTACCGAACATCACACACTCCAAGAAACAATGAGTCTATAACCTAATAAATACATCGTTGCATGACACTGCATAGATGTTCCTACCCACTATGGAGGTATTAACATAGTCTAGGGAATTGTGTAAGTTACTAGCTTATGTTCTTGTCCATTGTGACCAGCCTTATAAGTGACGTCTGTTTGGTTGTCACCTGACTTATAAGTCACCTGACATCCCTTCTCACACTTTTCCACACCAATCAATATCATGCATGTGGTGGGACCCACGCAAAAGGGGGTGACTTATAAGTTTTAAGTTGGGGTGGAGCAACTTATGACTTATAAGTTGGGGTGACTTATAAGTTGGGTTTTTTTGATAAAATAAGTCAATTTTTTCACTTTTCGACTTATAAGTTGGTGATTTATTTGGAACCAAACAGGCCCTAACCCATTATCTTGCATGCATCCATGCACGCACGATCCGCTCAGCCCGGCCACGCGCAAGGTGCCACGACGCGGCTGCCTCCAACGGCCCCTACTGCATGGCGAGTAAGTACATCTACAAATTGGGCATGGCCACGAACCGGTGCCCAGTTCCACCAGCACGCACACTCGCCATGCTTCTGCTGCGTCCCACATGTCCCGCGCACGCCCGACGAGTCCGACCACGCCAGACTCCGTGGCTTATTCCAACACGGCACAACAGCTAGTAGTGCTAGTAATTTAGCAGCTGGCGCGTGTGCATCGTGAACGTGAAGATCGAGGCCACCAACTAACAACCATCAATCAAGAGGGTGTTTGGATACTCTCTAGTCATGTGACTAGTAGTAGTCAGACTAGAAGTTTTTAGTCAGGCCCTGTTTGGAAGGTGACTACTACTAGTCAGCATTAAATGTCTCAGTATTAAATGTCCCTTGTGCAACACCAATTAGAGGAGAGAGAGGGGGACTTTAGTCAGTAAAAGTCAGGGGTGTTTGGAGGTTTACTGACTAAAGGTAACTACTACTAGTCTCTAGTCAGCAAAAGTTGGGGATGGGGTGACTAGGGACTAAACTAGTTTTAGTCACCCACTAGTCAGGGGTGTTTGGAGGTTTACTGACTAAAGGTGACTACTAATAGTCTCTAGTCTCTAGTCTCTAGTGATCCAAACACCCTCCAAGTCTCTCGCGCGTATGCACGAGAGGCCGACCGTTGAAATGGCCGGCGCCGCCGCGTCGGCGCAATGCATGCATTGGCTGGCTGTATCGGAGGCCTCGGTTATTAACTCGGCGGCGCCGGCGCAATGCATGCATTGGCTCGCCGTGGGCACGTCCAGGTTATTAACTCCACGGTGTTCGACCCAAAGCAGCAGCCTAGCTAGCTAGCTTCGTTTCCCAAGCCATCAGTAAATTATGGTGCGCTGGCGTTTAGTTTGCCAAGGAAACTTGCTCGTACTATAAGTACGCACGCCCGGTGCAGGGCAAGTCAAGGTAGCAGCGCGACTGAGAAGGGTTAGATCAGCCTCAGAGCTAGAACACGCAGGCTCCATGGCGTGCTTTCATGTTCGTTCAAGCGCTGCGGCTTTGGTCGTCGCCACCATGCTCCCGCTCCAAGCTTGCGGTGAAGGTAGTGAATGTAGTACGTACGTGAGCATACATCCGCATCCATAGTAATTCTTCATCTTTTGCTCACTTGTTTTGCTTCTGCTAGTTTCAGCATCTTCCTTGCCGCGGCCGCCTCGGAATCAGATGCGCAAGATGCTCGGCGCCAATGCGTCTTCCATGTCATCGAGCGGCGGCGGAGGTCACTCGGCGGAGCCGTTGGAGCTGGAGGAGTGCTCCAAGGACCTCCTGGAGGTCTCCCAGTATAACGCGCCGAGCATGGCCGGCGGCATGCCGACCTACAGCGTGGAGTTCACCAACACCTGCATCGACTGCGCCGTGTGCGACGTCCACGTCGCATGCGGCGACTTCGCCTCAAATGACGTCATCGACCCTGACAAGTTCCGCCGCCTCGCCTTCAACGACTGCCTCGTCAATGGCGGCGGGACCATCGAGCCCAGCTTCCCTGTGTCGTTTCAGTACGGCAACTCCTTTCCCTACCCGATGACAGTGGCGTCCGCCTCCTGTGACTGTAACTAGCAGCTATAGCTAGCTAGGGTATCGGTGACGAATGAAGCTATCTATTTTCATTACAAATAAAATCAAGTAGAGCTCGGATATCGGGCTTGTCGTCTCATCTTACTCTTCGAGCTACTGTTACCTATCAATGTATGGCATAGTTGGACGAGTCCATTGAAAAACATTTAAAGTTATGTCCCATTGTAGCAAATGTCAGGTAGCCTTCCATCCCTGTATCTTCGTCCTCACTTTACTCCAATATATAGATTAATTCTACACTATAAGGCAATGAGCAAGAGATAGAGAGGGGTAAAATGATAAGAAAAATAGGTCAGAAATGTTGGAGGAAATCCATCATTAGTTAGGTGGATAAATTAATTTAGCAATTCTGATAAAATAAGGAGATAATAAGTCACAACGTAGATTACAATCAAATGGTTGTGAACGAAACTCACATACGGACGTTTTGTTCTTGGGTCTATATACACAAGGAATCTTCATGTCCCGTTATGGAGGGCCTCGCTTAAAAAAAATACGCCCTATGAGAGCTTTACAAAGACTCACTAGAAAAAAAACACTTAAATCCGGAAGTAATGTTAAAAAATATTCAATTCTGGGAAAAAGGAGCAATACTGTATTCGTCTTCAAGAAAAACAGAAATTACGTTTTTATTATGGCTTGAAGCCAGTTAGAAAATGGATTCTATTTGAAGAGTGCCTAACCGCATGGATAAGCTCATATTAACTTGTCAATTTTGGATCCAATTCGGGATTTTCTTGGGAAGTTTCGGGAAGAAATTGGAATGGAATAATATAGATTCATACAGAGGAAAAAGTTCTCTATTGATGCAAACGCTGTACCTAGAGGATAGGGATAGAGGAAGAGGGAAAAATCAAAATGAAATAAATAAAGAATAAAGCCACCTATTCCATGACGGATTTAAACTTACCTTCAATTTTCATGACTTTAGTACGCTTAGTATTTCCGATGAATTCTTTATTTCTTTATATGCAAAAAAAGATTGTCTATTATTTTTCAGTGTAAGTAATATAATATGATAGTGTATGTAGCTTTTTCTACACACACTTTCTACACACAAATGAAAAACGGTTATGGATGCGGTAGTATTCTTTATTTCGATTCAACAAAGTGCCAATAGCTTCTAGATGCTGGCTAAGTGATTCAATCTTCGCCTTGGAATAAAAAGAATTGATATTGGCGTGATCTAACCTATTATGAAGAATCGGTCCTGCACTTGTCCTATCATAACTTTTTCATGTATAAAAATAAGAATGTTTTCGAAATAAAGTTGACCGTATATTGTAAAAAACATTGTGAAGCAAAAAAACTGTTGCCTTCATGGTAAAATAAATGGGGTTTTGCTTCTTTAAAAAATATATACTAGTGCAAAAGAAAGTCAAATTTAATCAGAAATAAGTTCTATTTTTTTTCATAATTATTCATTTTTATTTTCCTATATAAGGTGTGTATAGAAACTTCTTTGGTGCAGGTCATTGATGCCAATATGTCAGATGTACTCCTAATAGTCCTAGGTCAACTAGAGTACCTAGCAAGTAGGATTGCGGACACTGACAATGACCGAACTGTTCTCAATTAATGCATTTTGCAACCATACTTCTTACTTTGGAAACAAATACATACAAACACATGTACGTTGATCATCTTAGCCAAACATAGTTCAGTGCATACAAATACAAATTGTTCGTACTTAAGAATACATGATCCAAACATAGTTCAAACATAATATTGTTCATGGTGCATAACATGCTCGTCTTCCTTCTCCAACTCCTGTTGGATGCTCATCATCATCATTTTGTCATCCTCATTGTTCGAATCCAACGAGGCAATGAACTCGTTGAATATGAATTCGTCAAGGTCAGAGTCCCCATAGCCATCATTCCACGATGAATCCATTGGTGACCTAGAAATAATGACCGAAAGAATCAAAATCTCGCCCGGATATTTCATTGAGCACGTAGAGCGCGAGGTGTATATATGGGGAGTTAGACATACTGGGGTGACGTCCAGTGGTGGGGAACTACGGTCGGCGGCAATGTGGATTTTGGCCTCCAATAGTGAAGCCCTGGAGACGACGACGCAACGAGTTATTGACAGAACTCCGGTGGCGGCTGTGCGAACGACGACCAACAATAGAAAAGAGGAGAGAATTGGTTAGGCAAGGAAAGGGCGCGGATATGGGCGAATTGGCGCGGACACTAACGGTCAGTCCAAGGTGGCGGGCGCGTTCGTGCGTCCCCATATCCGCCTCAGATATGGGCCAAGTATGTGGAGTTCCAGTCAGTCTGGACGTTTGGGCCGGCTATGGGGAACCCGGTTGGGTGACTTTTTTTGACCGGACACTTATCGGGCAGCCCGCCCGGGCATTTGAGGTGGGTATGGAGGGTCCGGTTGTATATGCTCTAACTCCCAAAACATCCTGTTTTTAGGCTACATACTAACCAGTTCCCATAAAGTCAAGTCACCAAAACATTCCATTTGCTATTTCTCGCTTTCTTTTGAAAATGTAAACTTCATTTTGCTAGTTTTCGAGGATAAATTTTAACATGGTTCCTCTTAATCGTCTTTTGATAACCCACAAGTGTAGGGGATTAATTGTAGCTAAATTTTTTTAAATAATACTTTTTTATTAATTTTCATAAATATTACGCTGGATAAAAAAATTTCAAAAATAATACACCATCGGCCCGCTGCAGGCCGACTGGGCCTAGTCAGCCCACAGCAGGCCGATTGGATTCCAGTCGGCCTACAGCTGGCCGACTGGCCCCTGTCGGCCCACTGTGGGCTGATTGCGTCCTGTCGGCCCACTGTGGGCCGACTGGAGCTAATTGGCATAAAAAATATATGTTTAAAAAAATATTAATCATGTAATTAAAAAATGTTAAACATGTATAGAAAAATGTTCCTGATGTATACAAAAAATGTACAATATATATGCAAAAATGTTGACATAAAAAATATGTTTTGAAAAGTGTTAAGCATGTATTTAAAAATTGTTAAATATGTGTATAAAAATGTTCCTTATTTATAGAAAAATATAGAATGTGTACGAAAAAAAGTTGATACCAAAAAATTATGTTTGAAAAATATGTTTGAAAAGTTGACATTTTTTCAAATACATGATTAAAAATTGCTAAATGTGTGTATAAAAACTGTTCCTTATCTATAAAAAAAATATAGAATGTGTATGAAAAAAAGTTGACACCAAAAAAATATGTTTGAAAAAAATGTTCCAGTTCCATACAAAAAGAGAAACCAATCATATTTTTTTTCACAACCTTGATTTATTTTTTGTCACCAACTCACCAACATAATTTTTTGGTATCAACTTTTTTTCATACACATTCTATATTTTTGTATAAATAAGGAGCATTTTTTATACACGCATTTAACAATTTTTAAATACATGATTAACACTTTTTAAAACATACTTTTTATGTCAAATTTTTTGCATATATATTGTACATTTTCTGTATACATCGGGGAAAAAATTTATACACGTTTAACATTTTTTAATTACATGATTAACATTTTTTTAAACATATATTTTTTATGCCTATTTTTTTGCAAAAACAATTAGCCCACAGAGGGCCAATTAGCTCCAGTCAGCCCACAGTGGGCCGACAGGACCCAATCAGCCCACAGTGGGCCGACAGGGGCCAGTCGGCCAGCTGTAGGCTGACTGGAATCCAATCGGCCTGCTGTGGGCCGACTAGGCCCAGTCGGCCTGCAGCGAGCCGACGGTGTATTATTTTTGAATTTTTTTTACCCAGCGTAATATTTATGAAAATTAATAAAAAAATGTATTATTTAAAAAAAATAGAGGGGAATACCCCTTGGTTCCTAGTTGTATCTACACCCTATATGAGGAAAAATAATTAATAATTACAAAAGGTCAAAATAGTTCAGAAGTTTTTTTAGAATAAACTTGACTTTCTTTTGCACTATTATATAAATTTTCACGAATATAAAAGCAGCAGGGTAGAAAATAAAATTTATTTGCTATTATAGGTCACTATTCACACGATTTTGTCTGATTTTTTTTAAAGAAGTCAAAGGGATTTTTACTTTTGTGGAATCTTTGACAAGTACAATGGAAGGTCAAGTTTATTTCAAAATATTTTCAGATTTTGTTGATTTTTTATTTAATTACATTTTTTTTATAGGATGTAGATACACCCATAGACCAAACGTTCGCGACCATCAATTGTAGTCTTTTCGATAAGTAAGGGTGTCGAACACAACAAGGAGCTAAATGTAAAATTTGTATTCTCTAAGATTCTATCAAGTACTGGTACAACCCTATGCACAACAGCTGTTTTTTATCTAGAATCAAGAAATCAATCTACTTTCCAGGTATAAAGAGATATCTGTGCAAGATAATAAGAACTTATAAATAAAAGTTAGTTGCTGATTTGTAGAAGAACAATAAAGTAAAGGATTGTACCTAGGAAATAGAATATGAAACAAACGTGATCATCATCTACTGTAGTTTTTTATGTGGGAGAGGCCTATGCTAACGTGTAGCGAAATCCATTGACTACTAGTACTTATGATTAAAACTCTAGTAAGCATTGTAAGTACCAAACATCCATTGAGGTAAAATCCAATCATAGCATTAAGATCTAAGGTCCTCTTTAGTCCCATGTGCAACAACTCACGAACATGAGTTCTGGTTACAGTCACTCTAGCAACCCACCATAAGCAAATCAATCACATATTGCAACACTGGCCTACAGTGGGATCCCACACGTGCGTGCAAATGGTGGGCACCATAGGATAGCACCATAATAACATATAACTCAAATCGACCATAACATATCACATTAACCCATAGGACAAAAACAAACTACCCAGGCATAATAGAGATGCAACACATCATTGGATAATTATATATAACATCCAACACCATGTTCAAGTAGGAACTATAATGGGTTGAGGGAGAGTACTCCACTTCGTAGAGAGAGATAAATATGTCGATGGCAACGATGAAGTTGATGGAGGCGATCGTCGCGATGATGATTCCCTCTCTGGCGCTCTGGCGCCACTCCGAGAGGGGGAGAGAGGCCCCTCCTTGTTATTCTTCCTTAGCCTCCCCCTAGATAGGAGAAGGTTTCCCCCTCTGGTCCTTGGCCTCCATGGCTCACGGGGGCGAGAGCCCCTCATAGATTGGATCTCTCTGCTCTTGCTTCTCTCTGTTTTCTTCTCTGTTTCAGTATTGTTTTTGAGGTCGAGCACCATTTCTTAAATATTCGGAGATTGTAAGTTCGATCGGGCTGAAATTTCAAGGTGAGTTTTCCCCCATAAAATTAGCACTGTTGCAGCGAAAGAAGAGCTCCAACCGACATCCACAACCCCCACGAGGGTCCCTTCCATGAGTGGAGCTTAGGACGCGTCCCAAGACCGTGTGCCTATTAGAGATATGCCCTAGAGGCAATCATGTAGGATGATATTTCCTATGTGTTTATGAATAAAGATAGTCCTTGGACATTATCAATGATGTGTATCAACAAGTACGTGACTTGTTTGTGGGACTATGCATTGTATGGTGATTGTTCTAAAAGGTCCCTAGTCGAAAGGGTTTGTGGACGCGTAGCTGACTAGACTAGCATATGACACGGTGGATGACTCGGTCTCACTAGCCATGGAGCATTGGATGCTAGCCACATAATATGGGCTCGGAAGGATCTAGTCGGATTCGACATAGTCGGATCCGAGTTGAGAGAAGGTCCGAGTCAGATAGACCCGACTATGAGACGCAGCGATATGTCATATGTGAGTCTCTAGTACAACATATGTTCTATGTCCTAAGACCTGAGCTGACGCATGTGCTCAAGATGGTGACATACTTGATTTGGGCCGACCAAACGCTACTCCATGATTGGGTAGCTATAAAGGTATGTTTTGGACTTGTCAAGACCCATGCTTCGAGAAATGGTCAAGCAAGATGTGATTTGCCCTCCGATCAGAAGAGATATACTCTGGGGCCCTCGTGTGATCCGACCAAGATAAACATGGCCATGCAGCAAGGATTATGAGATAATCCGGTTTGTGGTCGACATCACTGGAACGAGAAAGAGGTCGGGCTAGCACAAGGATGACAGACTCGCCTTGAGCCCGACAACATATATCGTGTGGCAAAGGGAACATAAGTGTGACATGTTGTACATGTTCGCCATCCGGCTTCATTGTCTACTTGGTGGTTGGAACGCCTTGCTAGAGGCCGCTACCAGCCGAGCAGGTTGGAGGTGATCCGATATGCGACCAAGCCGACTTGAATCTAAGGGGTCGCGCACTTAAGGGAAGGAACCTCAGTGCTTGTATACCAGTTGGTGACAAGAGCACTACGAGCAGAGCTAAGAGGAGGCATAACAAAAAACAGATACAACCCGTTGCAAGGAAGGAAAGAGCAAGAGCTAGGGTTAAGTGCTCGAGTTACGGTTGTTGACTCGGGTTTTTTATTGGACCCCATTTTATTCTATTCGATTGATTGTATCGCAAAACACACATTGCTTAAATACCTTCTCTTTCTATTGAAACATAAAGGATTTCCAGTCACAGACTGCCAAATTTAGAAAAAAAAATGGAACCATTTACTATATTATTTGAGGCGAGGCTAAGACGAGATATGGGACTTCCCGCGCTAAGTTGTTTTAATCTCTGTACCTAAGTAACCGAACTTGAAAGTGCTGCTATGAGCTAGATTTGTGCGTACAAGGGAAGCCCACAGACTCCCTAGCGTCTCTACTTGGCCAAAAATGCGATCTCGAGGACCCCGAAAAACTCGAGACCGCTCTCGTCCATATTTAGGACGATTAGGGGGCCGAATAGTGGTAGAACCTGGTGAACCGGGCCTACTACTAAACATTGATTCTCTCTCCTAACCACTCTTAAATATATATAGATGCGTGTGTGTAGAATATTTTTTAAATTATAAGTAAAAGTACAAAAATAAAACAAAAATAAGATCAGAAAACAGAAAGACAGGCTATGGCTCCCGCGCTGTTGGGCCGACCCGTCAGGGGATCCCTTTGACGCGAGCCCAACGCCCTGCTCGCTGAACGCAACAAATAGCAGCGCCCGTTATAAACAGTCGATGCTTCGCAAAGGGAGCAGCTGACCTGGGCTGGCCCATTTAGGTAGCGCGCCGTCAACGACAGAAAACAGACCCTTGGTTTGATTCGAACCCGTGACCAAACAGTAAACACGATCGCGCCAGCTAGCTCTAGTGGAAAATTAGCAACGTGATATTTAAAGAAGCGAACAACCCGCAAAATTATCCCAGCGCCCTGCTCGCTGAACGCAACAAATAGCAGCACCAGTTACAAAGGTTTTTCCTATTTGCCGCTTGCTGCGGCAAATCGCCGGCGCGACGCACAGGAAATCTGAACGAGCGTTCGGGATGGCCGGCCCATTAAATGCTTGAGCGTTTCCGGTTTTGGGAACGTTCTAGCTGGTTCCCAGCCTGTTTTCTCCGGTTTTGGGACCTTCTAGGAGGTTCCTGAAACGTTTTTTTCATTTTATCTTTGTATCGTTTTTATGTTTATTTTTTTTCTGTTTTATGTTTTTTTTTATTTTTTCGCTTTTCTGTTTTCAAGGTTATTTTCTTTTCAAAAAAATATTTTGTGTTGCTCATAAATTGTTCAAAACTTCACAAAATGTTCTCATTTTCAAATTTTGTTCCTCACTTTAAAAAATGTTCATGCTTTCAATAAATTGTTCAAAACTTCACAAAATGTTCTCATTTTCAAAATTTGCCCTGACTTTATAAAATGTTCATGCCTTCAAAAAATGTTCTCATTTTCAAATTTTGTTTCTGAGTTTAAAAAAATTTCATGCTTTCAAAAAATTGTTCAAAAGTTCAAAAAATGTTGTTTTTAAGTTTTTGTTTACATCTATCCAAAATATTCTTGGTTTCGAAAATTGTTCACGTAATAGAAAAATTGTTTGACTTTTCCAAATATAGTTCGGCAGTTTCAATAATTTGTTCAGAAGTTAAAAAAATGTTCCTTTCTTTACAGTTTGTTCATAAATTCAGAAAATGTTAGCTATTTTCAAAAAAACTTCACAAATTGGAAAAAAAATACTCGTGTTTCTAAGTTTTGTTCGGGGTTTAAAAACTTGTTCAGAATTTCAGAAATGTTCCTGGCTTTTCAATTTTTGTTTGCAAATTCAAAACATGTTCTAGATATTAAAAAAATGTTCTCCTTTTCTTGATTTTGTTCACAGTTTCAAAAATTGTTCTTTTTCAATTTTTTGTTTAGATTTTTAATAAATGTGTCGTTTTTTTCCAAAAAATGTCAGTTCTTTTAAAAGTTAATGGTTTCAATAAATTTCTAGAGTGTTTATTTTTTTTCTAAAATTGTTCATGATTGAAAAATGTTTTACTTTTCCATAATTTTTTTGCATTTTCAAATAATTTACCAATTTATAGAATTTTTCCACAAATTTGAAATGTTTTTGTTTCAATAAATATTCCCTTTCCTAAATAAAAGTGTGTTCAAAATTTCTAATAATATTTAGATATGTCGACGCTCACAATTCTTATAAGCCACGCTGCAATTTTTAAACACCAAGGTAGTGTATTCCACTGGTTATGTACCACTGTGTACTACCAGGAGGTGCCTAGTACGAATCCTTGTGTGTCCATCTTTTTAAAGAATTTTGTACCAGTACCACTACTTAAAACATTGCGCTGCATATTAGTCAGAGAAGGTCTTTAGAACAGTTGGCTTGTTCCCTGGAATGAGAGTGACGCGGCGCGAGTTAGAACCCCCAATGTAGCGCGTATTATTTTTGCTGATTTTTTCCCGCATTGCGGGGTTCGCTACCCGGGGCTGGCCCGTTCGTTCGGCGCCTGTGCAATGCGCCGCCAGTCTGCCGCGCATAATGCGGCAGATAGGAGGTCCCCGTTACAAACAGTCGATGCTTCGCAAAGGGAGTAGCCGACCTGGGCTGGCCCATTTAGGTAGCGCGCCACAGAAAACGGACCCTTGGTGTGATTCGAACCCGTGACCAAACAGTAAACACGATCGCGAGATTTTTGGGCATGGTCCAGCGAGAGAAATGGCCGTTTCTCAGTGAAGTCGGCTTATCATATGATCATGACCACAAAAGAGAGCAGAGAGAACTGGATGGATGTTAATGCAGGAAATTCAGCATCGAGCGCGACGCGAAAGACATGGACAGATCTCTGGCACATAAGGATCCCATCCAAGCTAAAGGTTTTCTTGTGGCGCCTGGCGCGACATTCGATGCCAACAGCGGACATTTTACATCATCGCCACATGTCGGATACACACTTGTGTAATTTGTGCGGGTGCGAGGATTCATGGAGGCATGCCCTGCTGGAATGCACTATGTCGAGATGCATTTGGGCCCTTGCTGATGAGGCTCTGATAGATAAGGTAAGCCAAAACCAGGAGATCGACGCAAAAAACTGGTTATTCTCGATGCACGACGAGCTACCAGAGAAAGATTTTGTCTTGCTGGTTGTCACACTCTGGGTTGTTTGGCGAGCAAGAAGGAAGGCGATTTATGAGGACACTATGGCAACAAATTGTTTCATCCAGTCTTATTTATCAGATATTTACGTCCTGGAAAAGCCATGCAACAACACAGCGGGTCAATCTAGGGTCCGCCCTACGTGCTGGATTCCGCCTCCTGATGGTTTCTTAAAGATCAATGTTGATGCTGCGATAGCACGGGGTCGAGGAGTTGCAGTAGCTATTTGCCGTAGCAAAGAGGGAGTTTTTCAGGGACATCCGCCATTGTCGTCAGGAATATATCCGATCCTCCTACGGTTGAAGCGTTAGCTATCCGGAAGGCACTAGCACTTGATGAGGATCTCAATGTCCAAAGCATACATGTTGCATCGGATTGCAAGGTGGTGGTGGACGACATCAAGCAGAAGCATTTGGCAAGCTATGGAGCAATTTTACATGAAATAACTGATCATAGTCATTCTTTCCAAAGTTGTAATTTTGTTCACGAGTTTAGGAGCTCGAATTTCGAGGCTCATAATTTAGCGAAGCATGTTCTACGGTTGGGGGTGGGCCGCCATGTTTGGTTAGGACACCCCGGAGACCTTTCTTTCGTACATGTAAACTTGAGCTCGGTTTAAATAAAGCTTCGCGAGATTATCTAAAAAAAAAAGTAAACACGATCGCGGCAGCTAGCTCTAGTGAAAAATTAGCAACGTGATATTTAAAGAAGCGAACAACCCGCAAAATGATCCCCAAAGCGTGTGTGTGGGGGTTTGAACACACGACCTCAACTGAGTGAACAGCGACTGTGTACATCTACTTGCTTGTCTAAAAATGCTAGCTCAATTAATACAAACTATACGCGGCAAAAGAAACTTAATTTTTTTGAAAAACGTGGTTTACTTTTCACAAAAGTAAATATATTTAGAAAGCCGAACATTTTCAAAATTTGCTAACATACTTTTAATGACACGGACATTTTTTGAGAATTTAAAACATTTTGTTAAAGGAGGAACAAAACTGAAAGCGAGAACATTTCCGAAAGTGCGATTCGCCAACCCAGGTCGCCTCGCCTGTGCGTTTCGCCGACAGTTTGACGCAAAGTGGGTCGAATATTATTTTCCCTCGTGCATGAGGTGGAACTGGAAGCTTGCAACACGCCGGCACGCACATAGACAGCCATCCACATGCCCAAGCCTCATCCGTACAGCGCTTTGCAAATGGCGAGCGCCATTCCCCTTCGGTGCGGGGACAGAGATGGCCTAGTACACGAACAACAGAAGTATTGTACGTAGTACATTAAGCCGCGATTCCATACGATGCTCGATCCAGCGGACTACCTTGCTTTGGCCTGTTATATACCAAACGCTGCTCCTATGTGAGTACGTATGTGCGTATGCGTCTTCATGGTATTTGATTGGGGGCAATCTTAATCAATACTATGTTTAGAGGGGGTGTACTATGTAGTAAACACACAAAGTTACCCTTTTAAAAAAAATAGAGGGGGTGTATTAAAATCGGATCCCTTAATTACATGACACCTCATTAAAATTGTTTATGATCCCCTACCACAAGAGGTCTCATTTCTTAGAACAGATTTATTGGATTGCGCCTTGCGTGTATACCATCCAAAGGAAGGGTATGAAAATATTGGGTGGAGTTAGCTTTTCGATGAAGAACCGTCCGAGCCAAGCCCTGTTAGTAGGACCCCCCCGCAATAATGGATTATAGAAGAATATTATTCCAAATACTCCTCTGGACGCATATAGTAGCATTGCGATTCCGAATCTTTTTTATTTATAAATATGAACAGAAAAAATTCATTGTATCGTTGGGTCGGAGCGGAAGAGGAAATTGCATCATGTAACCACAACATTTCTCTCTTTTTTTTCTGCCCCAGGCTTTGCAACATTTCGAAATCAGGAAATTGCGACAGGAGCAGGTGCTATTAGAGAACAATTAGCATATATGGATTTGCGAATTATTATAGAGAATTCATTGGTTGAATGGAAGGAATTAGAAGACGAGGGGTATAGTGGAGATGAGTGGGAAGATAGAAAAAGACGAATAAGAAAAGTTTTTTTGATTAGACGCGTGCAATTGGCAAAACATTTTATTCAAACAAATGCAGAACCAGAATGGATGGTCTAAGAAAGGAAAACGAGCAAATTACTAGGAGATTTATTGTGAGTGTTTGGTTTTCAACCCACTACATCCTTGGGTGAGGTCTGAGGCAAGAAACGAGCATATTACTAGGAGATTTATTATGAATGTTGGATTTTCAACCCACTAAATCCTTGGATGAGGTCGGAGGAAAACAAGAAGATTAGGAGATTTATTATGAGTGTTTGGTTTTCAACCCACTAACTCCTTAGGTAAGGTCTGAGGGAGGAAAAAGAGCAGATTACTAGGAGATTTACTATGAGTGTTTGGTTCTCAATCCACTAAATGCTCATACTACTTATTTTCCAGGAATTCCTGAGTTGTTAGCCCACTAATAGACCCACTCTGAGTGGGATATGGCTCTTAGCATCTTTTTCTACACAGTATAATTAATGCTTTGATCTGTTGTGGCTAATCTTCCTATATTATGTAGTAAACCAATTAAATACAACACCATTTTAGATACAACACTCAGATAAAAATGCATTGGGGTGGTTGTCCCTCAGACTACTCATAATGGGAGTTAGTAACATAAATAGTAACATGCATGCTGCATAGACAAAAAAAATAATGTGACAAGTAATTGAAGAGGAAAGAGGCAAATGGAGTACTCTAAAATAATAAATGTTACCACGACATAGCGCTTTCCAATGAAAAATAACTCTAAAACAATAAATAAAGATCTCTATGTTATCACACATATGACACTTTCACTGTTGAATAGTAACATAAACTAGTAATAGATGCATGTTACTAGTCTAAGTGAGTCACCACTATTAGCACATTTTCCCTCTCGAAGACGGCTTGGGTGAGGTACGGCAGAGGAAAATGAGCAAATTACTAGGATATTTAGTATTAGTGTTTGGTTTTCAACCCACTAAATGCTTAGACGACTTATTTTCCAGGAATATCTCGGGTTGTTAGTAGACTAACAAACCCACTTTGAGTGAAGATATGGCTCTTAGCATATTTCCCCTCTCCAAGTGGTTTGGGTGAGGTTCGAGGGAGGAAAACGAGCAGATTGCTAGGAGGTTTGTTATGAGTGTTGTTTTCAACCCACTAAATGCTTGGACGACTTATTTGCCACGAATATTTAGGGTTGTTAGCCGACTAACAAAACCACTTCATGTGGAGATATGGATCTTGGCATATATTTTTAACATAATATAATTAATGCTCTTATTCAGTGTGGCTAATCTCCTAGTTAATTTCTCTCATTTACTTCTCTTTATAACTTGGTCACAATATTGAGATGCATACATAATCCCTAAACTAATTAAATGTAACACCACTTTAGATAAGAAACAATGCATTGAGGTGGTTGTCTACTCGGATTACTCATAGTGGGAGTAATATAATAGATACTAACATGCATGCCACATAGAAAAAAATTTGTGACAAATAATTAAAGAGGAGAGATAAATGGAGTTTTAGGTCGTGCACGGATCTTTAGGTCTTCAATTGAACTAGGAAACATGTATGACATTCCATAAAAAAAGGATGTCTTTAAATTTGTTATCAGCTGTATTTTGACGATATAATTTTGTGACATGATAGACATGTTTTGTTGGCCAAGTTGTAGGCCTAAAACCCCCTCAAGACCGGATTATAAGTGACCTTTGGATATCAGCTATTCCTGTCTTGTTAGTCATCCAACCATTTAATCTTCCTGCATTAGTTTACCATAGCAATCCTCCACTAATGCATGCGAGCATGCATGAGCGTGGGGATTATCTATTGTCACGGTAGATGTTGCATGGATATATAGACCAACAGTTACTCCCTTCGTACCGATGCATTAGGCATATTACAAAAACCAAATAATCCCAAAACACTTAGGACGTGTTTGGCACTCATCATACAGCCCAACCAAGCCCTACTAGATGCAGCTTTTTTCGTGTTGAGCTATTTGGCGATACTCCCTCCGGTCCTTTTTACTCCACGTATTAAATTTATGTCAAGTCAAACTTTGCAAAGTTTGACCAAATTTATATTTAAAAAATGTCGACATCAACAATACCAAATATATACACTATGAAACTACATTTCATTATGAATCTAACAATATTGATTTGGCATTTTGAATTTTGATAATCTTTTCTATAAGTTTGATCAAAATAGAGATACTTGGACTTCGAACAAAACTTATATGCAGACTAAAAAGGATCGGAGGGAATATGCAAACAATGTTGGACCTGCACGGCATGATTCTTAAAGCACCACTAAGTCTGGCTTGCTGGGAACGACCGAATAGGCAGTTTCCAGCAAGCCAGGCCCCAGCGATGCTTTGGAGGGCAAATGGGTGGCTCCGATGACACATGCCTGTACGTGGTTTGCACGTATTCTCCTCTAATCACACCTCTTTAATCTCTTTCATCCCTTCTACATAACTATGATTTGATTCGAGATAAACTGTACACGAAAAATATGCGCTTCGGTGTTTTGATCCCATTCAGCCGACCGGATCATAATTTCGTTCATTATATAAGTTGAATTTCGTGTTCCTATTTAGATCCTTTGTGGACGAATTTCGACAAATTCGTAGCACACGATCGACCATTTGAAGTTTTCTTTGACGAGTAGCTTCACCTCGTTGTACAACTTCCTACAGCCCAGCGCCACGCAAGCGGTCGGTGACGAACTCGATGTACTGGCTCATGAGGTCGTCGTTCATGCTGACGAGCGCGTAGGGGATATGCACACACAGAGCATATTGGGAATGTTCTGGATCATGACGGTGGTGACATGCGGATTGCACCACTCCGACACAGTCCTCGGCGTCGGTGGCCTCGTCGTGAACGTCGACAACCTCGTGGCCGACTTGCGGGCGTGCTCGGCTGGTACAACCTTCGCCTGCCGCCGCCATAGCTCCCTGCTCCTTCCCCCGTCTCATGCTGCTGCACCTGCATCCGATGCAGGCCGGCCTTCCATCCGCGAGGGCGCGACACTGGCTCTGGCGACTAGCTCGCCATCTAGGAGGCCACCACCGCCGACCTCTGCGACCTGGAGCTCTTGATCTCCTCAATCTCCGGCGCAATGCCGTCCAAGGCACCACAGCAGCACCAACAGCCGTTCAGGGAGATCACCGACCAGGTTGTCTCCAAGTTCCACAAGGTGATCTCCATCCTCGACCGCATCGGCCACGCCCGCTTTCGCCACGGCTCCGTCTAGTCCCCTCCTCCTCCAGCTCTGGCCACTCCTCCCCCTCCCGCACCGCACGCTCTGGCCGTCGAGCCGGCCAGGTCCGCTCCCGCAATCACAGAGCCTGACGTTGCAATTCTTCTCGTCGGTGACCGCCGATGAGGGGAGGGTGTCCATGAAGGAAATATGCCCTAGAGGCAATAATAAAGTTATTATTTATTTCCTTATTTCATGATAAATGTTTATCATTCATGCTAGAATTGTATTAACCGGAAACATGATACATGTGTGAATGCATAGACAAAACAAGATGTCACTAGTATGCCTCTACTAGACTAGCTTGTTAATCAAAGATGGTTATGTTTCCGACCATGAACAAAGGAGTTGTTATTTGATTAACGAGGTCACATCATTAGTAGAATGATCGATTGACATGACCCATTCCTTAGCTTAGCACACGATCGTTTAGTATGTTGCTACTGCTTTTATCCATGACTTATACATGTTCCGTAACTATGAGATTATGCAACTCCGTTTACGGAGGAACACTTTGGTGCTACCAAACGTCCACAACGAATCGGGTGATTATAAAGGAGTACTACAGGTGTCTCCAAAGGCAGATGTTGGGTTGGCGATTTCGAGATTAGGTTTTGTCACTCCGATTGTGGAGAGGTATCTCTGGGCCCTCTCGGTAATACACATCACTTAAGCCTTGCAAGCATTACAACTAATGAGTTAGCTGTGAGATGATGTATTACGGAACGAGTAAAGAGACTTGCCGTAGTAACGAGATTGAACTAGGTATTGGATACCGACGATCGAATCTCGGGCAAGTAACATACCGATGACAAAGGGAACAACGTATGTTGTTATGCGGTCGACCGACAAAGATCTTCGTAGAATATGTAGGAACCAATATGGGCATCCAGGTCCCGCTGTTGGTTATTGACCGTGAATAGTTCTAGGTCATGTCTACATTGTTCTCGAACCGTAGGGTCCGCACGCTTAAGGTTTCGATGGCGGTTACTATGAGTTTATGTATTTTGATGTACCGAAGGAGTTCGGAGTCCCGGATGTGATCACGGACATGACGAGGAGTCTCGGAATGGTCGAGACATAAAGATTGATATATTGGAAGCCTATGTTTGGAGTTCGGAATGGTTCCGGCTAAAACGGAATTTCTCGAGTACCGGAGGTTACGGAACCCCGGAGGTAAATGGGCCTCGATGGGCCTTAATGGAAAGGAGAAGGGCAGCCCTAGGAGGGCGCCGCCCCCTTTCCTAGTCCTACTAGGACTAGGAGAAGGGGCCGCCCCCTCTCTCTCTTCCCCCTCAGGAATCCTAGTCCAACTAGGATTGGGGAATCCTACTCCCGAGAGGAGTAGGACTCCCAGCGCACCTCCTTAGGCCATGGCCCCTCCCCTGGCTCCTTTATATACGGGGCAGGGGCACCTTAGAACACACAAGTTGATCGTGAGATCGTTCCTTAGCCGTGTCGGTGCCCCCCACCATATTCCACCTCGGTTATACCGTCATGAAGCTTAGGCGAAGCCTGCGCGGTGAAACATCAAGATCGCCACCACGCCGTCGTCTTGACGGAACTCTCCCTCGACACTCGGCTGGATCGAGTACGAGGGACGTCATCGAGCTGTACGTGTGTCAAGAACTCGGGCGTCGGAGTAACGGCGCCGGATCGGTCGGATCGCGAGGAGAACGTCGACTACTTCCTCTACGTTGTGATCGCCCGCCGGGTCTACAAGGGTATGTGGACAACACTCTCCCTCTCGTTGCTATACATCACCATGATCTTGCGTGTGCGTAGGAATTTTTTGAAATTACTACGTTCCCCAACAAATGGTATCGAGCCTAGGTTTTTCTATGGTTTGATGTTTTGCACGAGTAGAACACAAGTGAGTTGTGGGCGATACAAGTCATACTACCTACCAAAGCATGTCATACTTTGGTTCAGCGGTATTGTGAGATGAAGCGGCCTGACCGACATTACGCAGACGCTTACGCGAGACTGGTTTCACCGCCACGAGCACTCGTTGCTTAAAGGTGACTGGTGGGTGTCTGTCTCTCTCACTTTAGTTGAACCGAGTGTGGCTACGCCCGGTCCTTGAGAAGGTTAAAACGGAGTCTATTTGACGAAGTATCGTTGTGGTTTTGATGCGAGGTGAGATTGGTTCTTGCTTAAGCCCGTAGCAGCCACGTAAAATTTGCAACAACAAAGTAGAGGACGTCTAACTTGTTTTTGCAGGGCATGTTGTGATGTGATATGGTCAAGACGTGATGCTATATTTTATTGTATGAGATGATCATGTTTTGTAACCAAAGTTATCGGCAATCGGCTGGAGCCATATGGTTGTCGCTTTATTGTATGAAATGCAACGCCTGTAATTGCTTTACTTTATCACTAAGCGGTAGCGATAGTCGAGAAGCAATAGATGGCGTGAGCGACAATGATGCTACGATGGAGATCAAGGTGTCGCGCCGGTGGCGATGGTGATCACGACGGTGCTTCGGAGATGGAGATCACAAGCACAAGATGATGATGGCCATATCATATCACTTATATTGATTGCATGTGATGTTTATCCTTTATGCATCTTATCTTGCTTTGATTGACGGTAGCATTTTAAGATGATCTCTCACTAATAATTATCAAGAAGTGTTCTCCCTGAGTATGCACCGTTGCCAAAGTTCGTCGTGCCTGCACACCACGTGATGATCGGGTGTGATAAGCTCTCGTCCATCTACAACGGGTGCAAGCCAGTTTTGCACACGCGGAATACTCAGGTTAAACTTGACGAGCCTAGCATATGCAGATATGGCCTCGGAACACGGAGACCGAAAGGTCGAGCGTGAATCATATAGTAGATATGATCAACATAAGATGTTCACCATTGAAAACTACTCCATCTCACGTGATGATCGGTTATGGTTTAGTTGATTTGGGTCACGTGATCACTTAGATGACTAGAGAGATGTCTATCTAAGTGGGAGTTCTTAAGTAATATGATTAATTGAACTTAAACTTATCATGAACTTAGTCCTGGTAGTATTTTGCAAATTATGTTGTAAGATCAATAGCTTGCGTTGTTGCTTTCATATGTTTATTTTGATATGTTCCTAGAGAAAATTGTGTTGAAAAATGTTAGTAGCAATGATGCGGATTTGATCCGTGATCGAGGTTTATCCTCATTCTTTGCACGTAAGAATTATGTCCTTAATGCACCGCTAGGTGCAGACCTATTGCAGAGAGCGGATGCACGTTATGAACGTTTGGCTAGCTCAATATGATGACTACTTGATAGTTTTGTGCACCATGCTTTATGGCTTAGAATCGGGACTTCAAAGATGTTTTGAACATCATGGACCATATGAGATGTTCCAGAATTGAAGTTAATATTTCAAGCAAATACCGAGTTGAGAGATATGAAGTCTCCAACAAGTTCTATAGCTAAAAGATGGAGGAGAATCGCTCAACTAGTGAGCATGTGCTCAGATTGTCTAGGTACTTCAATCGCTTGAATCAAGTGGGAGTTAATCTTCCAGATAAGATAGTGATTGACAGAATTCTCTAGTCACCATCACCAAGTTAGTAGAGCTTCGTGATGAACTATAATATGCAAGGGTTAGTAAAGACTATACCTGAGCTCTTCGCAATGCTAAAGGCTGCGGAGGTAGAAATTAAGAAGGAGCATCAAGTGTTGATGGTTAACAAGATCACTAGTTTCAAGAAAAGGGCAAAGGGAAAGAAAGGGGAACTTCAAGTAGATTGACAAGCAAGTTGTCACTCCCACGAAGAAGCCCAAAGCTGAACCAAAGCTGAAACCGAAAGTGCTTAATCGCAAAGGAAATGGTCACCGAAGCGGAACTGCCCTAAATATTTGGTGGATGAGAAGGATGGCAAAGTGAAAAGGGTATATTTGATATCTGGTGTTTGATGTGTGCTTTACTAGTGTTTATAGCAACCCTCAATTATTTCGTGCGGTTCGGTTGCTAAGAGTAGTAACTCAAACGGAGTTGCGAATAAATGAAACTAGTTAAGGGTGAAGTGATGATGTGTGTTGAAAATAGTTTCAAGATTGATATGATCATCATCGCACTCCCTATACTTTCGGGATTAGTGTTGAACCTAAATAAATGTTATTTGGTGTTTGCGTTGAGCATGAATATGATTTGATCGTGTTTATTGCAAAACGGTTATTCATTTAAGTAAGAGAATAAACTGTTGTTCATTTACATGAATAAAACCTTATATGGTTACACGCCCAATGAAAATGGTTCATTGGATCTCGATCGTAGTGATACACATATTCATAATATTGAAACCAAAAGATGCAAAGTTAATAATGATAGTGCAACTTATTTGTGGCACTTCGCCGTTTAGGTCATATTGGTGTAAAGCGCATGAAGAAACTCCATCTTGATGGGATTTTGGAATCACTTGATTATGAATCACTTGATGCTTGCGAACCATGCCTCATGGGCAAGATGACTAAGACTCCGTTCTCCGAACAATGGAGCGAGCAACCGACTTATTGGAAATAATACATACCGATGTATGCGATCCAATGAGTGTTAAGGCTCGCGGTGGGTATCGTTATTTTCTGACCTTCACAGATGATTTGAGCAGATATGGGTATATCTACTTGATGAAACATAAGTCTGAAATAGTTGAAAGGTTCAAAGAATTTCAGAGTGAAGTGGAAAAATCGTCGTGACAAGAAAATAAGATTTCCACGATCTGATCGCGGAGACAAATATTTGAGTTACGAGTTTGGTCTTCAATTAAAACAATGTGGAATAGTTTCACAAATTCATGCCACCTGGAACACTACATCATAATGGTGTGTCCGAACGTCATAACCGTACTTTATTGGATATAGTACAATCTATGATGTTTCTTACCGATTTACCAATATCGTTTTGGGATCATGCATTAGAGATAGCTGCATTCACGTTAAATAGGGCACCATCTAAATCCATTGAGACGACACTATATGAACTGTGGTTTAGCAAGAAACCAAAGTTGTCGTTTCTTAAAGTTTGGGGCTGCGATGCTTATGTGAAAAAGTTTCATCTGATAAGCTCAAACCCAAATCGAGAAGTGCGTCTTCATAGAATACCCAAAGGAAATTGTTGGGTACACCTTCTATCACAGATCCGAAGGCAAAACATTCGTTGCTAATAAATGGATCCTTTCTAGAGAAGGAGTTTCTCTCGAAAGAAGTGAGTGGGAGGAAAGTAGAACTTGATGAGGTAATTGTACCTTCTCCCTTATTGAAAGTAGTTCATCACGTAAATCTGTTCTCGTGAATACTACACCAATTAGTGAGGAAGCTAATGATGATGATCATGTAACTTCAGATCAAGTTACTACCGAATCTCGTAGGTAAACCAGAGTGAGATCCGCACTGAGTGGTACGGTAATCCTGCTCGGAAGTCATGTAACTAGACCATGATGAACCCACGAACTATGAGGAAGCGATGATGAGCCCAGATTCGCGAAATGGCTTGAGGCCATGAAATCGAGATGAGATCCATGTATGAGAACAAAGTGTGGACTTTGGTGGCGTTGCCGATGATCGGCAAGCCATAGAAAATAAATGGATCTTCAAGTGGAAGACTTAACGGCGATAGTAGTGTTACTATCTACAAAGCTCGACTTGTCGCAAAAAGGTTTTGACAAGTTCAAGGTGTTGACTACAATGAGATTTTCTCAACTGTAGCGATGCTTAAGTCTGTCCGAATCATGTTAGCAATTGCCACAATTTATGAAATTTGGCAAATGGATGTAAAACTGCATTCTGAATGGGTTTTAGGAGGAAGAGTTGTATATGATGCAATCGAAGGTTTTATCGATCCAAAGGAGCTAACAAAGTGTGCAAGCTCCAATGATCCATCTATGGACTGGTGCAAGCATCTCGAGTTGGAATATATGCTTTGATGAGTTGATCAAAGCATATAGTTTTATCTGAACTTACAAAGGAAGCTCTGATTTACTAAAAAGTGAGTGGGAGCACTACAGCATTTCTGATAAGTATATGTGAATGACATATTGTAGATCGGAAATAATGTAGAATTATTCTACAAAGCATAAAGAAGTGTTTGAAAGGAGTTTTTCAAAGAAAGACCTCAGTAAAGCTACTTACATATTGAGCATCAAGATCTATAGAGATAGATCAAGATGCTTGATAAGTTTTTTTTAATGAGTACATACCTTGACAAGATTTTGAAGTAGTTCAAAATGAAACAGTCAAAGAAAGAGTTCTTGCCTGTGTTACAAGGTGTGAAATTGAGTAAGACTCAAAACCCGACCACGGCAGAAAATAGAAAGAGAATGAAAGTCATTCACTATGCCTTGACCATAGTTTCTATAAAGTATGCCATGCTGTGTACCAGATCTATTGTATACCCTGCACTGAGTTTTGCAAGGGAGTACAATAGTGATCTAGGAGTAGATCACTGGACAGCGGTCAAAATTATCCTTAGTGGAATAAGGATATGTTTCTCGATTATGGAAGTGACAAAAGTTTCACGTAAAGGGTTACGCCGATGCAAGTTTTGACACTGATCCGATGACTCTAAGTCTCGATCTAGATACATATTGAAAGTGGGAGCAATTAGCTAGAGTAGCTTCGCGTGCGAGCATTGTAGACATAGAAAAATTGCAAAATACATAACGGATCTGAATGTGAAAGACCCGTTGACTAAGACTCTCTCACAAGCAAAACATGATCACACCTTAGTACTCTTTGGGTGTTAATCACATAGCGATGTGAACTAGATTACTGAATCTAGTAAACCCTTTGGGTGTTGGTCACATGGCGATGTGAACTATGGGTGTTAATCACATGATGATGTGAACTATCGATGTTAATCACATGGTGATGTGATCTAGATTATTGACTCTAGTGCAAGTGGGAGACTGAAGGAAATATGCCCTAGAGGCAATAATAAAGTTATTATTTATTTCCTTATTTCATGATAAATGTTTATCATTCATGCTAGAATTGTATTAACCGGAAACATGATATATGTGTGAATGCATAGACAAAACAAGATGTCACTAGTATGCCTCTACTAGACTAGCTTGTTAATCAAAGATGGTTATGTTTCCTGACCATGAACAAAGGAGTTGTTATTTGATTAACGAGGTCACATCATTAGTAGAATGATCGATTGACATGACCCATTCCCTTAGCTTAGCACACGATCGCTTAGTATGTTGCTACTGCTTTTATCCATGACTTATACATGTTCCTCGTAACTATGAGATTATGCAACTCCGTTTACGGAGGAACACTTTGGTGCTACCAAACGTCACAACGAATCGGGTGATTATAAAGGAGTACTACAGGTGTCTCCAAAGGCGATGTTGGGTTGGCGATTTGAGATTAGGTTTTGTCACTCCGATTGTCGGAGAGGTATCTCTGGCCCTCTCGATAATACACATCACTTAAGCCTTGCAAGCATTACAACTAATGAGTTAGCTGTGAGATGATGTATTACGGAACGAGTAAAGAGACTTGCGTAACGAGATTGAACTAGGTATTGGATACCGACGATCGAATCTCGGCAAGTAACATACCGATGACAAAGGAACAACGTATGTTGTTATGCGGTCTGACCGACAAAGATCTTCGTAGAATATGTAGGAACCAATATGGGCATCCAGGTCCCGCTGTTGGTTATTGACCGTGAATAGTTCTAGGTCATGTCTACATTGTTCTCGAACCGTAGGGTCCGCACGCTTAAGGTTTCGATGAAGTTACTATGAGTTTATGTATTTTGATGTACCGAAGGAGTTCGGAGTCCCGGATGTGATCACGGACATGACGAGGAGTCTCGGAATGGTCGAGACATAAAGATTGATATATTGGAAGCCTATGTTTGGAGTTCGAATGGTTCAAGTAAAACGGAATTTCTGCGAGTACCGGAGGTTACGGAACCCCCGGAGGTAAATGGGCCTCGATGGGCCTTAATGGAAAGGAGAAGGGCAGCCCTAGGAGGCGCGCGCCCCCCTTTCCTAGTCCTACTAGGACTAGGAGAAGGGGCCGCCCCTCTCTCTCTTCCCCTCAGGAATCCTAGTCCAACTAGGATTGGGGAATCCTACTCCCAGAGGAGTAGGACTCCTGGCGCACCTCCTTAGGCCGCCGCCCCTCCCCTGGCTCCTTTATATACGGGGCAGGGGGCACCTTGAACACACAAGTTGATCGTGAGATCGTTCCTTAGCCGTGTCGGTGCCCCCCACCATATTCCACCTCGGTTATACCGTCGAAGCTTAAGCGAAGCCTCGCGCGGTGAAACATCAAGATCGCCACCACGCCGTCGTCTTGACGAACTCTCCTCGACACTCGGCTGGATCGAGTACGAGGGACGCCATCGAGCTGTACGTGTGTCAAGAACTCGGGGCGTCGGAGTAACGGCGCCGGATCGGTCGGATCGCGAGGAGAACGACGACTACTTCCTCTACGTTGTGATCGCTTCCGCTTCGGGTCTACAAGGGTATGTGGACAACACTCTCCCCTCTCGTTGCTATACATCACCATGATCTTGCGTGTGCGTAGGAAATTTTTTGAAATTACTACGTTCCCCAACAGTCCAAGGGCCGGAGCAGGCCGCGACTAGTACACTGGCGCCGGAGGCAGCGCTGGCGACGACCAGTAGTCGTGCTCGTGGTTCCCTCTGCGGTCAAAGCACATGTGTGTTCTACTGTAATCTCTCTGTTAAGTGTAGTTGTTAACACCTAATCATCATGCATGTATGCAACCAAATTGGATGGAAATTGCTTTCACCATGACAAGACCCAATATGCAAGCAGCCAAACAACACACAAACGTCGTATTTTTACCCTGTATTTCCTTAACCAGTCTCCACTCAGCCTGTATTATTTTTTCCCTCTCAACCAGGCCCTTCTCTGAAAGTAACCAAACATGTCCTTAGGCGCAGTGCATTAACTCTCACCTCGTTTCTTGTTCTTAACATGAATAAAGGAATCAATCAATAAAAGATGTGGGGCGTATATGCTTTCAATGGCGTGAGACTACCTACCATGGCATGCAGTGGTCGGTTCATTGCATATAATGATATTAATTAGCAAATAAACATTAAGTTCTCTCGTTTTCTCCTCCGCCTTGATCGCGGTGCACAACATAAGATTACTAAGGCCCTTTCCAGTGCTCCATGGTATACAGGTGCTAAGGATGCCACATAGACAAAAAAGTGATGTGGCAAAGCAATTAAAGAGCAAAGAGAGCATTATGGTGACACCATGAAGAAACAATTCTAAGCACGCGGACCTATGCAAAATGACTGCCAACCAATACATGAATCCATGAGGGAAGCTTAGCTACAAAAGCTAAGCACTTATGCATTGGGAAGACTAGTTGCTAAGGATTTTAATGCATTTACAATCTTCATCTAAAGCACCCATGCATTGGAAGAGGCCTAATGCACCGGTATGGTGGGAGTAGGCAATTTAATCACCGCAGTTGAAGGATGGACTTGCATGGTGGTTGGCTATTTTCAGGGATCAAGGCATTAACTATATAACAATAAAAGGATAACCTTGGTCGCGCTTAGTTGGTTCTCCCAACTAGCAAACCGGTCTAGAGTGTGTAATTTTATCATTACATAATTCTTATCAACAAAAACTACCTCCTTTCTCAAAAGAAAAATAACTCTACAAAATAATAAATAAATATCTCTATATTATTATGCATGCGAGACTACCGATTATCAAATTACTAGTAACATAAAATAGTAACAGATGCATGTTGATAGTCTAAGGGCATCTCCAGTTGTTCCCTCAAAAACCTCTCATGTGAAGAATCCTACGTTTAAGGGCTAATGGAGTGTGTTTAAGAGCATCTCTAGTAGAATCCTGCGTTTTATCCTAAGTGTATTTAAGTGCTACAACCTCATGTGAAGAATTCTACGGTTTTCCTGTACACAATCAAACGACCATACAAAACCTGCTGTAGTTTTTGAAGATGAATCAAACGACCATACAAAACCTGCTGTAGTTTTTGAAGATGTCATGCCAAGAGCATCTCCAGTTGTTCCTTCAAAAACCTCATGTGAAGAAATCCTATGTCTAAGGGCTAATGGAGTGTGTTTAAGAGCATCTCTACTAGAATACTGCGTTTTATCTTAAGTGTGTTCTTCCCACAATCGAACAACCATACTAATCCGGCCTGTTGTAGTACTTGAGGACTACTCCATTCTTATGGTTTACACTTTACAAATCCGCGTACTAGAGAGGCCCTAAATTGCGGCTCGACGTGTACCAGCTGCGCCGGCGCGGCGTTTAATTTGCCAAGGGAACTTGCTACGAGTACTAGTGGTGTGGCACTCACCAGGTCAAAAAAAGAAGTGGTGGTACTTCACCACTCGTAGTATAAGTGTTTTTAGTCTAAACACATTTTATTTGTTGATCATAGTCCAAATACGTTGGGATACAATTTAAGTCTGGATGGAGAAGCCACTAGTAGTATAAGTAGGCTAGCAGGGCCGAAGAGGAGAAGAACCAACTACTCTATCCACGCTCACGTCGCTCAGGAGTGAGAACACGAAGGCGCCGGCCATGGCGTGCTTTCAGACGCGTCCAAGTGCTGCTGTTGTGGTCGTCATCACCATGTTTCTGCTCCAAGCATGCTATGGAGGTAGTCAAGGTATGTACCTTAAGTATGTATATATAGAACTGCACGCATGCATGTTAATTCCTCATCTTTTGGCTCACTAGTTTTGCTTCTTGTTCTTGCTAGCATCAGCGTCTTCCTCGCTGCAGCTGCAGCTGCCTCGGCATCAGATGCGCAAGATGCTCAGCGTCAGTGCACCTTCCATGTCATCGAGCGGCGGAGGAGGGCGCTCGACGGAGCCGTTGGAGCTGGAGGAGTGCTCAAAGGATCTCCTGGAGGTGTTCCAGTTCAACGTGCCGAGCATGGCGGGCGGCATACCGGCCTACAGCGTGGAGTTCACCAACACATGCATGGAATGTCTCGTGTGCGACGTCCATGTCGCATGCGGCGACTTCGCCTCAAATGATGTCATCGACCCGGCCAAGTTCCGCCGCCTCGGCATCAACGACTGTCTCGTCAACGACGGCAAGTCCATTGAGCCCAGCTTCCCCGTGTCCTTCCACTACGGCAACTCCTTTCCCTACCCGATGACAGTCGCGTCCGCCTCCTGTGACTGTAACTAGCTATGGCTAGGGTATCGGTGACGGATAAGCTATTTATTCTTGTCACAAATAAAATCATGTAGCGCTCGACGGGCTGCTGGTGGTCTGATCTAGCTTTCGGAGCTACTGTTATCTATCAATGTATGGCGGCGATGAAAATTATAGTTGCTATATGAAATGTTTGGTGCTTTGATGTTTAATAACATTTCTAAGTTCTCTACATTTGAGGTATCCAATGGCACCATATATGGGCCACCATTTTGTCAGCATGGAGTTAGTACAGCATGACAATCAGTTGAACTGATTGTGTGGTCTACGGACCATCTTATCATTCCATGTCTGCTCTTTTCCTCTTAGAGCTGCATGCTGAAATTTCTTCCTCCCATCATTCCAGTGGCGGTTGGAGCAGATTTAAACCTCTTGAGGTGCCCGGGATAAAAGCAAGAATCTTCCCAATGTTAGTACGGGTCTGATTGATCTATCCAATGATTGAGCGGCGTATTTGGAGCTACAGGAATTACATAGGGTCAGAGGAAGATTTGCATAACCAACTTGAACTGACTCGTAGTGTTCTGGATGGTGTGTTTGTGTCTCCGGAGTGGGAGAGGAAATTGCCTACGTGTTCGCTTGAGGCAGCGACGTGTTTAGTCTCGGACTACTGCCTTCTGATCCTGGCTTCGGCTGAGGCGCGTAGACAGACAACGCAACGCCTGATTAACTTTTTGAAGTGCTAATGACCGACAAACACAAGTAGTCCAAGATTGGATTGCGATTTACTCATCGACAGCGCCACTAGTCCAAAACTCCAAATAGGTTAGCCACCCGCTCCACCCTCGGCGCTGGCCGCTCCGGCCCCGGCTGCCACCCAGCAAGCCATTATGGCCCGCCCTTCCTCTTCCAGATCCCTCGGTTCGAGCCCAAACCACTGTCCCCGGTGCCGCGCATGCTCTCCTCATCATGCGGTCCGTCGCAAGTCCCCGACTTGCTAGCGCACTCACCCGCCTGACCGCCTCAGCGCCATATCCATCCTCGACACCGCGAATCCTGCAAAGGGAGGAGTCGTCCAACGCCGTGCTCGGCTGTAGCCCAGCAAATCAGACGCGCCGCCCCGGATCGAGCTACAACGCCAACAAACTATCGTGGTCATCCCTTCTCCATAGGCTAATCTTTCCTCTTCGGGTGATGGGGATGGGTGGACGGATGTGCAGTCCCAAAAGAACAAGAGGGCAAGCAAGGACCCATCAGGTAATTTTTTTCAAGGATGCGTCTTGACGCATCAGAAGCATAGATAGAAGGGCCCAAAGTGGGCAAGGGTTTGTTACAAGCCATAACTTAGAAAGCCAACTGTGTCCACATGCGGATCACTTGCCGTTATCCAACCTATCTACCGAACATGGGAGAGAGCCTAGCTCCTGAAGCAAGCTGGCAGCCCTCCAATCTTGGCCCTCTAGCTCAATCTTTCTAAGCACAACTGTGAAGCATCATTGAACACGATGTCATTCCTATGCTTCCATATCATCCAAGCCACGAGTGTCACCACCGTCCATGTCTCCTTCCTTAAGTGCTTCTGCGGGCTGAGAGAAGTCCACCATTTTACCAAGGCCGCATCCACCGTTGGCATCCATGTAGGTTTGCCCCAAGTGTTGGTGATGTTGGTCCACACTTGCCGAGCTAGCACACAACCCAACAACAAGTGGTCGATCATTTCCTGAGCTTGATTGCAGAAGGGGCATGCAGAGGGGTGAGGAAGCTGTCTTCTTTGCAATCTGTCAGCCGTCCAACATCTATTCCTCGCCGCCAGCCAGGTGAAGAACTTGCAAGAGTTTGGTGCCCTCGATTTACAAATTTAGGTGGCGCCATCAGACTCGACCATGCCTACGAAGTAGGCCCTGTAAGCAGATTTTACAGAGAATTGCCCCGTGCTGCCATGCGTGAGCAGCACGTCCTGTGTCCTATCGACCAGCGCAATGAACTCGAGCAAAGCTTGCGCGGTCATGTCCGGCGAAATATGCTGCCACCAGACCTCCGTGGCCTGCTTGACCGTTTTCAGCCGGGCATGTCTCCTTACTAAAGCGTAGAGGTTGGGCATCAAGTACTCGAGCCTCCCATCCCACAGCTACCAATTAGTCCAGAAGCATGCAGATTCACCATCGCCGAGCGTGCACCTAGTAGCTGCCTTATATATAACCACAGAGTCATGGGGAACTTGCATGTTTAACTCGGCCTAGGGCCTAAGGGGGTCAGTTCTTTGGAGCCACGGCCGTCGGGCGCGCAGGGCAGCGTTCAACAACCTCAGGTTGGGCACACAAAGGCCCTTGAGTTCCTTAGGCGTGCACACCCGATCCGAGGCCACCAGGCAATGCCCGCTTGCACATCGCGACACCCCTTCCACAGGAATCCATGACATATCTTATTGGCCGCGGTGATCGTCTTTACCGGCAGGTCAATCGCCATCATAGCATGTATCGGCATAAAGGCCAAGTTAGTGCGCAAGAGCTCCAATCTGCCCGCGCGGAAGAGGAGCCTAGCCTGCCAGGAAGGCAGCCGATCCGCCATCTTATCGATCAAGTATTGTAACTGGGCCGCCAAAACCTTACGCAAACCGAGCGGGAGCCCAAGATATTTGCAGGGACAACTCAGAACCTGGCACTCCAACTCGGTGACGATCTGTAGAATTTGCTCCTCCGAGCATCTAATAGGGTGGGCGGAGCTCTTGATCAGATTTGTTCGCAGCCCTAACGCCCTCCCAAAATCATGTAACAGCATGGAGCATGCCCTGAGGCTTTGCAGGTTGGTTTGATGAAAGTGACCACGTCGTTGGCACAGATGGAGGTGCGTTGTCGGAACCCTGTGGTCGCAAGAGACTGCAGGACTCTCTCCGTCGTGGCAGAGCCCAGCAGGTGGTGAAGCGTCTCCATGATGAGGACGAACAAGAGCGGCGAGACCGGGTCTCCTTGCTGCAGGCCCTGCCGGTTGAAGATGATTTCCCCAGGTACACCATTTAGCAGCACCCTAGTAGAGGAGGAAGCGAGCAGCCCTGCGATCCATGAAGTCCATTTGACGCCAGAGCCCATATGCCGCAGGACGTCCATCAGGAAAGCCCAATCCACCGTGTCAAAAGTTTTAGTAATGTCAAGCTTGAGCATAACCGCTTCTATCTTACAAGCATGCAGTTTTCTAGCCATCCCTTGCACCATCATGAAGTTATCATGGAGACATCTTCCTCTAATGAATGCGTTCTAGTGTGGCCCAAACAAATCCGACATCTCATTGGCGAGCCGGATCCCAACACTTTGGCAGCAAGCTTCGGAAAGCTATGAATCAAGCTTATCGACCGAAACTCCCGTATCTCCAAGGCAGAGGGGATTTAGGAAGCAAGGTAATGAATGCTTGATTAATGGAAGTGAGGCCACGGAAGTTCAATCTCTGTAGAGCGGCAAACGCCTCCATCACATCCTCCTTGATGATCGACCAACATGCCATGTAAAATCTGGCCGGGAACCCATCGGGCCCCGACACTTTGTCGAGCCCTTGCGCGCGAACAGCCGCCAACACCTCTTCCTCGGAAAACTCGCAGTCGAGGTGGGTTAGGTCTTTGCTAGGGACGCCAATCTCCTCCAGATCCAGCGTGAACTCGCGATCTGCAGTTTCCCGGAGCAACTTGGAGAAGAAAGAGTCCACTGCCTCGTCCATGACCTCATGATCCGTAGAGAGCACACCGTCCACTTTGAGCTTGGTGATGTAGTTTTTTCCATCTTCTGTGCCTAGCATGGGTGTGGAAGTATTGGGTGCATGCATTGCCCTCTCTAAGCCGGAGGAGTCTAGCCCGCTGCCTAGCAATCTTGTGCTCAAGCGAAGCAAGGCCAAGTAGCTTGCGCTTGAGCAGCCTCCTAAGCTCCACCTCGGCCTGCGTCAAAGCTCGGCCCTCCTTGGCGACATCAAAGCAAAGGATGACCTCATTCGCAATGCGAATCTGCTGTTTGACATTTCCCACGTAGTTATTGCTCCACTTGGCGAGTTGCTTTGCCGTAGCCTTGAACTTAGCCGCGAGCCTCTTGAAAGGGTTCCGGATCAGAGGCTGGCTGCTCCACGTCGCCCGGACCACCTCCTGGAAGCCCTCCACCCTAGTCCAGAACGATTCAAAGTGGAAGCGCCTGCCACACTTCAAGTTTGCCTCCAGCACAAGATGCAACGGGCAGTGATCATAGATGTTAGTGCTGAGCGCCGACAGGAAAGAAGTAGGGTACAAGGCCTCCCAATCCACAGAGACGAGAGCTCGGTCCAGTTTCTCTAGCGTTGGTTCCATCCGCTCGTTCAACCAAGTATACCTCCTACCATTGAGGTAGAGCTCGTGCATGTCCAGATCTGTGATGCACCTTATAAACCGCCCCATCATCTGCCTGTTGATCCGACCATTGCTTTTACCAGATGGGTCCGCAATCAAGTTGAAATCTCCAGCAACCATCCAAGGACCTGCATGTAAATACCGGATGTCCTTGAGCTCTTGCATGAAAGCCACCTTGCACTATCCTCCGAGGGCCCGTACACCCCGATGAACCACCAGCCCACCGACTCGTGGAATTGAACCCACGTAGTCACCACGTTCGTCGTGATGTGAGGATTCGATAATTGCGCGCATGTGGACTTGCAAGCCAGTAGGATACCTTCACGGGTCCCGATAGCCGGCGCACCGAAGAACTGGTCAAAGGCCTACCCGAGGGAGTGCTGTACAAGCGAGAGGTCCATGTCCTGAATTTTGGTCTCCTGAAGACAAACCACACTCGCGCCCGAGCTCGAAATGACGTTATTTATTGCATTGCGCTTTGCCGGATTGTTCAAACCGCGCACGTTCCACACAACCATCGTATGGTTCGGATCTGCCATAGGAGAAGGCCTACGTCCATCCACTGGATGAGAAGCATCTAAAATGCTACCCCCTCCACATCCCTGCCTAGCGGCAGCATGTCCGCCTGCCATCCGAAGAGCCCAACGATTGTCGCAATGTGAGACTGCTGGAGCGGCCTCGAAAAGAGCTCGAGATAGGCCTGCATGGCCTCCTCACCAATAACCTCTCCCTCACGCGTGATCCCAAGCTGCACCATGAGTGTGTGTTGTTGAGTTTTCACCGAAGCGCCCCCAGCCAACCGACCATTGATCCGCAAGCTACGCCGAATCATGGAAGGAGGTGTCCTGCGCTTTCTTTTCTGCCTCATGTTTATCGGCCTGGATAGAACCGGTGTCACCGTCTTCACGCACCGTTTCCTGAACCTGGATAGTGGACAGGTGGACGAGCATGTTGTGGAGTGTGCGCTACTGGCCGCCGAGCCTGATAGGCTGATGATAAAAGTGTCGAGCGCTCCCACCTGCCCGCATCCCGCGCGAATCGATCCAAAGCAATCCCAACTGGTGCTGGAGGCGGATAAAGCCAGGTTCAAATTTCGAAACTCGCCGCCCTCGTCTGGTCCTCCCTCTGGCGAAAGAAGCCACCGATCTGGGCCACTCTCGAACTGCGGCGGCAGACTTTCCAAGTCACCCCTGGCCACGCATGGGACAGGTGTTGAGAAGCCATCAGCCGGTTCGAACTCTGGACTCCTCTTTTGCCCGATGCATGCCTTCCACCCCGGTCAAAAGCGGGTTGCTGACCATGACCTGGCCCGCAGGCTCCGCCACGACAACCGGCCCACGTACAGCATCCAGCCTTGGTACCTGCACAGGCCCCACATCGCCGACGACCATGGCCGCCGGCGCCGCTGACTGGGAAGCCTCCATCTCCACATGCGCCACCGAAGCGCCCAAAACCGTGTCGTCGCCTGCCGTCTGCTGGACCGGCCGGATCGGGAGAACCACCTCCGCCTCGCCACCGGCTGCAGCCGGCAGCACCTCGCCGACAGCCGCCGCTGACTGCACCATGACCAGTCTCTCAGGCGTGGTGACCTCGGGGTCGACCGCCATCGCCACGGTGACCGGACCAGGCCGCGGCGTCCAGGGCGCAACCATCATGGGCAAGTCCACAACCACCCTACGATGACCAGTCTCTCAGGTGTTGCGCGCTTCACCCGGGCCATCCGGGTCCACCATAGGCAGGTCGAACCTCCATCATCTCCATCTTCCCCGTCGTCGGCAGAGGAAGGACCACACCCCTCCAGCGTGTTCTCTGTGGTGACCAAGTGCACCTTGACCGCATACTCCAGCATGGTTTTCCATAGCGGCACAAGCGCATCCGCCGGTAGGACTAGGCCATCCGCCAGCTCCACCTCCATCGCCTTGTCAGGCTCCTCCATCAGGACGATATTCTCCTTGGGCAGCAGGGAGGGATCATCCGTCCAAGCGTACGCCTCGAAGCTGCCCAAGTTCGCTCTGCTTTCCGTCAACGTACCAAGGCGTTCCACCTACACCGTCAAGCCTAGCACAATCTGAGCAGTGTCGCGGCTCCAGACGTGCGGCGGCAGCCCCTCCGTGTCGACCCTAACGTGATAATGAAACCTCCACTGAGTAGCTCGCAGCTTCCGATTACAGGGGGAGAACCTCAGGGAAAAGCCCTGCCCATGCACCTCGTCGACATTAGCCACCGCGTCATGCGTCACCCGGGAGTCGAAGACAAGAAAGAAGCCCGCCGGCCAAAAGCGATGCACCGTGAACGCCTCCAACGCCACTGGGATGGCCTCCTCCACGACCGCGGCGAACGTGCTCGGCGCGATCCGCGGGCTACCGCCCACTACGACGGTGACCAAACTCCGGCGCAGCGCCTCCTCAGCAGACGCCACCTCGGTCGTGCATGGGATCACGCAATGCTGCAGCCCTGGCCTCAAGGACGGAGAGCCCGACCGACCCCTCCTGCTAGACTCGCCCACCTCTGGCGCCAACTCTGAGGGCACCCTACCGGCCTGAGGCACAACAGAGCCTAGGCGACCCGGCTCCAGAGGGGTGCGCTGCTGCGGTCGCCCAACCCCACCCGCCGAGCCGCCACGGTCCGGGGGATCCCTGCCAGCCGCGTGGGCGCAGTTCCCAAGCGAGCATGCACCAGCGTGGCTTGCTGCAGGGGAGGTGGGGGCGCTCTAGGGGGAGACAGCGCGGGTGGGGAGGGAGGTAGTGGCCCATCGCGGGTGAGGGAGTCCTGGATTAGGGGGTCCTCGGACGACCGGACTATATGCTTATGCCGGACTGTTGGACTATGAAGATACAGGATTGAAGACTTCGTCCCGTGTCCGGGTGGGACTCTCCTTTGCGTGGAAGGCAAGCTTGGTAATTCGGATATGTAGATTCCCTTCTCTGTAACCGACTTTGTGTAACCCTAGCCCCCTCCGGTGTCTATATAAACCGGAGGGTTTAGTCCATAGGGCAACAACAATCATAATCATAGGCTAGCTTCTAGGGTTTAGCCACTACGATCTCGTGGTAGATCAACTCTTGCAATACTCATATCATCAAGATCAATCAAGCAGGAAGTAGGGTATTACCTCCAAAGAGAGGGCCCGAACCTGGGTAAACATCGTGTCCCCCGCCTCATGTTACCATTAGCCTTAGACGCACATTTCGGGACCCCCTACCCGAGATCCGCAGGTTTTGACACCGACATTGGTGCTTTCATTGAAAGTTCCACTGTGTCGTCACCATAAGGCTTGATGGCCCCTTCGATCATCTACAATGATGCGGTCCAGGATGAGGTTTTCCTCCACAGACAGATCTTGGTATTCGGCGGCTTCGCACTGCGGCCCAACTCGCTTGGCCATTTGGAGCAGATCGATAGCTACGCCCCTGGCCATCAGGTCAGGTTTGGAAGCCTGAATTACACTACCGACATCCGCGGAGACTTGATCTTTGACGGATTCAAGCCCATGACAGGTGCACCCTGCTATGTCTTAAGCTTGCATTGGTTTTCCTTGAAGAGGAAAGGGTGATGCAACAATAATAGCGTAAGTATTTCCCTCAGTTTTTGAGAACCAAGGTATCAATCCAGTAGGAGGCTCCTCAAAAGTCCCACACACCTACACAAACAAACAAGAACTCGCAACCAACGCAATAAAGGGGTTGCCAATCTGAGGGAGTCCTGGACTAGGGGGTGTCCGGACAGCCGGACTATCGATATCCGCCGGACTCCAAGACTACGAAGATAGAAGATTGAAGACTCCGGCTCGTGTCCGGAAGGTACTTTCCTTGGCGTGGAAGGCAAGCTTGGCGATACGGATATGTAGATCTCCTACCATTGTAACCGACTCTGTGTAACCCTAGCCTCTCCGGTGTCTATATAAACCGGAGGGCCTTAGTCCGTAGGACAACATACATCTCAACAATCATACCATAGGCTAGCTTCTAGGGTTTAGCCTCCTTGATCTCGTGGTAGATCTACCCTTGTACTACCCATATCATCAATATTAATCAAGCAGGCGAGGGTTTTACCTCCATCGAGAGGGCCCGAACACAGGTAAAAACATTGTGTCCCTCGTCTCCTGTTACCATCCGCCTAGACGCACAGTTCGGGACCCCCTACCCGAGATCCGCCGGTTTTGACACCGACATTGGTGCTTTCATTGAGAGTTCCTCTGTGTCGTCGCTGATAGGCTCGATTGCATCTTCAACCATCAACGCTGTGCAGGGTGAGACTTTTCTCCCCGGACAGATCTTCGTATTCGGCGGCTTTGCACTGCGGGTCAATTCTCTTGGCCATCTGGAGCAGATCGAAAGCTACGCCCCTGGCCGTCAGGTCAGATTTGGAAGCTTAAACTTCACGGCCGATGACCGCGGAGACTTGATCTTCGACAGACTCGAGCCACAGCCAAGCGCGCCCCACTGTGACGATGGGCATGATCTAGCTCTGCCGCCGGACAGTGCTTTGGTGGCCGCACTCGGATCCGCTTCAGCCACTAGCCCGGAGCCGATTGCCCATATCGAGGGCCGGTGGATAGACGCCGCCCTGGGGGCTTCAACATCCACGGCGATGGAGCCGAATACCAATCTTGTCCCCTGCGAAACTCGCGATCCCAAGGCGCCGGACTCCTCGCCGGACTCCGGGCCTCCCGCGCCCCTGCCGATTAATCCGGATTGGGCGCCGGTTATGGAATTCACCGCCGCGGACATCTTCCAAAGACTCCTTTTGGCGATATCCTGAATTCCTCAAGCATCTCTCGCTATCAGAGAATCTGGCGGACTATGGCGGGGCGGTTGGAGTTTGGACGATGGAGAAATTCAGAGCCCACCCACCACCCACTTTGTAGCCACTGTCGAGGATCTAACCGACATGCTAGACTATGACTCCGACGACATCGACGCTACGGACGACGATGCCGGAGACGAACAAGAGCCAGCGCTTACAGGGCACTGGAAGGCCACCTCGTCATATGACGTATACATGGTGGATACCCCAAAAGAAGGGGATGGCGAAAAGGCAGCGGAGGAAGATTCTTTAAAGAAACAGCCCAAACACCGACGTCAGCGGCGCCGCTCTAAATCCCGCCACAATAAGAATGGAGATTCGCACGGAGACAATAACACTCGGAGAGTGCGAAGGCGATCCCCCCCGCAAGATTCAGCGCAGGAGGACGCAGAAGCAAGCCCTCACCACAGGGCGGCAGACGAAGGGGTTGAGGATGATAACTATATGCCTCCCTCCGAAGACGAAGCAAGCCTCAACGATGATGAATTCGTCATACCCGAGGATCCCGTCGAACAAGAACGCTTCAGGCGCAGGCTCATAGCCACGGCAAATAGCCTAAAGAAAAAGCAGCAACAGCTCCAAGCTGATCAGGATCTGCTGGCCGATCGATGGACCGAGGTCCTCGCGGCCGAAGAGTATAAACTCGAACGCCCCTCCAAAAGTTACCCAAGACGCAAGCTGCTCCCCCGATTAGAGGAGGAAGCATACATACCTTCATCACCGGCGCAAGACGATATGGTGACCGACCACCTCGTGGTCGTGATGAGAGGCGCCCGAGCCCTCACCAAACACGTACTTCAAGATCGCTCTAAAAGCGCGAAGCCAAGAGGGAACGCGCGGACTTGCGAGATATATTGGAGGACAAAGCAAAACAATCCAGATCCATCTATGGATCACGTGGGCGCCCTACGACCCACGACGAATACCGTCGCGCCGGACATAACGCCGGCCGGGCCGAACATAGCAGACAGCGCTCCCTCGAGCTACGTCACGATATTGCTCAATACAGGGGCGCACGATATTGCTCAATACAGGGGCGCCGCACACCCGTTATGCTTCACTGATGAAGTATTGGATCATCAGATCCCCGAAGGGTTTAAACCCGTAAATATCGAATCTTACGATGGTACAACAGACCCCGCGGTGTGGATTGAAGATTATCTTCTCCACATCCATATGGCCCGCAGCGACGATCTTCATGCCATCAAATATCTCCCACTCAAGCTTAAAGGACCAGCTCGGCACTGGCTTAACAGCCTGCCCGCAGAGTCGATTGGGTGTTGGGAAGACCTGGAGGCCGCATTCCTTGATAACTTCCAAGGCATGTATGTGCGACCACCAGACGCCGATGACTTCAGCCACATCATTCAGCAGCCAGACGAATCGGCCAGACAATTCTGGACACGGTTCTTGACGAAGAAAAACCAAATCGTCGACTGTCCGGATGCAGAGGCCCTTGCAGCCTTCAAGCATAACATCCGGGACGAATGGCTAGCCCGGCACCTGGGGCAGGAAAAGCCGAAATCCATGGCAGCCCTCACATCGCTAATGACCCGCTTTTGTGCGGGAGAGGACAGCTGGCTAGCCCGCAGCAACAATCTTCGTAAAAACACTGGCAGTCCGGATACTAAGGACAACAACGGCAGGTCACGTTGAATCAAAAACAAGCACCGCATTAACGGCGACGATAAGGAGGATACGATTACAATGCCGGATTCCGAGGCTCTAAACCAGGTCAGTGGAAGAAGCCGTTCAAAAGAACCACTCCGGGTCCGTCCAATCTGGACCGAATACTCGACCGCCTATGCCAGATACATGGTACCTCTGAAAAGCCAGCTAACCACACCAACAGAGACTGTTGGGTGTTCAAGCAGGCCGGCAAGTTAATTGCCGAAAACAATGACAAGGGGCTAAATAGCGACGACGAGGAAGAGACCCGGCCGCCGAACAATAGAGGACAGAAGGGTTACCCCCCGCAAGTGCGGACGGTGAATATGATATACGCGACCCATATACCCAAGAGGGAGAGGAAGCGTGCACTACGGGACGTCTATGCGATGGAGCCAGTCGCCCCAAAGTTCAACCCATGGTCCTCTTGTCCGATCACTTTCGATCGAAGAGACCACCCGACCAGCATACGCCATGGCGGATTCGCCGCATTGGTCTTAGACCCAATCGTCGATGGGTTTCACCTGACACGAGTCCTAATGGACGGCGGTAGCAGCCTGAACCTGCTTTATCAGGATACAGTGCGTAAAATGGGCATAGACCCATCAAGGATTAAACCTACAAAGACAACCTTTAAAGGTGTCATCCCAGGAGTGGAAGCCAACTGTACAGGCTCAGTCACACTGGAAGTGGTCTTCGGATCACCGGATAACTTCCGAAGCGAAGAGTTAATCTTCGACATAGTCCCGTTCGCAGATGGCTATCATGCTCGCTTTCGGACGAACGCGCTTGCAAAATTCAACGTGGTACCGCATTATGCATACCTAAAGCTCAAAATGCCAGGCCCTCGTGGAGTCATCACGGTCAATGGAAATACGGAACGCTCCTCCAAACGGAGGAACATACTGGCGCTCTCGGCGAAGCCTGAGCAGCCTTCTCAGCAATTCTCAAGTCCGCAATTAAAAGCGGATACAGAAAACGCTACCGAGCAATGCCAACCAAGACCACCTGGCGCGATCAGAGCACGCGTAGCAATGCGGCCCCACCCCTCGCCCGCGCATGATCGCAAGAATAACACTCCGCGTACATCATTACGCTTTGGAGATACCATGGGCGCAGGGGAGGGGCTTGATCACAAGGGACAAAGAGTGCGGCTCGACCACACCAGGGGCTCATGCGAGCGCCCCCCTTGGGTTTACTTTTTATCCTTTCTTCTTTTTATGTATACAGGACTCTGTTAATCAGAAGCCTTGTTCGACGGCGCACTTGCCGAACTCACGATGCAACAGTCAGGGACTAAAGAAGGCTGCGACGAACAATCAGGTGGTCTCCATTACGAGCATTAAATTCGATTACATACACCAAGTCTGCAGCTCATCACGGAGGGGACATGTTAATTTAGTCCAAATCCCTTGCTTACAAGACTATTTGTATCAGTCCGCTTTATTAGCTGACCTTCTTTCATAAATAACGCAGCACTTCCTTTTTGCAAGTACATTGCCTTTTTATTGCAATTGCGTTACCCCTTATATATGTTCATTATATGACATCTTGCAACCGTATACTTTGGTACGGCCGAATACGCCAGGGGCTTCTGTTCCCCGGATTATGGTGTAATTAAGTCCGAACACTTTCACAAGTGCGGCACCCGAACTTATAGCATTATATGAATCAGCTCCGAATCATGTCTTGGGTCAATAGTTGGGTTTGCCCGGCGCCCATGTTTTGGTACCTTACGTTCCGTTCCGTCGGCTAAGGTAGCACTGGGAGAACCACTGCGATTGCGCCCCGGTTGAGCCGGGTTAACGCCTCGATGAGAAAGCTAAACCGGCGGCATGATAAGGCGAGACTGGTCGCTGTTCGAGAGGTTTTTCGGGTCCCTAAAGACTCATGCCGCTTCGAGCGAAGTTCCGGATGATGTCCGACGAAGGCGTGGATAGCGCCCCGGATTCGGCCTTCCGAATACCAGGGGCTTCGCCGAAATTTAAAATTATAGAATTCTATGGCTAAGTGAGAGTGTTCAAGCATTATAAGTCCGGTCGCCTTGTTCGTCGTGTTGAGCGCCTCCCTAGATGGACCCAATAATGGGAACAAGAGTGCTCAAGTTTATCACCGAACACCCCAGCCCTTGTAGCTTGGGGGCTGAAGCCAACGACTTGCCATCTCTCAGATTTTACAAACGGCCGCACAGAAGGTAATATTTTAAATTAAATAAGCGTTGCTCATGGTGCATATAAACGAAGTTCTCAGCGCCCAGGATAAATACACAGCGAGTTCACTCAAAAATTACATCTCGGGGGCACTCATCTGCAATATCGCAGGCTCCCTTCGGGACAACTTTATAATATCGCTCCGGCGTACGATGCTCCTTGCCCGGCGGTGGCGGATCCGTGAGAAGCTTCTCCGCATCCAGTTTGCCCCATTGCACCTTTATGCGGGCAAGGGCCCGACGAGCACCTTCAATACAAAGCGGAGCGCTTGATCACATCCAGCTGGGGCACGATCCACCAGCCGCCGACTAGGCCAAAGTAGCTGCCAGCATGGCCTGTCCGAGCCATAGCCGGACTATGAGGCCCTTCATGGCCTCCTCGGCTACCTTGTGGAGTTCGACCAACTGCTTCACTGGTCGCTTGGGGGCACGGATGGCGGCCTCAAAGCATCTCGAGACCGAAGACCTTCTCCGTCGAGCTCCCCTCCTCGCCACGATAGAATGCAGCGGCATCAGACGCACTATGCGGCAGATCTGCAAATGCCCCTGGAAAGCTCCGAATTCGGGTAAGTATCCGGTAATTTACATTAACATGCCTGCTCTGCATGAAAAAGGCCTTACCCGCCGCTATCTTCTTTATGTCCTCAGCCTTGGCGGACTTGGCACTTTCGAGAGCCGAGGCAAGCTCGGACTCTCGAGTCTTGGAGTCACGCTCCAAACTCTCATGCTTTTCCATGAGAGCCTGGAGCTCTTGCCGCACTTCTGCCACCAGCGCCACTTGCTTTTCTCGCTCAGCCCGTGCCGTGGCCGCGTTGCGTTCGGCCGCGGACACGGCATCCTTCAGGGCTGCCACCTCCTTAGTGGCCCCTGCATTACAAAATATTATCCTTACTAATTTTGTTTGCAACCAAAACCCTTTTCTGTAAGGTACTTATTTCAAGTGGTGTTATTCACCTTCTTTTTCCTCGAGCTGCCTCTTGGCATGGCTGAGCTCTTGCTCCGACCGCTCAAGGTCCTTTTTCAGCACCTCGACCTCCGCCGTTAATGCGGCAGAGGTCAACAGCGCAGCCTGCAAACCCATATTGACATATTTTTAGAAACCCTGCGTATATCTTGTTAAAGATCCTTAGTCCGGCTTTTCTTTCCGAACACCGAACTAAGCATCAGGGGCTACTGTCTATGCGGTATTACATTACATAATTTTAAACTTCTTACCTCAAAGCCTGTTAGAAGGCTGTTGCAGGCTTCGGTCAGCCCGCCCTTGGCGAGCTAGACCTTCTCAATCACCGCACTCATGAGAGTGCGGTGTTCTTCCTCGATGGAAGCACCTTTAAGCGCCTCCAGCAGGTTATCCGGCGCCTCCGGTTGGACGGAGGCCGCCCGGCGTCGTGGTCTGCCCTTCTTTGAAGGGCCGCTTGCGGACTGGAACCACTACGGGTTCGAGGTAGAGTCCGCACAAAGTCCGGAGGTCGCTGACGGCGCCTCCGGAGTCTCCTCCTGGCGGGTCCCCCTGTGGGATTCCGCCTCGTCGTCCTCGTCGACGCGTGGGGTAGAGGCAGTCGGGATGGAATTTACATCCGACGGCGCCAAAGACCCGCTCATCGAGTCGGGAAGATCGTCAACGGCAGGACTACAGGCAGAATGCGGCGTTAGAAGGACACTACATGGCATACAATGTACGGCATATAAAAGATCTGAATACTTACGATCCTGCCGGACGCCTGGCCCTTGGAGGCCACTCCTCCTCGCCAACATTGATGTTGGCCAAACTGTCCCGGGGGATAGTTCTCCCCCTCTTGGACCCTTCGGCCGCCCCGATTGGGGAGGCCTTCCTCTTCTTCTCTCCCTCCTCCGGGAGAGAGTACTCCTCCTCCTCGTCTTCGGAGGAGGAGTCCTCGTCATCGTCAGACGCCTGATTACGGGAACTCTTTCGAGTCCCCGTGGCCACCTTCTTGGCCTTCTTCTCCGGCACCACGTACGGTGCCGGAACCAGCAACCTTGCTAAGTGGGCATCCACTGGTTCTTCTGGCATGGGAGCCGGGCTGATGAGCAGCTCGGCCTTCTCCATCCATTCCTGTCAAAGGAAGAGGCAGATTAAAAACCTCGCTAGAGTCAATCTAATTACTACAAGTGTCCCGTAATGGGGTCGAATCACTTACCTCGTCAGTCGGAGACTGCAAGCTGAATCCGCGGTCTTCGGTCGCGGATGCGGGGGCATCGGCGCCCTTGAACAGCACCCTCCAGGCGCCTTCGTACGTTGTATCGAAGAGCCCGCTCAACGTCTGGTGCTGTTCTGGATTAAACTCCCACAGATTAAATGCCCGTTCTTGGCATGGGAGAATCACGGAGGAGCATGACTGGACCACGCCGACGAGCCGGAGCCTATTGCTCACCAGCTTCTTGATGTAGGCTCAAGTCCGTCACCTCCACCGGATCACCCCACCGCAAGCCCTTCTCTTTCCGGAGGTGAGCTGCTTGGGATTCCAGATCTAAATTCGGGGCCGCCGCCCATGTAGGCTCGCGCGGCTCGGTGATGTAGAACCACCCCGACTGCCACCCCTTGACGGAGTCCACGAAGGTCCCTTCTAGCCAAGGGACGTTGGGCAGCTTGCCCAGCATGGTGCCTCCGCATTCCGCTTGTGTCCCCTTCACAACCTTCGGCTTGACGTTGAAGGTCTTGAGCCACAGGCCGAAGTGGGGCCGGATGCAGAGAAAGGCCTCGCACACGACGATAAACGCCGAGATGTTGAGGACGAAGTTTGGTGCCAGATCATGGAAATCCAGGCCGTAGTAAAACATGAGCCCCCGGATGAATGGATGGAGCGGAAAGCCCAGTCCGCGGAGGAAGTGGGGAAGGAAGAAGACCCTCTCATGAGGCCCTGGGGTGGGGATGAGCTGCCCCGCGTCGGGCAGCCGATGCGCGATGTCGCTGGAAAGGTATCCGGCGTCGCGCAGCTTGGTGATGTCCTCCTCCTTAGCGGTGGAGGCCATCCATTTGCCTCCCCCTCCGGACATATTCGGAGAAGGGTCGAGGTGAGATGCGCGAGCTTGGGCGTTGGGTCTTGAGTTCGCAGGGATGGATAAGCAAAGGAGGAAGAAGGCGTAGGTGAGAAGGTAAATCCTTGTCCCTTATATATAGGCGGACAAAACTATGCGTCCCTCACCGGCCTGGTAAAACCCGCTTATCTCCCAAGCGCCACCATCAATGGCGCGGTTGGGTTACCCACGCACGTATTGATGAGAATCCCGGAATAAGGGGAACACGATCTCTGCTTCAACAGGACGTGCCAAGGAAACCGCTTCGCTAAACGTGCTGAGGTGGTATAGTAATTCAAACAAGGGCTTGGTGCCGGTGTGATGTCACGCCGCATAATACGTCAGCAGATTGAGTCGATGTATATGTTTTATTCTCTCTACGTTTGGAATGTGGAATTTATTTTGCAGAGCCGGACACTATCCTGGTGTTCATTATCTTCTCCGAATTATTCAAGGGAGGAACCCGCCTTGCAATGCCGAACATTATGCACGCCGGACTTATCGTCATTGAAGACTGGTTCAGGGGCTACTGAGGGAGTCCTGGACTAGGGGGTGTCCGGACAGCCGGACTATCGATATCCGCCGGACTCCAAGACTACGAAGATAGAAGATTGAAGACTCCGGCTCGTGTCCGGATGGTACTTTCCTTGGCGTGGAAGGCAAGCTTGGCGATACGGATATGTAGATCTCCTACCATTGTAACCGACTCTGTGTAACCCTAGCCTCTCCGGTGTCTATATAAACCAGAGGGCCTTAGTCCGTAGGACAACATACATCTCAACAATCATACCATAGGCTAGCTTCTAGGGTTTAGCCTCCTTGATCTCGTGGTAGATCTACTCTTGTACTACCCATATCATCAATATTAATCAAGCAGGACGTAGGGTTTTACCTCCATCGAGAGGGCCCAAACCTGGGTAAAAACATTGTGTCCCTCGTCTCCTGTTACCATCCGCCTACACGCATAGTTCGGGACCCCCTACCCGAGATCCGCCGGTTTTGACACCGACACAATCCCTTCACGCCCACTTGCGAAAGTGAGATCTGATAGAGATAGTATGATAAGATAAATATATTTTTGGTATTTTATAATATAGATTGGAAAAATAAAGATGCAAATAAAAGTAGATTGAAAGCTTATATGATAAAAGATAGACCCGGGGGCCATAAGTTTCACTAGTGGCTTCTCTCAAGATAGCATAAGTATTACGGTGGGTGAACAAATTACTGTCGAGCAATTGATAGAAATGCGAACAATTATGAGATTATCTAGGCATGATCATGTATATAGGCATCACGTTCGTGACAAGTAGACCGACTCCTGCCTGCATCTACTACTATTGCTCCACACATCGACCGCTATCCAGCATGCATCTATAGTATTACGTTCATAAAGAACAGAGTAATGCATTAAGAAAGATGACATGATGTAGAGGGATAAACTCATGCAATATGATATAAACCCCATCTTTTTATCCTCGATGGCAACAATCCAATACGTGCCTTGCTGCTCCTGCTGTCACTGGGAAAGGACACCGCATTGAACCCAAAGCTAAGCACTTCTCCCATTGCAAGAAAGATCAATCTAGTAGGCCAACCAAACTGATAATTCGAAGAGACTTGCAAAGATAACTTAATCACACATAAAAGAATTCAGAGGAGATTCAAATATTTCTCATAGATAAACTTGATCATAAACCCACAATTCCTCGGATCCCGACAAACACACCGCAAAAAGAGTTACATCGAATAGATCTCCAAGAAGATCAAGGAGAACATGGTATTGAGATCCAAAGAGAGAGAAGAAGCCATCTAGCTAATAACTATGGACCCGAAGGTCTGTGGTAAACTACTCACAACTCATCGGAGAGGCTATGGTGTTGATGTAGAAGCCCTCCGTGGTTGATTCCCCCTCCAGCAAAGTACCGGCGAAGGCTCCAAGATGGGATCTCGCAGATATAGAAGGTTATGGTGGTGGAAATACTTTTTCATGGTCGCCTCTGATATTCTCGGGGTATGTGGGTATATATAGGAGGAAGAAGTAGGTCGGTGGACGCCCGAGGGGCCCACGAGATAGGGGGCGTGCCCAGTAGGGGAGGGGGGGGGGCGCCCTCCACCCTCGTGGCCTCCTCGATTGCTTCTCCACTTGCACTCCAAGTCCTCTGGATCACGTTTGTTCTAAAAAGATCGCTGCCAAAGGTTTCATTCCGTTTGGACTCCGTTTGATATTTCTTTTCTTCGAATCGCTGAAATAGGAAAAAAACAGCAATATGGGCTGGGCCTCCGGTTAGTAGGTTAGTCCCAAAAATGCTATAAAAGTGTAAAGTAAAGCCCATAAACATCCAAAACAGGTAATATAATAGCACAAAACAATCAAAAATTATAGAAACGTTGGAGACGTATCAAGCATCCCCAAGCTTAATTCCCGCTCGTCCTCGAGTAGGTAAATGATAAAAACAGAATTTTTGACGTGGAATGCTACCTAGCATAATTCTCAATGTAACTTTCTTTAGTGTGGCATGATTGCTCAGATCCAAATGATTCAAGATAAAAGCATATAGAACATAAAAGTAATAATACTTCGAAGCATACTAACAAATAATCATGGCCTATCAAAATAGCATAGCCAAAGAAAGCATATCCCTACAAAATCATATAGATAGGCCATGCTTCTTTTTCATTACACAAAATACTCCCATCATGCACAACCCCGGTTTCAGCCAAGAAATTGGTTCATACTTTTTAACGCGCTTCAGCTTTTTCAACTCTTATGCATTACATGAGCACAAGCCATGGATATAGCACTACGGTGGTATATGGTGGTGGTTGTGAGGACAAAAAGGGAGAAGATAGTCTCACATCAACTAGGCGTATCAATGGGCTATGGAGATGCCCATCAATAGATATCAATGTGAGTGAGTAGGGATTGCCATGCAACAGATGCACCAGAGCTATAAATGTATAAAAGCTCAACAAAAGAAATTAAGTGGGCGTGCATCCAACTCGCTTACTCACGAAGACCTAGGGCATTTTGAGGAAGCCCATCACTGGAATATACAAGCCAAGTTCTATAAAGAAAAATTCCCACTAGTATATGAAAGTGACAACACAAGAGACTCTCTATCATGAAGATCATGGTGCTACTTTGAAGCACAAGTGCGGAAAAGAGTGTAACGCCCCAGATACAACTTTCCATAATTGTAACTCCAACTCTTTCCATTTCCGGCTATGTGATATGTTTTTTCCTCCGTGGTTGGTTTTTGTCTTTTGTTTTGCATTTTGTTCATGTCATGCATCTCATCTCCTAGCATCATGCGCACTGCATCCGCATGTTTTTCATAAAACTTGCATTCGCTCGTCATTGCCGTTTATCCCTTTGCCTTCATCACCTTCCCTCAGACCGCTTTGCCTTCGTTGACCGTTCCAGACCAATCGGGTTTTCGCTTCCCTCTTGACCGTGACGGCCTAACCCCCCTTTGCGTGCGTGTCCGAAACTTCCCGGACCCAACTCAAGCAGTCATGACCGTTGGATCCGGATCATCCCCAAACATCCCTAAATCATCACTGGTTTCTCATTGGACTCTCCTAAGCTAGTTATTCTCAATCGTTTGACTTTAATCGGAGGCTCCAAATAGCCCTAACCAAAATTCCAATGCTATAAGTAGACGTCTAACCCTAGTCCTGTCCCATCGATCCATCTAATCCTCCCGCAGCCGCCACCCAGGTTCCTCGGAAGCTTGTCCCATCGCCAACCAAATCCCCCTCGGGATCCATCCCTCACCAACTATCGCTTGCCACCAACAGCCTCCAGATCCCCTCGCCCTCCACCTCGCTCGATCCAGCGCCTCCCCGTGCTCCTCCACCTCGCCTCGTCGTCCGGCAACCAGCGCTGCCACCAGTGACCAGCAGCCGCTCCAGGCCTCTCCCTCATCCCTCTGCTTCTCCTTCCCTACGCTCTCCATCTCTCTCTCTGACCCCCTCCCTGCTCTTCCTCTCTTGTCCTAGATAGGAACAGCGATGCCATGGCGCCTGGAGCTCGAGCTCGTCCGGCACCACCATCCATACCCACCTCCGGGGACCGGATTCGTGCCCCGTCATCCATCCCAGCCGTCCACGCGTCATCGAAGGTCGCCCCGAGCGCCAAGTTCACCGCCGCCGCTCCCCTGCATCTCGTCTCCGCTTCCCCTGCTTCTGCGAGCACTCGAGCACGAGGACGAGCGCCTGCCTCCTTGCCTCGCCGACATGAACTGGCCCGATCCGGCCATCTCCGACGCCTCCTCGCCGGATCCCATGCGCCAAGTCCGCCGCCCGCTGCCGTCTTCCCTGCGAACCTCGCGCGCACCCCTGCCTCCTCTGCATCGTGCCGCTGCGCCTGGCCCCTGCCTCGCCCTGAGCCTCAGGTCCTGCGTCGCCAAGCCGCCTCCCTGCCCTCAAGCCCGTCCAGTTCCGCCGTTCGCCGTGGCCGTGGAGCTCGTCGGCGTCGTCCTCATGCCGCTCCAGTCCCGCGCCAAGTTGCCGTCGGCCTTCGCGTCTACTTCCTCTGCATCAGGCCAGCGCCACCCTCATCGTTGCATCGTTCCTCTGCTTCTAGCGTGGACCGCAGCGCCAAGTCCCGCTCGCCCCACCTGCGCCTGTTGACTGCGTCGTTCCCTCCAGATTCGGCCCAGTCAGCGCCTCCTCAGCCGGCCAGCCTCCTCCACCGAACCGGACCAAGCCCATGGGTGGGCAGCCCCCTCCAGTCCCCCTCTTGTACCCTGTCGGGCCAGCAAGATTCGGCCCGCGTATGTTTTTTCCAAATCCGCGATTTTGCTAATTATCCAGTGATTTATAGTTTTACAAAACAAAACCCTCAAGCATCATGCATATAATAACTCATTAACCGTGCATCGGATTAAAATGATTCAAACATGCAAAATGCTTAGTTTTTCATCTAGTTTCATAATCTTCTACTTTCATCCATGTTAAAAATGTTTAACTTGCTGTTTGCTATTATTTTGCATAAATGCCATGCTAAAATGATTTATTTCATAACTAAATAACCGTAGCTCCAATTTTAATAAACTTTATATGTAAATGGGGTCGAAAAATGCATAGATTAACATGGTGCACTTTTTTTATTGTTTACAACTTAAAATATGGTTTAGGGCAGAACAGTACCAAATTCGGAATATGGACATGAGGATTTTCCGGAATTGTTGTTTGTTGTTTCCGGCCTCATTTAAACTAGCCTAAATAGTTAGTTTACTTATGCTTCACCCCTTGCCATGTTTAATAACATTTAATATTGTTGGGTACATAAACGAGAGCGGACTAAATAACTTGAATGTGGTGTTTTGTCAATATGCAACTCGTTGCATATTGAGCTCCACTTAATTTGTAGTTTTATTTGTGCACTTTGCCATGCCATGCCTATTTAAACCGGACATGCATCATACTTGATTGTGCATCATGCCATATGATGGTTGTTTATCATGTTGTTTGCTTATTTCCGGTTGCGCTTCTACTTGATAGTTCCCGTAATGTTGCATTTGTGAGGATTCGTTCGACTACGTCCGTTTGTCTTCTTCATGGACTCGCTCTTCTTCCTTGCGTGATTTCAGGCAATATGACCATTACCCTCGATATCACTTCTATCTTTGCTTGCTAGTTGCTTCGTTCTATCGCTATGCTGTGCTACCTGTCACTTGTTTACCATGCCTCCCATATTGCCAAGCCTCTAACTTTTTCACCCTTCCTAACAAACCATTGTTTAGCTATGTTACCGCTTTTGCTCAGCCCCTCTTATAGCGTTGTTAGTTGCAGGTGAAGTTGAAGATTGCTCCATGATGGACAGGATTATGTTGGGATATCACAATATGTCTTATATAATTAATGCATCTATATACTTGGTAAAGGGTGGAATACTCGGCCTTATGCCTGGTGTTTTGTTCCACTCTTGCCGCCCTAGTTTCCGTCATACCGGTGTTATGTTCCTTGATTTTGCATTCCTTACGTGGTTGGGTGATTTATGGGACCCCCTTGACAGTTCGCTTTGAATAAAACTCCTCCAGCAAGGCCCAACCTTGGTTTTAACATTTGCCACCTAAGCCTTTTTCCCTTGGGTTCTGCAGACTCAAGGGTCATCTTTATTTTAACCCCCCGGGCTAGTGCTCCTCCGAGTGTTGGTACGAACTAGAGCCACTTGCAGCGCCACCTCGGGGAAACTTGACGGCTGGTTTTAGTTGTACGTAGTGTTCATCCGGTGTGCCCTGAGAACGAGATATGTGCAGCTCCTATCGGGATTTGTCGGCACATCGGGCGGCTTTGCTGGTCTTGTTTTACCATTGTCGAAATGTCTTGCAAACCGGGATTCCGAGACCGATCGGGTCTTCCTGGGAGAAGGAATATCCTTCATTGACCGTGAGAGCTTGTGATGGGATAAGTTGGGACACCCCTGCAGGGTGTAAACTTTCGAGAGCCGTGCCCGCGGTTATGTGGTAGATGGGAATTTGTTAATATCCGGTTGTAGAGAACTTGACACTTGACTTAATTAAAATGCATCAACCGCGTGTGTAGCCGTGATGGTCACTTTTCGGCAGAGTCCGGGAAGTGAACACGGTCTTGGTGTTATGATTGTGCGTAAGCAGTTTCAGGATCACTTCTTGATCACTTCTAGCTTCTCGACCGTTCCGTTGCTTCTCTTCTCTCTCTTACTTGCGTATGTTAGCCACCATATTTGCTTAGTGCTTGCTGCAACTCCACCTCATTACCACTTCCTACCCATAAGCTTAAATAGTCTTGATCTCACGGGTTTTGAGATTGCCGAGTCCTCGTGACTCACCAGATACTATCACAACAGTTGCAGGTGCCGATGATACCAGTGTAGGTGATGCAACCGAGCTCAGATGGGAGCTCCACGAAGATCTTGGTCGTTGCTATGTTTCTTTTCATGTTGATCAGTAGTGGAGCCCAGTTGGGACGATCGGGGATCTAGTAGTTGGGTTATCTTCTTTTCTTTTGGCTTCATCCGTAGTCGGACTATGTGTGTGTGCTCTGAATGATGTATGAATTATATGTTCATTGTGTGAAGTGGTGATTGTAAGCCAACTCTTTATCCCATTCTTGTTCATTACATGGGATTGTGTGAAGATGACCCTTCTTGCGACAAAACGACAATGCGGTTATGCCTCTAAGTCGTGCTTCGACACGTGGGAGATATAGCCGCATCGTGGGTGTTACAAAGAGATAGTAGCATTGTCCCTTCTCTCTTTTTCTCTCATTTTTTTTATTTTTTTATTTGGCCTTTTTTTATTTGGCCTTTCTCTTTTTTTTTGGTGGCTCTTTGGCCTCTTTTTTTTATTTAAAGTCCGAAGTCTCATCCCGACTTGTGGAGGAATCATAGTCTTCATCATCCTTTCCTCACTTGGGACAATGCTCTAATAATGAAGATCACACTTTTATTAATTTACAACTAGATAATTACAACTCAACACTTAGAACAAAATATGACTCTATATGAATGCCTCCGGCGGTGTACCGGGATATGCAATGAATCAAGAGTGACATGTATGAACATTATGAGAGTGGCCTTGCCACAAATACAATGTCAACTACATGATCATGCAAAGAGCAATATGAAAATTATGGAGCATGTCATAATAACGGAATGGTGGAAAGTTGCATGGCAATATATCTCAGAATGGCTATGGAAATGCCATAATAGGTAGGTATGGTGGCTGTTTTGAGGAAGGTAAATAATGGGTGCATGATACCGGTGAAAGTTGCATGGCACAATAGACGCTAGCAAAGTGGAAGGGTGAGTGTGCGTATATCCGTGGACTCACATTAGTCGTAAAGAACTCATATACTTATTGCAAAAGTTTACTTGCCCTCGAAGCAAAGTACTACTACGCATGCTCCTAGGGGAAGGGTTGGTAGGAGTTAACCATCGCGTGATCCCGACCTCCACTCATAAGGAATACAATTAAAAGAGCACCTCATGCAACAAATTTGTCACATAACTTTTACCATACGTGCATGCTACAGGACTTGCCAACTTCAACACAAGTATTTATCAATTTCATAATTACCCACTAGCATGACTCTAATATTACCACCTCTATATCTCAAAACAATTATCAAACATCAAATTGATCCTAGTGTTTTATGCACTTTCTATGGTAGTTTTTATTATACCTAACTTGGATGCTCATCATTCTAGGACCAAATTTATAACCATAGCAAATACCATTCTGTTCTAAAAGACTCTCAAAATAATATAAGTGAAGCATGAGAGATCAACAATTTCTTCAAAATTAAGCCACCGCCGTGCTCCAAAAGATATAAGTGAAGTACTAGAGCAGAAACTATCTAGCTGAAAAGATATAAGTGAAGCACATAGAGTATTCTAATAAATTCTAATCAAGTCGGCTTCTCCCAAAATGTGTGTACAACAAGGATGATTGTGGAAAACTAGAAAAAGCAAATACTAATATCATACAAGACGCTCCAAGCAAAACACATATCATGTGGCGAATAAAAATATAGCTCCAAGTAAAGTTACCAATAAACGAAGACGAAAGAGGGGATGCCTTCCGGGGGCATCCCCGAGCTTAGGCTTTTGGCTATTCTTGAATATCTTGGGGTGCCTTGGGCATCCCCAAACTTAGGCTCTTGCCACTCCTTATTCCATAGTCCATAAATCTTTATCCAAAACTTGAAAACTTCACAACACAAAACTCAACAGGAAATCTCATAAGCTCCGTTAGTGAAAGAAAGAAAACCACCACATAAGGTACTGTAATGAACTCATTATTTATTTATATTGGTGTTAAACCTACTTTATTTCAAGTTCTCTATGGTTCATACCACTTAATACTAGCCATAGATGCATCAAAATAAGCAATCAACAACGAAGGACATAATCTGTCAAAAACAGAACAGTCTGTGGCAATCTGTAACTCTTGAATACTTATGGAACTCGAAAAATCCTACCAAAATAGGATGTCCTGGGAAATTTGTCTATTGATCTACATCAAAAAGAATCAACACAAAAGCACGTTTATGTAAATTACTAAAATTATTTTCATGTGTGCAAAGTTTCTGTTTTTCAGCAGAATCAAATTAACTATCACCATAGGTTATCCTATAGGTTCTACTTGGCACAAACACTAATTAAAACATCAAAACACATCTAAACAGTAGGTAGACGCAAGATTTATTACTAAACAGAAACAAAAACAAAAAAACACAAATAAAATTGGGTTGCCTCCCAACTAGCGCTATCATTTAACGCCCCTAGCTAGGCATAAAAGCGAGGATAGTTCTAAGTAGTGCCATCTTTGGCACTCAATTCATAAGTAGCTCGCATGATAGATTCATAAGGTAATTTAACTTTCTTTCTTGGGAAGTTCTCCATGCCTTTCCTTAATGGAAATTGGAATCTAATATTCCATTCCTTCATATCAATAATTGCACCAATCATTCTAAGGAAAGGTCTACCAAGAATAATAGGACAAGAAATATTGCAATTTATATCAAGAACGATAAAATCTACGGGCACAAAATTGCTATTTGCAATAATGAGAACATCATTGATCCTTCCCATTGGCTTTTTAATGGTGGAATCCGCAAGGTGCAAATTTAAAGAGCAATCATCAAGATCATGGAAACCTAGAATATCACATAAAGTTTTCGGAATCGTGGAAACATTAGCACCCAAATCACATAAAGCATAACACTCATGATCTTTAATTTTAATCTTTATAGTAGGTTTCCACTCATCATAAAGTTTTCTAGGTATATAAACTTATAAATTAAGTTTTTCATCATAAGATTGCATCAAGGCATCAACAATATGTTTGGTAAAAGCTTTATTTTGACTATAAGCATGCGTAGAATTCACAACGGATTGCAACAAGGAAATACAATCTTCTAAAGAACAATTATCATAATTAAATTCCTTCAAATCCAAGATAGTGGGTTCAATGCTATTTAAAGTCTTGACCTCTCCAATCCCACTTTTACCAAATTTAGCATCAAGATCTAAAAACTCCGAATCATTGGGACGCCTTTTAACTAAAGTTGACTCATCTCCAGTCCCATCATTATTAAGATTCATATTGCAAAACAAAGATCTGATAGGGGATACATCAATAACTTTAAGATCTTCATCATTATTTTCATGGAAACTAGAACACGCTTTTTATAAAGCAATCTTTCTTAGCACACAATCTAGCGGTTCTTTCTTTGCACTTATCAATGGAAATTCTCATAGCTTTGAGAGACTCATTGATATCATGCTTAGGAGGAGTAGATCTAAGTTTCAAAGAATCAACATCAAGCGAGAGTCTATCAACATTCCTAGCCAAATCATCAACTTTGAGCATTTTTTCTTCAAGCAAGGCATTGAAATTCTTTTGAGAGATCATAAATTCTTTCACACTATTCTCAAAATCAGAGGGCATCTTATTAAAATTACCATAAGAATTATTGTAGGAATTTCCATAATTATTAGAGGAATTACTAGGGAATGGTCTAGGATTAAAGATTGCTCTATAAGCACTGTTTCCAAAACTATTCCTACCAACAAAATTCACATCCATAGATTCATTATTATTCTCAATCAAGGTAGACAAAGGCATATCATTGGGATCAATAGGAGCACTCTTAGTAGCAAACAATTTCATAAATTCATCCATCTTTCCACTCAAAACATTAATTTCTTCTATAGCACACACTTTTTTACTAGTAGATCTTTCGGTGTGCCATTGATAATAATTAGCCATAATATCATCAAGGAGTTTGGTAGCTTCTCCTAAGGTGATTTCCATAAACGTGCCTCCCGCGGCCGAATCTAAAAGATTTCTAGAAGCAAAATTCAATCCGGCATAAATTTTTTGTATGATCATCCATAAATTCAAACCATGAGTGGGGCAATTGCGAATCATCAATTTCATTCTCTCCCAAGATTGGGAAACATGCTCATGACCAAGTTGTTTAAAATTCATAGTATCGTTCCTAAGAGTGATGATCTTAGCGGGAGGAAAATACTTGGAGATAAAAGCATCTGTGCACTTGTTCTTGGGTAAAGACGAGAACCAAACTTTAGCACGATCTCTAAGTGAAAACGGAAATAACTTCAATTTAACAATATCATTATCCGTATCTTTCTTCTTTTGCATCTCACACAAATCAATAAAGTTGTTTAGATGGGTAGCGACATCTTCACTAGGAAGGCCAGAGAATTGATCTTTCATAACAAGATTCAGCAAAGCAGTATTGATTTCACAAGACTCAACATCATTAAGAGGAGCAATCGGAGTACTAAGGAAATCATTATTATTGGTATTGGAGAAATCACACAATTTGGAATTATCTTGCGCCATCGCGACAAGTAATCCAACACACAAGCAAATAGAAAGGCAAATGAAAGAGAGAGGAGATTGGGAAAGAGAGAGCTAATAAAACGGCAAGGGTGAAGTGCGGGAGAGGAAAACGAGAGGCAAATGGCAAATAATGTAAATGCGAGGGAGATGAGTTTGTGATGGGTACTTGGTATGTCTTGACTTGAGCGAAGACCTCCCCGGCAACGGTGCCAGAAGTCCTTCTTGCTACATCTTGAGCTTGCGTTGGTTTTCCTTGAAGAGGAAAGGGTGATGCAGCAATAGTAGCGTAAGTATTGCCCTCAGTTTTTGAGAACCAAGGTATCAATCTAGTAGGAGGCTCCTCAAAAGTCCCAGCACCTACACAAACAAACAAGAACTTGCAACCAACGCAATAAAGGGGTTGTCAATCCCTTCACGACCACTTGCGAAAGTGAGATCTGATAGAGATAGTATGATAAGATAAATATATTTTTGGTATTTTATAATATAGATTGGAAAAGTAAAGATGCAAATAAAACTAGATTGAAATCTTATATGATAAAAGATAGCCCTGGGGGCCATAGGTCTCACTAGTGGCTTCTCTCAAGATAGCATAAGTATTACGGTGGGTGAACAAATTACTGTCGAGCAATTGATAGAAAAGCGAATAATTATGAGATTATCTAGGCATGATCATGTATATAGGCATCACGTCCGTGATAAGTAGATCGACTCCTACCTGCATCTACTACTATTACTCCACACATTGACCGCTATCCAACATGCATCTAGAGTATTAAGTTCATAAAGAACAGAGTAACACATTAAGAAAGATGACATGATGTAGAGGGATAAACTCATGCAATATGATATAAACCCCATCTTTTTATCCTCGATGGCAAAAATACAATACATGCCTTGCTGCCCCTGCTGTCACTGGGAAAGGACACCGCAAGATTGAACCCAAAGCTAAGCACTTCTCCCATTGCAAGAAAGTTCAATCTAGTAGGCCAAACCAAACTGATAATTCGAAGAGACTTGCAAAGATAACTTAATCACACATAAAAGAATTCAGAGGAGATTCAAATATTTCTCATAGATAAACTTGATCATAAACCCACAATTCATCGGATCTCGACAAACACACTGCAAAAGGAGTTACATCGAATAGATCTCCAAGAAGATCAAGGAGAACATGGTATTGAGATCCAAAGAGAGAGAAGAAGTCATCTAGCTAATAACTATGGACCCAAAGGTCTGTGGTAAACTACTCACAACTCATCGGAGAGGCTATGGTGTTCATGTAGAACCCTCCGTGGTTGATTCCCCCTCCGGTGGAGCGCCGACGAAGGCTCCAAGATGGGATCTCGCGGATACAGAAGGTTACAGTGGTGGAAATAGTTTTTCATGGTCGCCTCTGATGTTATTGGGGTACGTGGGTATATATAGGAGGTAGAAGTAGGTCGGTGGACGCCAGAGGGGCCCACAAGATAGGGGGCGCGCCCAGTAGGGGGGGGGGGCGCCCTCCACCCTTGTGGCCTCCTCGATTGTTTCTTGACTTGCACTCCAAGTCCTCTGGATCACGTTTTTTCCAAAAAGATCGCTCCCGAAGGTTTCATTCCGTTTGGACTCTGTTTGATATTCCTTTTCTTCGAAACACTGAAATAGGCAAAAAATAGCAATACGGGTTGGGCCTCCGGTTAGTAGGTTAGTCCCAAAAATGATATAAAAGTGTAAAGTAAAGCCCATAAACATCCAAAACAGGCAATATATTAGCATGGAACAATCAAGAATTATGGATATGTTGGAGACGTATCAGGCCCCACGGTCGCGATGAGCATGACTTAGATATGCCATCGGACGGTGTTCGGGGGATCACACCTGCAGCTGCCCCGGCTTTAAATCTAGAGCAGATTGTGCCATCCGAGGACAGGTGGATGGACCCCGCCATGGAGGCCGCACACTCGCGGCGATAGAGCCGAACACAGATTTCACTTCCAAGGAGGTCTGTGTCATCGGACCCTCGGACTCGTCTCCGGTCATAGGCTCCAAACCGCGTGCATCTGTGCCCATCAGATCTAACTGGGCACCGATCATGGAATTTAGCTCCGCGGATATCTTTTAGCACTCGCCTTGGGTGACGTGCTAAACTCATTAAAATCTCTCTCCCTGTCAGGAGACTCTTGGCCGAACTATGTCCGGCTTGAGTGGGAAGTGGACGACGAAGGAATTCATTACCCACCCACCACCCACTTAATAGCCACTGTCGACGACTTAACCGACATGCTTGATTTCGACTCCGAAGACATCGACGGTATGGACGACGATGCCGGACAAGAACAGGAACCACCGCCCACAGGGCGCTGGATAGCCACCTCATCATACGACATATATATGGTGAACACACCCAAAGAAAACAATGGCGAGGATGAAAAGGATGCAACGGAGGGTGATCCTCTTGAGAAGATACCCAAGCACCGATGTCAGCGGCGCTGCTCTAAACCCCGCCATAGCGAAAACAGTGATACCGGCACAAGAGAAAATAGCACTCCGGATGATGCGGAAGACGAAAACAATCCCGCCTAGCCAAGCTTCGAGCAGGCCGGACGGGAGGACGGGCAAGCTAGCCCTGATAAACAGGCAATGGACGAAGACTCGGAGGATGACAATTACATGCCCCTCTCCGAAGATGAGGTGAGCCTCGGCGACGAAGAATTTTCCGTGCCTGAGGATCTCGTCGAGCAGGAGCGCTTCAAGCGCCGGATTATAGCCACCGCAAAGAGCCTGAAGAAAAAACAGCAGCAGCTTCGAGCTGATCAAGATATGCTCACTAACAGATGGACTGAGGTCCTGGCGGCCAAGGAATACAGACTCGAGCGCCCAACCAAAAGTTACCCGAGGCGCAGGTTGTTACCTCAATTCAAGGACGAGGCACTAGAGCCTATACTACCAGTGCAGGATGCGGCTGACCGACCACCTCGTGGCCGAGACAAAGCGGCGTATCAGCCCGAACACTAGCCCGCACCCTGTCGCCAAAAAAATAAAAACACGAAGGCCCGGGGCTACATGTATGACCTGCGAGACGAATTGGAAAACAAAGCAGGACAGTCAAGATCGATCTACGAATCACTGGGGCGCACCCCAACACGTGACGATGACCGCCGTGCGGGATATACTAAATACAAATCCGTCCGGGCCGAATACAGAAGACTAGACTCATCCAAACTGCATCGCGATGTAGCCCGGCATAGAGGCGCCGCACACCCCCTATGCTTCACTGACGAAGTAATGGAGCATGAATTCCCAGAAGGGTTTAAGCCCGTGAACATGAACCATATGATGGGACAACATACCCCGCGGTATGGATCGAAGATTTCCTTCTCCACATTCACATGGCCCGCGGCGATGATCTACATGCCATCAAGTACCTCCCACTAACACTCAAGGGACCAGCTCGGCATTGGTTGAATAGTCTGCCGGCAAACTCCATTGGTAGTTGAGAGAACCTAGAAGACGCATTCCTTGACAACTTCCAGGGCACTTATGTGCGACCGCCGGACACTGATGACTTAAGTCACATAACCCAACAGGCCGGAGAGTCAGCTAGGAAATTCTGGACTCGGTTCTTAACTAAAAAGAACCAAATCATCGACTGTCCAGATGGCGAAGCCCTAGCGGCCTTTAAGCATAACATCCGTGACGAGTGGCTTGCCCGACACTGAAAGCACAAGTGCTCCCTAGGTGGTTTTGGTAATTAATGTCAACATATCTTTTGTTGGACTAACACTTTTATCTAGTATGTTTCAGATAAGTTCAACAATGGAGTGGCATGGACTAAAGGATGTGGGAACTCCTTCAAGATGCTAAGGACAAAGTATTGGCTCAAGCTTCAAGCTCAAGACTCTTCATTTTACATTTTAGTGATCCAAGATCACATTGAGTCTATAGGAAAAGCCAATACTATCAAGAAGGGATGAGGAGTTGCTTAATGAGTTTCTTGCTCCACGGTGCTTAGTGATATGCTCCAAAACCCTCAACTACTTTCCCACTTCCACACATATGTCCTAAACCTAAAGTCAAATTCGGCCCCACTGATTCTTTCTATCCGGCGCCACCGAGTTTGGATGTCATAGCCACTGCCACAAATCCTAGGCAAATCGGTCTCACCGATAGGGATCTCGGTCCTACCGAGATGGGATTTTAATCTCTCTGTGTATGTCCATTACCAAAATCGGTCTAACCGAGTTTGAGCAATCGGTACTACCAAGATTACAATGCAAACTTCCTGGTTGACTCATTACCAAAATCGGTCCCACCGAGTTTGTGTAATCGGTCCAACCGAGTTTGCCTGACCAACTCTTTGGTTAGCTAATTACCAAATTCGGTCTCACCGAGTTTGTGTAATCGGTCTCACCGAGATTACGTTATGCCCTAACCCTAACCATATCGGTCCTACCGAGTTGCATGTCGGTCCCACCGAAAATCCTAACGGTTACTAGGTTTGCTAAATCGGTCCGACCGAGTTTGTTGATTCGGTCCGACCGAGTTTGGTAGATTGTGTGTAACGGTTAGATTTTGTGTGGAGGCTATATATACCCCTCCACCTTCTCTTCATTCGTGGAGGGAGCCATCATACTGAACCTACACTTCCAGCATACATTTTCTGAGAGAGAACTACCTACTCATGTGTTGAGGCCAAGATATTCCATTCCTACCATATGAATCTTGATCTCTAGCCTTCCCCAAGTTGCTTTCCACTCAAATCTTCTTTCCACCAGATCCAAAACCTATGAGAGAGAGTTGAGTGTTGGGGAGACTATCATTTGAAGCACAAGAGCAAGGAGTTCATCATCAACGCACCATTTGTTACTTCTTGGAGAGTGGTGTCTCCTAGATTGGCTAGGTGTCACTTGGGAGCCTCCGACAAGATTGTGGATTTTAACCAAGGAGTTTGTAAGGGCAAGGAGATCGCCTACTTCGTGAAGATCTACCGTTAGTGAGGCAAGTCCTTCGTGGGCGACGACCATGGTGGGAAAGACAAGGTTTCTTCTTCGTGGACCCTTCGTGGGTGGAGCCCTCCGTGGACTCGCGCAACCGTTACCCTCCATGGGTTGAAGTCTCCATCAACGTGGATGTACGATAGCACCACCTATCGGAACCATGCCAAAAACTTCCATGTCTCCTATTGCGTTTGAATCCTCCAAAACCCTTCCCTTTACATTCTTGCAAGTTGCATGCTTTACTTTCCGCTGCTCATAAACTCTTTGCATGCTTGCTTGATATGTATTGTGAATATTAAACTTGTGCCTAAACTCCACTTAAACTTAAGGAAAATTAAAAACTGCAACTTTGGTACTTAGTGTCTAATCCCCCCCTTTAGACACCTCTTCTCAAGGTCCTACAAGTGGTATCAGAGCCTTGATCTCCATTGCCTTGGTTTAATCACCATTGGAGGAAGATGGATGAGTCTACTTTGGGGAGTCTTAGACATAGAGTGCCTATTCTTGATGGAGAGTATTTTCATGAGTGGAAAAATGAGATGCTTGTAATTTTCAATCAATATCATTTGAACAAGTACATTGCTAGCCCTTGTGCACCTCATGTTGACCCTATGCATCCTACCCATGATGAGTCAATTGACATGATTAGGAATCTTAGAACTGCCGAACTTATCATTAGAGGATTGCCTAGAAACTTGATTGGATGTTTGCCTACTCTTAAGTGTGCCTACACTATATGGAAATTTCTTGAGGAACGCTTTCCAAATTATTCCTTGAAAAATCTTGATGAAATTCTCCATAAGTCTATTGCCTTGAGTAAGATGAATACTAGTGATCTTTGTTTGGTGATCGTCTATTTGAGCTTACTAACCTTATGCATGCCAAAGGAGATGTTGGAATTATTAGTGATATTATTTCCGAAGCTACAAAAATTCATAAGCAAGATCATTGTCAAACTCACTCTAACGAATTACCCTCTCTAGGACTTGATCCACCACATGACGATGTTGAACATGGATACTATGATGAGGATGATGATAGTGACTTCGATCTTGATGATGCAATGAGACATTTTGGTCTTATGGCAAATCTTTGGGGATACATGTCACGAGGAAAGGAATGGGTTCTTGATAGTGGATGTACCGATCACATGACCGGAGATAAAGACATGTTTCGTGAGCTTGCTGAAAATGATAGTCCTCGAAAGTATGTCACTTTCGGTGACAACTCAAAGGGTAAGGTGGTTGGCCTCGGTAAGGTGGCCATATCACATGATAGCTCCATACAAAATGTCATGCTCGTTGAATCTCTTGGATACAACTTACTTTCAGTATCTAGACTTGCTGATTTCGGTTTCAATGTCCTATTTACTGAAGTAGATTGCCAAGTGTTTTGTCGAGACAATCATAAAATGGTCTTTACCGGTGTGCGTAGAGGTGATCTATACATTGTTGATTTCACTAAAAAGGCTCAACCTAAAACTTCCTTCATTGCTAAATCCTCAAAAGGTTGGTTATGGCATAGACGACTAGGTCATGTTGGTATGCGAAACCTTGACAAGCTTATTAAAGGAAATCATATTCTTGGAGTTAACGATGTCATATTTTATAAGGATAGACTTTGCAGCGCTTGTCAGGTAGGTAAACAGGTTGGAGGAAGGCATCCCGTGAAGAACATCATGACCACAAGGAGGCCACTCGAGCTACTTCACATGGATCTTTTTGGTCCCAACTCTTACAAGAGTCTCGGTGGAAATTCTTTTGGTCTAGTTATAGTTGATGATTTTTCAAGATTTACGTGGGTGTTCTTTTTCGATGATAAATTGCAGGTCCAAAAGATCTTCAAAAACTTCGCTAGGAAGGCCCAAAATCAATTTGAAGTGATGATGAAGAATGTTCGCAGCGACAACGGAATGGAGTTCAAGAACGCGAACGTGGACACCTTTCTTGACGAAGAAGGCCCAAATGGAGTTGTTGAGAGGAAGAACCGGACGCTCATTGAAATGGTGAGAACGATGCTTGATGAGTACAAGACACCGAAGCACTTTTGGGCAGAAGCGGTTGAGACAGCTTGTCATGCAACAAATCGCTTGTATCTTCACAAGCTACTCGGCAAGATGGCATACGAGCTCCTCACCGGTAACAAACCCCAAGTTGGATACTTTCGAGTATTCGGCTCAAAGTGCTACATTCTTGATAAGCATCGTCATTCTAAATTTGCTCCTAAGTCTCATGAAGGTTTCCTACTAGGTTATGGCTCAAACTCTCACACTTACCGTATCTACAACAATTTCACCCGAAAGGTTGAAGAGACGGTAGATGTGAAGTTTGATGAATCCAACGGTTCGCAAGTAGAGCAATTGCCAATTGATGTAGGAGACAAAGATACTTCGGAAGCAATCCAAGACTTGTCTATTGGCAAGGTCCGTCCAATGGAGGTGAAGGAGAGTACCTCGTCCGTCCAAGTGGAAGCTTCTACTTCACGACAAGGTGAACCAAGAGTTGATACGGAAGCATCCACAAGTGGGACACACCAAGATGAAGAAAACGAGGAAGTGCATCAAGATGAACGTCAACAACCTCCTTCTCCACCACGACAAGAGAACGACAACGCCAACAATGAAGAAGGCCAAGAAGAAGAACAAGATGAAGAAGATGTTCAACAAAGACCCAAGCAAAAAAATTCACGAGTTCAAGAAAGAATTGCTAAAGATCATCCCGTCAAGCAAATCTACAATGACATTCAAACCGGGAGAATCACTCGCTCTAAAACTCGTTTAGCTAACTTTTGTGAAAACTATTGTTTCATCTCTAGCATTGAACCTATGAAGGTTGAAGAAGCATTGGAAGATCCGGATTGGATAAATGCTATGCATGAAGAGCTACACAACTTTTAGAGGAACCAAGTTTGGACATTGGTTGAGAAGCCCGACAACAACCACAACATCATCGGTACCAAATGGGTGTTTCGCAACAAGCAAGATGAAGATGGACAAGTAGTTCACAACAAAGCACGTCTCGTCTCCCAAGGCTACACACAAGTCGAAGGTATGGACTATGGTGAGACTTACGCTCCCGTTGCTAGACTTGAGTCCATTCGCATTTTACTTGCCTATGCTAATCATCATGATATCACCTTGTACCAAATGGACATTAAAAGTGCTTTTCTAAATGGTGAAATAGAGGAGGAAGTTTATGTTAAGCAACCTCCCGGATTTGTCAATCCTAAGAAACCCAATCACGTTTACAAACTTCACAAAGCTCTTTATGGTCTTAAACAAGCTCCTAGAGCATGGTATAAATGCTTGACCAAGTTCCTTATTGAAAAAGGCTTTGAAATTGGGAAAATTGATTCTACTCTTTTTACTGAAAGGGTTAATGGAGAACTATTTGTGTGCCAAATCTATGTTGATGATATTATATTTGGTTCAACTAACCCTCATTTTAGTGAAAAGTTTGGGAAGCTAATGTCGGAGAAGTTTAAGATGTCTATGATGAGTGAACTCAAATTCTTCCTTGGGTTGCAAATCAAGAAAACTAAGGAAGGTACCTTTGTTTCTCAAATGAAGTACACCAAGGACTTATTCAAGAAGTTCAATATGCAAGAATGCAAAGGTATGACTACACCCATGCCTACTAGTGGACATCTTTACTTGACCAAAGATAGTGAACCGGATGATCAAAAGGTTTATCGCTCTATGATTGGTTCATTGTTATATCTATGTGCTTCACGTACCGATATCATGCTAAGCGTGTGCATGTGTGCACGATATCAAGGTGCTCCTAAAGAATGTCATCTTAAGGCCGTGAAAAGGATAGTGAGATACTTAATCCATACACCAAATTTTGGCATTTGGTATCCTAAGAGAGCCTCCTTCGATCTTGTTGGCTATTCCGACTCGGACTATGCCGGAGACAAGGTTGATAGAAAGTCCACTTCGGGTACTTGTCAATTTCTTGGTAGATCTCTTGTGTCTTGGTCCTCCAAGAAACAAAACTCGGTATCCTTATCCACCGCCGAAGCGGAATACATTGCCGCTGGTTCATGTTGTGCTCAATTACTTTGGATGACCCAAACTCTTAAAGATTATGGGATATATGTGAGACATGTTCCATTGCTTTGTGATAATGGAAGTGCTATCAAAATTGGTCATAATCCTGTGCAACATTCTCGAACTAAGCATATTGAAGTTCGTCATCATTTCATTCGAGATCATGTTGCTAAGGGTGACATTGATCTTAAGCATGTTCGCACCGAAAAGCAATTAGCGGATATATTCACTAAACCTCTTGATGAGAAAGTGTTTTGCAGGTTAAGAGGAGAATTGAACATCATTGATGCTTCAAACTTGGAGTAGAAACTGCATTGGATACATGCAAGACATGAGCTTATGACTAATCCTTGATATTTCTCTTATGATGAAAAATCTTATGTCTTGGATATATTTTCATCTTGCATGTTATCTAACCCATGTAGGTACTTGGTGGAATCAAATTCCATGAGATTGTAATCTACTCACATCTTGAGCAATCTCTACATCACCAAGTCTCTACACTATGGTGGTTGAAGACAAGGAATCATGGAACCACTCAAACATATCCTTTGACAAATTCTATGTTGAGCTTCATGATTGTCATTTTTGGATACACAAGTGCTCTTCCTTGTAAGAACTAACCCATGTAGGTAGATGGACTCAAATTCCAAGTGGTGCTCCAAATTCTTGATGAGCTACATCAACCTTGAGCAACCCACACAAGTTCAACTACATGGACAGCACCACCAACCAAGGTATGATATTCCATCTTAGAGAAGCTTTACTCCAAGTTATGATCTAAAGCAGCTCAACAAGATGTGAATACATCAAGATGCTTAAATGAAAAATGGCAACCCCATTTTGAGCTTAAACGATGAGTATGACCTATGATCAAGTGATCTCACTTGACTCCTAAGTTAATATACTCTAACATAGGTGACTTTGTCGCCGACCATCTCTAGATGAAGTTCTCTTGTGTTCTTTTCTGTGTTTTTGCATTTGTCTCATGCATATTTGTTTCCCCTTTCAAACTTCATCTAGATTCCTTTTGTTTGCTCTGCATTCCAATTCGTTGCATATCCTTCAGTAAATTCCTTGCAAATCTTTGTGAGATCTTACTAGTCTAGTGAGCTGAGGTGACAAGTGTTTTCTCTGCGATGAACTCGGTTTCACCGATTTGTTGTTTTTGGTCCAACCGAATCCTTTCGGTACAACCGGAGCATATCACTCGGCTCCACCGATTTCACATCAGGAAAAACAGTTTGCCACATATTCTATGTTTCTTCTGATCCAACTCCACTCAATGAATCTTGTCCTCTACAAGCATCACATTTTTATCATTGCTTTGTGCTGTGTCTCTAGGACCAAACCCTTTAGACAGATTCCAGAAGACCCTTCTTGGAAATTGATGTCAAAGGGGGAGAGAGAGATCACATCAAAGCTTATCATTCAGAGAGAGATCACATCAGAGAAAGAGTATATCACCTCCTTGGGGAGAGAGAGATCCTTAGAGGGAGCGAAATCCTCAGGGGAGAGAGAGATCTCCAGGGGGAGAGAATACTTAAGTAGAAAGTATTTCTCAAGGATCCTAGATGCTTGGTCTTCAAGAGGAGAGATGCCACATGTCTTCTTGAGGGGAGAGACATGTTCATATGATCTGTTGTGCTTATTTGCATTAGCTTGCATTCACTTTGTTCATCATTCATATCTTTCAGCTCTGATTTTCTTTTCCCTATCCTCTCCCAGTATCACATGCTAGATTCAGGGGGAGCAAGACATCTAAGGGAAAGAAATCATTTAAATTCATTGCATATCTTTACTCTTGGGGACATGTCTAATCCAATGTGGTACTTAGTACTCACTCTCTACATGCCATCCCAGTCTTGGTATTCTTGTAGTTTCTTTTGTTTGCTCTGGCCAGTAGGTGCATCTGTGTTAGCTAACCTTGTTTACGCAGGTTCATTCTATCCTAAGCCTACTCAAGACTACAAGGTAAGTATATGCATCACAATCATGTGTATGAGGAATTCTTGCCCATGTACATACTGTTTGCAAGAAGGACTCATGGGCATGAAGGTATTTTCTTTAATATTCTTTGCTCTGATGCATATGACCAAGATACATGTAACACATTGCCTGCTCTGTCATGTTTATGCTCTCACATGCTTCCATATTCCATATTCACATGATTGCATACATGTAGGGGGAGCCTATGCTTGTTACATGTCTTACCAAAGCTTTACTTGCTATTCTTTATATCTTTATCTAAAGCTTTGATGTATGTTGCCATCAATTACCAAAAAGGGGGAGATTGAAAGCACAAGTGCTCCCTAGGTGGTTTTGGTAATTAATGTCAACATATCTTTTGTTGGACTAACACTTTTATCTAGTATGTTTCAGATAAGTTCAACAATGGAGTGGCATGGACTAAAGGATGTGGGAACTCCTTCAAGATGCTAAGGACAAAGGATTGGCTGAAGCTTCAAGCTTAAGACTCTTCATTTTACATTTTAGTGATCCAAGATCTCATTGAGTCTATAGGAAAAGCCAATACTATCAAGAAGGGATGAGAAGTTGCTTAATGAGTTTCTTGCTCCACAGTGCTTAGTGATATGCTCCAAAACCCTCAACTACTTTCCCGCTTCCACACATATGTCCTAAACCTAAAGTCAAATTCGGCCCCACTGATTCTTTCTATCCGGCGCCACCGAGTTTGGATGTCATAGCCACTACCACAAACCCGAGGCAAATCGGTCTCACCGATAGGGATCTCGGTCCTACCGAGATGGGATTGTAATCTCTCTGTGTATATCCATTACCAAAATCGGTCTAACCGAGTTTGAGCAATCGGTACTACCGAGATTACAATGCAAACTTCCTGGTTGACTCATTACCAAAATCGGTCCCACCAAGTTTGTGTAATCGGTCCAAGCGAGTTTGCCTGACCAACTCTTTGGTTAGCTAATTACCAAAATTGGTCTCACCGAGTTTGTGTAATCGTTCTCACCGAGATTACGTTATGCCCTAACCCTAACCATATCGGTCCTACCGAGTTGCATGTCAGTCCCACCGAAAATCCTAACTGTCACTAGGTTTACTAAATCGGTCCGACCGAGTTTGTTGATTCGGTCCCACCGAGTTTGGTAGATTGCGTGTAACGGTTAGATTTTTTGTGGAGGCTATATATACCCCTCCACCTCCTCTTCATTCGTGGAGAGAGCCATCAGACTGAACCTACACTTCGAACATACATTTTCTGAGAGAGAACTACCTACTCATGTGTTGAGGCCAAGATATTCCATTCCTACCATATGAATCTTGATCTCTAGCCTTCCCCAAGTTGCCTTCCACTCAAATCTTCTTTCCACCAGATCCAAAACCTATGAGAGAGAGTTGAGTGTTGGGGAGACTATCATTTGAAGCACAAGAGCAAGGAGTTCATCATCAACGCACCATTTGTTACTTCTTGGAGAGTGGTGTCTCCTAGATTGGCTAGGTGTCACTTGGGAGCCTCCGACAAGATTGTGGAGTTGAACCAAGGAGTTTGTAAGGGCAAGGAGATCGCCTACTTCGTGAGGATCTACCGCTAGTGAGGCAAGTCCTTCGTGGGCGACGACCATGGTGGGATAGACAAGGTTGCTTCTTCGTGGACCCTTCGTGGGTGGAGCCCTCCGTGGACTCGCGCAACCGTTACCCTTGCTGGGTTGAAGTCTCCATCAATGTGGATGTACGATAGCACCACCTATCGTAACCAGGCCAAAAACATCCGTGTCTCCAATTGCGTTTGAATCCTCCAAAACCCTTCCCTTTACATTCTTGCAAGTTGCATGCTTTACTTTCCGCTGCTCATAAACTCTTTGCATGCTTGCTTGATATGTATTGTGAATGTTAAACTTGTGCCTAAACTCCACTTAAACTTAAGGAAAATTAAAAACTGCAACTTTGGTACTTAGTGTCTAATCCCCCCCTTTAGACACCTCTTCTCAAGGTCCTACAGACACCTTGGCGAAGAGAAGCCGAAATCTATGGCAGTCTTTATGACACTCATGACCCGCTTTTGTGTGGGCGAGGACAGCTGGTTGGCTCGTAGCAATAGCACATCAAGAAATCCTCGCACTTCAGACACCAGAGATAGCAACGACAAGTGTTGGGGAACGTAGTAATTTAAAAAAATTCCTACGCACACGCAAGATCATGGTGATGCATAGCAACGAAAGGGGAGAGTGTTGTCCACGTACCCTCGTAGACCGAAAGCGGAAGCGTTAGCACAAAGCGGTTGATGTAGTCGTACGTCATCACGATCCGACCGATCACGTACCGAACATACGACACCTCCGAGTTCAGCACACGTTCAGCTCGATGACGTCCCACGAACTCTGATCCAGCAGAGCTTTGCGGGAGAGTTCCATCAGCACGACGCTGTGATGATGGTGTTGATGATGCTATCGATGCAGGGCTTCGCCTAAGCACCGTTACGATCTACCGAGGTGGAATCTAGTGGAGGGGGGCACCGCACACGGCTAACAGATCAAGAGATCAATTGTTGTGTCTAGAGGCGCCCCCTGCCCCCGTATATAAAGGATCAAGGGGGAGGGGGCGGCTGGCAGGAGGAGGCGCACTTGGGAGGAGTCGTACTCCCACCGAGAGTAAGACTCCCTCTTTTCCTAGTTGGAGTAGGAGGGGGAAAGGAAGGGAGAGAGGAGAGGAAGGAAAGGGGGGGTGCTGCCCCCCCCCTCCTTGTCCTATTCGGACCAAAGGGGGAGGGGGCGCGTGGCTTGCCCTGGCCGCCCCTCCTCTTCTCCACTAGGGCCCATTAGGCCCACTAAACCCCCCGGGGGGATCGGTAACCCCCTGGTACTCCGGTATGTGTCCTAAACCTCCCGAAACACTTCCAGTGTCCGAATATAGTCATCAAATATATCGATCTTTACGTCTCGACCATTTAGAGACTCCTCGTCATGTCCATGATCATATCTGGGACTCCGAACTACCTACGGTACATCAAAACACAAAAACTCATAATACCAATCATCACCGAACTTTAAGCGTGCGGACCCTACGGGTTCGAGAACTATGTAGACATGACCGAGACACGTCTCCGGTAAATAACCAATAGCGGAACCTGGATGCTCGTATTAGCTCCCACATATTCTACGAAGATCTTTATCGGTAAAACCACATAACTACATACGTTGTTTCCTTTGTCATCGGTATGTTACTTTCCCGAGATTCGATCATCGGTATCTCAATACCTAGTTCAATCTCGTTACCGGCAAGTCTCTTTACTTGTTATGCAATGCATCATCCCGTAACTAACTCATTAGCAACATTGCTTGCAAGGCTTATAGTGATGTGCATTACTGAGAGGGCCCAGAGATACCTCTCCGACAATCGGAGTGACAAATCCTAATCTCGAAATACGTTAATGAAAGTGCAACTAATCCCCGGGTGGTTTTGGTAATTAATAACAACATATATATCATTGAACTAATTATTTCTTGAGAATATTTCAGAAAGTTCAGTGATATGGGTATGGCAATGACTGATGATGTGGACCCCTCAAAATGCTAAGGAAAGCATTGGCAAAAGCTCAAGACTCCATTTTTGGTTTAGTGATCCAAGATCACATTGAGTCCATAGGAAAGCCAATACTATTAAAAGGGGATGAGGTTATGATGATGATCTGGTTGCTCAAAGTGCTTAGTGATTTATCTCTCAAACTATCAGCAATCTTTCATTCCAACATAAACTCATAAGTAATCTCGGTCCCACCGATTTCATAAACTCACCACACCGAGATGAACCACCTCAGCCATATACCCAAACCCTAAGCATTTCGGATTTTCCGACTCCAAACTCGGTCATACCAAAATTGGTGTTGCCAAGCTTCAGAACATACAGACTCAAATCGGTGTGACCGAGATGAGAAAGTCGGTCCCACCGAGAATGGCAAACCCTAGACTTTGGAAGAATCGGACTAACCGAGATTGTATTTTCGGTCCCACCGAAAATCCCAACGTTCACAAGATTTGAACTTTCGGTCTCACCGAGTTGTCAACTTCGGTCCGACCGAGATTGGTCAAATGTGTGTAACAGTTGGATTTTGTGTGGAGGCTATAAATACCCTCCACCTCCTCTTCATTCGTGGAGAGAGCCATCGAAAGAACTACCACTCCTACCTTACATTTCGAGAAGAAAACTACCTACCCTTGTGTTGAGATCAAGTTGCTCCACTCCCACCATATGAAACTTGATTTCTAGCCTTCCCAAGTTGCTTTCCACTCAATCCTTTCTTCCACCACAGCCAAATCAGTGAGGAGAGTTGAGTGTTGGGGAGATTATCATTTGAAGCACAAGAGCAAGGAGTTCATCATCACCAACACCATCTATTACCTTTTGGAGGGTGGTGCCTCCTAGATTGGTTAGGTGTCGCTTGGGAGCCTCCGTCAAGATGTGGAGTTGAACCAAGAAGTTTGTAAGGGCAAGGAGATCGCCTACTTCGTGAAGATCTACCCCGAGTAAGGCTAGTCCTCCGTGGACGTAGGCCATGATGGCATAGACAAGGTTGCTTCTTCGTGGACCCTTCGTGGGTGGAGCCCTCCGTGGACTCTCACAGCCGTTACCCTCCGTGGGTTGAAGTCTCCATCAACGTGGATTGACGATAGCACCACCTATCGGAACCACGAGAAAAATCTCCGTGTCTCCAAATTGCGTTTGCTCTTCTCCACCTCTCATTTACTACATGTGCAATTTACTTTCCGCTGCCACTACTCTAGAATTGCATGTGTAGGGTGATACTTGACTTGGTCATCATTGTGAACTTGCTAAAAACTTGCCCTAATCAAAAGGCTAAACTTTTAAGTTGTCAAGTAGTCTAATCACCCCCCCTCTAGACATACTTCCGATCCTACAAGTGGTATCAGAGCTTTGGTCTCCATTGGATTGGTTTCCATTGCATTGGATTCCATAAGCTTGGTTTCACAACCTAGGAGAGTATGGCGTCTAGTGAGGGTAATTTTCAGAGAGGTCCTTACTTTGATGGTTCAAATTTTGCTAGTTGGAAGCACAAAATGAAAATGCATATTCTTGGACATAACCCGCCGATGGGGCATTATTTGTGTTGGCTTGCAAGGTGAGTTCTTTGAGGAAGGAAAAGTTCCGGATCGCGAAGCTACTGCGGATGAGTTGCGGATGTTACAGAACAATGCTCAAGCTTGTGACATTCTCTTCAATGCTTTGTGTCCCGAGGAGTTCAACAAGATCAGCCGTCTTGAGAATGCAAAAGAGATTTGGGATACTTTGGTGAAATGCACGAAGGTACCGAGTCCGTGAAGGAATCAAAGCTAGATGTTCTTCAAGGTCAGCTTGACAAGTTCAAGATGAAGGAAGGTGAAGGAGTCGCTGAAATGTACTCTAGGCTTGCTCTCATCACCAATGAGATGGCAGGCTTAGGAAGCGAAGAAATGAACGACCGATTCATCATCAAGAAGATTCTCAGAGCTTTGGATGGAAAGTATGACACCGTGTGCACTTTGATCCAAATGATGCCAAACTACAAGGATCTCAAGCCTACCAAGTCATTGGAAGGATTGTTGCTCATGAGATGACACTTAAAGATAAGGAAGAGCTTCACAACAAGTCAAGTGGTGCTTACAAAGCTGCAGTTGAAGCTCCCACAACCTCAAGTGACAAGCTAATTTCCAATGAAGAGATAAGCCTAATGGTGAAGAACTTCAACAAATTCTACAAGAGTAGAAGCAAGGAAAGAAGCTCAAAGTCTAGATCATATGATGAAAAGAGATCTTCTAGTCGTGATCGAAGCTGCTACAATTGTGGAAGACCGGACACTACTCAAATGAGTGTTCGACTCCCACAAGAGAAGAGAAGAATCTCCAAGAAGAAGAAGCTCAAGAGAAGAGTCGCCTAAAAGAGAGAAGGAGTAGAGATGATCGTTATGAACGAAGATCCTCTCGGAGAAGCAAGGATTCGGAAAGGAAAGACAAGTCATCAAGGAGCTACACAAGAAGAAAACATCAAGCTCATGTTGGTGAATGGGTTTCGGCCCGACTCCGACAATCACTCCGAAAGAAGCTATCACTCCAACTCGAATACTGATCAAGATGAAGGTGTTGCGGTCTTGCTCTCGTGTCCTCCAACTCCAACTCCTATGACTTGTTTGATTCACCAAATGAGGGAATTGGAAGATGCTTCATGGCAAAAGGCCCCAAGGTATCACACCCTGAATTTATTGACTTTGATAGTGATGAGGATGACTTGCTTGGTGAAGATGAGCTTTTACATGACAAATCTAGTGAGCTTAGTAATGATGAACATGCTAGTAGTCTTTATAGTCGAGAAGAGTCGAATGACAATGCTATGAAGGTGATTGAGCGTCTAACTAAAGAACTAAACACTCTTAAGTTAGCTCATGAAACAACTCAAGAAGATCATAGAGAGCTCCTAAGATCTCATGAGAAGCTACGCCGAGAAGCTCAATCTAGAGCAAGAACATGAGTTTCTAAAAGCTATCAATGACGATCTTCGAAAGAAGAGTTCTTCATATCTTGCCAAACGACTTCTCTTGTCTAATTTCTTGCCACCTATTAAAACTAAGCATGACAAGCATAAGAAAAATTCTTCATCTAGAAGCAACATAAATGGTTCTAGTAGTTCTCTTGATTCCACTAACAATGTTTCAAGCCAAGTTTCACTTGAGCAAGAAAATAGTCTATTGAAAGGGATTATAGAGAAAGGTGTCTACAAGAGTCTTGCCGGAAGCAAGAACTTTGAGGAAATTGTTCGCAAGCAAGGAAGACACCGGAAGAATCAAGGAATTGGTTTTGAGCGAAAGTTCAACGCCGAGGGTGTTGAATGGGAAGAAGGTCAATATCCCACTCCAAAGTTTGTTTCTCAAAAGGAGAAGTATGATCCTACTTCTTCCAAAGTGGAACAAGCTCAAGATGACCTTCCACCACAAGACCACAAGCTAAAAGGCAAGGACAAGCTTCAAGAGGAGATTGATGCATTCATTGAAGCACCCAAGGCCATGGTCAAGTGGGTTCCCAAGGCAACTTCAAGTTCTACTCGACAAGCTCAACTACTACCCCAAGGATTCCCATCAAGATGATGTGGATCCCAAGAAGAAGAACTAGAGAGTTCTTGAGGGTGACTCCGCCAACATACTTCACTCACATTCATTCCGGCAAGGAACTTGTGCAATCAACTTCCACATCTTGCACTAGTTCATGGAGTCACAAACCCTCATGTTGGTAAGTCAAGGGACAAGGTAATCATTGCTTTCATGGACATCATCTATTGTGTACTTCAATCTATGTCCATGGATATCCTTGTTTGTTCCTTGTGGGACTAACCCATGTAGGTATTGAAAGTGCCCGAATCCAAAGGATTGCTCCCAACTCTTGATGATCTTCATCAACATTGAGCATCCACATCTTCAACATCTACATGAAGTCTTCAACGACAACCCAAGGTTAGTTTGACCCTTTAAAAGGGGTTCTCACATCAAGGGGGAGCTTTGCTCTAAAGAAATGAGCTAAAGCATCTTCAAATGATGTGAACACATTAATGCTTTAAGGAAAAGTGGTAACCCCACTTGTGCTTAAACGATGAGTATGGCCTATGATCAAATGTTCTCATTTGACTCCTAAGTCAATATACTCATATATAGATGACCTAGTCATCGCCAAATTGTGTGCTAGTAGCTAGTGTTTTGTTTGTGCATGTTTGACACATATTTTATTTGCTATCTTATTGTGTGAGCATGTTGGATGCATGATTTTATCCATTCGAGGACATCCATTTGTTGTTTTGGTCTTTTGGATCTTATTTCTTTTTGACCAAATGGATGGACAAGAATGCCTAAGTTCCTCCCCTAGCTATCTATGCTTTCTTGTCTCAAACTCTATTCATGCTTATATCACAAACTTTGAACAAGACTTTTTCGGACAGACCGAGTGAGGAGCACTCGGAGCCACCGATCCGTCAAAAGCCTAACTTCCAAAACCTTCTAAGTACTTTCGGTCAAACCAATATACTCAAATCGGACAGCATCAAATCACTTGGATTGATCTAGGTTTTCACCTCGGTGAAACCGAGTTACAAATTTCGGCGTGATCAAGTGAGTAGCGCTTGCGATTAACCATCTCGGTCCCACCGAGTTTTCCAACTCGGTCCCACCGACAGCTGAAGGGTATATATACCCGAGGGCAGCGCGCGTTGATTATTCCTTCAAACGTCTCGCCCCCAAACCCTTAGCTGCCGTCGCCGTGGTCTTCGGATTGTCTCCGCCGTCGCCTGTGTGCCCTCGCCGCGGGACTCCATCGCCGTCAACGGTCAATCTCATCGCACCATTGCCGCTGTAGTGAAACTCCACCAGATTGGGTGAGTTTCATCCCTCTCGTGCTTCAACTTCTGATTCAATGCACGATAGGTTTTTGCCTAGCTTCTTGCCAAGTTTGAAATCTTCCTGTCCAGCAGATTAGATCGTAGAACAAAATTCGAGTGAAAATTTTAGGGTTAGGTTTCCGCCGAACACATCTCGGTGTGACCAATTCTACATTCTCGGACTGACCGATTTGGCCTCTGGCCATTGCACTGCACTTTTCGGTTAAACCGAGTTGTGCAAATCGGTAAGACCGAAATAAGGACTCAGTGAAACCCTAGTGCTCTCGGCTAGACCGAAACCCATTTCGGTCCAACCGAAAGTGGTGTGTACGGTTAGGTTTAGACACTTCGGATTCACCGAATTTTAGATTCGGTCAGACCAACATGCATTCTGTGAAAACCTAAAACTAAAGTTTGGACTCATTCTTTTTGCAAAATTCTCTGCAGTTTGTGATAACTCTTCTATTCTGCCTTTACCAATTCTATTCACAGGTTGTCAGTCATGTCTGATGCAAGTGACAGCCAGAACAGGTCTGAATCACCAGTTGAGATTCCAGAGGCGATCACAAGTCCCAAGCAAGCAGTTTTTCCGATGATGGAGAAAGGAGCACTCCAAGTGGATTGCCTCCTGCTGCCACCAGAGCCAGGAAGAAGAGGAATTCTGATGAGGAAGACTCTGACTTTGTTGCAGATGAGGAGATTACTTCAAAGCCTAAAAGGAAAGTGGTTGCCAAAGGATATCAAGGGCAACAAGCAAAGAAAGGCACCAGCAAAGAGAAGAAATCCACAGTTGCAAAGAAGCTGAGCATGGATGAAGAAACTCCAGCAAGATCAAGAAAACTTCCAAGAGGAAGAGGCTAGTTCATGATGAAGCTGATGATGACTCTGATGAGGAAGCACCCCAGCCTCCTCAGAAGCAAAAGTTGATGGGAGATGCCATCAGGGCAGGAGCACCCACAAAATCTAAACCATCAGCTCCAAGCAAAGGCAGCCCAAGCCAAACTTGCTGCCAAGCCAAAGCAGTGAGAAATATTCCTGCTTGAGAGAAGAAGAAGGACAATGTGCCACCGCTGAATCGATGAAGAGGCACATGTTTTGTCAAGCTTAGACGAAACCGCCATTCATAATGATGCTCATCCTCGAGCTGAAAACATGAAGGAAAGGAAGGACAAAGGTCTCGAGCTATGGAGGCAAGTTGATCCATATGCCACCGGAGAAGGACAGCTGTTGACTCTAGATTCCACACTAGAGAGCAACAAGATTTTTATGAGGCAGTGCTCATGGATAAGAAGCCAATTGTTGCTGACACCAGATCGTTGACTGGGATTACATCGACAAGTGAAGAGCACAGAGACTATTTCCCACATGTGCATGAGAGCTTCACCGCATGTGGAGTTGCTGAGTTTGTTGGTCAGAAATTGACTGCTTGGAATGATGAGATGATCATGCAGTTCTATGCCACCGCACACTTCTATCCAGATGGCAGAATTGTATGGATGATGAAGGCGTAGATTCTCTTCAACTGTTGAAGAATGGAGAGCGCTGCTGAATGCACCAAAGATCAAGGGACGATGATGTAGATGTCTATGGCATTCCAAAGAAGAATCACGAGTCTATGAAGAACATGTACAATGAGGTACCGGACAAGGATGTTGAGATATGGAAGCTTGGATCAGTTTATCATCTTGAGCAGGTCTCCCAACCACTAACACCATTACGAGGCATACTTTGATGCCCAAGTCGAGACCACCGCATGATAAGAGGCTATTCTATCAACATGCTGCACATTCGGATCGAAGACACCTTTTAAGGTGATGGACCCGATAGTAGAGACTATCAAGAGGACAGAGCAGCGACTGTAAGAGGTCATGTGGGTTTGCTCCGCACATTCAGATGCTCATCAATGCCAAGTTTGGCACGGACACCTACTGTTGGATAGACCCCACTTGCCACCGCAGCCTGAACATGAAGATAATGAAGTTGTGATGACCGAGGATGCTCCCATATCTGTTGAAGGACACGCTAAGTCTGAAGCTGCCAAACAAGCTAAAGTGAGAAGGAAGAAGAAGAAGAAGAAGAAGAAAGCCCAAGAGCGTTGGAGAACAACTTCTTGAAGCCACTCAAAGGATTGAACTACGCCTGGCCAGCATAGTGCGTCTCGGGAGAGTCTTGAGAGGATAGTTGAAGATAAGTTCCATGCTCTAGATGTCAAGTCGATCAAGTGCAGTCACCGCCAACAAGCTTGAGGCGGACATTGAGGAAGCGAAGAGGAGAAGGCAGAGCTCATGAAGGAGATGGAAGGTGATCTAGTCCAGATGACTATGAGCAGCTGCTGCAGTGCCCACAAAGCCCAGATCATTGCTATTCCTGTGATGACCCTGGGGCTACAAGATCAAGACCTCCCACAGCTGCGTCGGCCCAGCTCCAGCTCAAGATCCACTCCTCCAGCTCCACAGACTTCAGCAGAAGCTTTTGCAGATGCAGCTATCTCCACTCCATCGACGCAGACAGGAGCCGCCAGCAGAGTCCCTAGTGACGATTAGCTCTATACCTTTCGAACTTTTTGGTAACTTGTTGCCAAAGGGGGAGAAATTGTATAGATCATAGGACTTCGAGAGAGAGAGTGCTCGCTTTTTGCTCTTTCATTTGCGGTTTTCCTTGAGATACTTTTGAGTTCTTGAGACATTTCGTGTGTTTGATACTACGTTTGCTCTATCTTGATGAGTGCTTGATCATACTATGCTTAATGTGTGCTTAATGCTTATCATACTCTATTCATATCTTGTATGATCATTTACTCATGTCTTGGTGATTGGGTGCATGCTATTCATTCTTATCATTTTGTGCGCTCCACCAAGATGTATGTGACATGGAAGAGTGACCCATGATCCTAATCGATTGTGCATTTGCATTCAAACGCAAATCTTAAATAATGCACAAATTTAGGGGGAGCTCTTGCTTATCACATACTTCTCAAAGCGACGATGTTATTCATTGATTATATCATTTGCCGAAGCTTTGATCTATATGTTGTCATCAATTACCAAAAAGGGGGAGATTGAAAGTGCAACTAATCCCCGGGTGGTTTTGGTAACTAATAACAACATATATATCATTGAACTAATTATTTCTTGAGAATATTTCAGAAAGTTCAGTGATATGGGTATGGCAATGACTGATGATGTGGACCCCTCAAAATGCTAAGGAAAGCATTGGCAAAAGCTCAAGACTCCATTTTGGTTTAGTGATCCAAGATCACATTGAGTCCATAGGAAAGCCAATACTATTAAAAGGGGATGAGGTTATGATGATGATCTGGTTGCTCAAAGTGCTTAGTGATTTATCTCTCAAACTATCAGCAATCTTTCATTCCAACATAAACTCATAAGTAATCTCGGTCCCACCGATTTCATAAACTCACCACACCGAGATGAACCACCTCAGCCATATACCCAAACCCTAAGCATTTTGGATTTTCCGATTCCAAACTCGGTCATACGAAATTGGTGTTGCCAAGCTTCAGAAACATTCAGACTCAAATCGGTGTCACCGAGATGATAAAGTCGGTCCCACCGAGAATGGCAAACCCTAGACTTTGGAAGAATCGGACTAACCGAGATTGTATTTTCGGTCCCACGAAAATCCCAACGCTCACAAGATTTGAACTTTCGGTCTCACCGAGTTGTCAACTTCGGTCCGACCGAGATTGGTCAAATGTGTGTAACAGTTGGATTTTGTGTGGAGGCTATAAATACCCTCCACCTCCTCTTCATTCGTGGAGAGAGCCATCGAAAGAACTACCACTCCTACCTTACATTTCGAGAAGAAAACTACCTACCCTTGTGTTGAGATCAAGTTGCTCCACTCCCACCATATGAAACTTGATTTCTAGCCTTCCCAAGTTGCTTTCCACTCAATCCTTTCTTCCACCACAGCCAAATCAGTGAGGAGAGTTGAGTGTTGGGGAGATTATCATTTGAAGCACAAGAGCAAGGAGTTCATCATCACCAACACCATCTATTACCTTTTGGAGGGTGGTGCCTCCTAGATTGGTTAGGTGTCGCTTGGGAGCCTCCGTCAAGATGTGGAGTTGAACCAAGAAGTTTGTAAGGGCAAGGAGATCGCCTACTTCGTGAAGATCTACCCCGAGTAAGGCTAGTCCTCCGTGGAAGTAGGCCATGATGGCATAGACAAGGTTGCTTCTTCGTGGACCCTTCGTGGGTGGAGCCCTCCGTGGACTCTCGCAGCCGTTACCCTCCGTGGGTTGAAGTCTCCATCAACGTGGATTGACGATAGCACCACCTATCGGAACCACGAGAAAAATCTCCGTGTCTCCAAATTGCGTTTGCTCTTCTCCACCTCTCATTTACTACATGTGCAATTTACTTTCCGCTGCCACTACTCTAGAATTGCATGTGTAGGGTGATACTTGACTTGGTCATCATTGTGAACTTGCTAAAAACTTGCCCTAATCAAAAGGCTAAACTTTTAAGTTGTCAAGTAGTCTAATCACCCCCCCTCTAGACATACTTCCGATCCTACAGTTAACTCAACAAGTACCTTCGGAGACACATGTAGAGCACCTTTATAATCACCCAGTAATGTTGTGACGTTTGGTAGCATACAAAGTGTTCCTCTGGTAAGTGGGAGTTACATAATCTCATAGTCATAGGAATATGTATAAGTCATGAAGAAAGCAATAGCAACATACTAAATGATCAAGTGCTAAGCTAACCGAATGGGTCAAATCAATCTCACCATTCTTCTAATGATGTGATCCCATTGATCAAATGATAACTCATATCTATGGTTTGGAAACTCAACCATCTTTGATCAATGATCTAGTCAAGTAGAGGCATACTAGTGACACTATGTTTGTTTATGTATTCACACATTTATCATGATATGAGGAAATAAATAATAACTTTATTATTGCCTCTAGGGCAGATTTCCTTCAGTCTCCCACTTGCACTATAGTCAATAATCTAGATTACACAATAATGATTCTAACACCCATGGAGCCTTGGTGGTGATCATGTTTTGCTCGTGGAAGAGGCTTAGTCAACGGGTCTGCAACATTCAGATCCGTATGTATCTTGCAAATCTCTATGTCTCCCACCTGGACTTGGTCCCGGATGGAATTTAAGCATATCTTGATGTGCTTGGTTCTCTTATGAGATCTGGATTCCTTTGCCATGGCAATTGCACCAGTATTGTCACAAAAGATTTTCATTGGACCCGATGCACTAGGTATGACACCTAGATCGGATATGAACTCCTTCATCCAGACTCCTTCATTTGATGCTTCCGAAGCAGCTATGTACTCCGGTTTACATGTAGATCCCGCCACGACGCTTTGTTTAGAACTGCACCAACTGATAGCTCCACCGTTCAATATAAACACGTATCCAGTTTGCGATTTAGAATCGTCCGGATCAGTGTCAAAGCTTGCATTGACGTAACCATTTACGACTAGCTCTTTGTCACCTCCATAAATGAGAAACATATCCTTAGTCCTTTTCAGGTATTTCAGGATGTTCTTGACCGCTGTCTAGTGATCCACTCCTGGATTACTTTGGTACCTCCCTGCTAAAGTAATAGCAAGGCACATATCAGGTCTGGTACACAGCATTGCATACATGATAGAGCCTATGGCTGAAGCATAGGGAACATCTTTCATTTTCTCTCTATCTTATGAAGTGGTCGGGCATTGAGTCTGACTCAATTTCACACCTTGTATTACAGGCAAGAACCCTTTCTTTGCTTGATCCATTTTGAACTTTTTCAAAACTTTATCAAGGTATGTACTTTGTGAAAGTCCAATTATGCGTCTTGATCTATCTCTATAGATCTTTATGCCCAATATATAAGCAGCTTCACCGTGGTCTTTCATTGAAAGACTTTTATTCAAGTATCCTTTTATGCTATCCAGAAATTCTATATCATTTCCAATTAACAATATGTCATCCACATATAATATTAGAAATGCTACAAAGCTCCCACTCACTTTCTTATAAATACAGGCTTCTTCAAAAGTCTGTATAAAACCATATGCTTTGATCACACTATCAAAGCGTTTATTCCAACTCTGAGAGGCTTGCACCAGTCCATAAATGGATCGCTGGAGCTTGCACACTTTGTTAGCACCTTTTGGATCGACAAAACCTTCTGGTTGCATCACATACAACTCTTCTTCCAGAAATCCATTCAGGAATGCAGTTTTGACATCCATTTGCCAAATTTCATAATCATAAAATGCGGCAATTGCTAACATGATTCGGACAGAATTAAGCATCGCTACGGGTGGGAAAGTCTCATCATAGTCAACCCCTTGAACTTGTCGAAAACCTTTCGCAACTAGTCGAGCTTTGTCGATAGTAACATTACCATCAGTGCCAGTCTTCTTCTTGAAGATCCATTTATTCTCGATGCCTTGCCAATCATCGGGCAAGTCAACCAAAGTCCACACTTTGTTCTCATACATGGATCCCATCTTAGATTTCATGGCCTCAAGCCATTTGCGGAATCTGGGCTCATCATCGCTTCCTCATAGTTCGTAGGTTGGTCATGGTCAAGTAACATGACCTCCAGAAATAGGATTACCGTACCACTCTGGTGTGTATCTTACTCTGGTTGACCTACGAGGTTCGGTAATAACTTGATCTGAATTTTCATGATCAATATCATTAGCTTCGTCACTAATTGGTGTAGTCATCACAGGAACCGGTTTCTGTGATGAACTATTTTCCAATAAGGGAGCAGGTACAGTTACCTCATCAAGTTCTAGTTTCCTCCCACTCACTTCTTTCAAGAGAAACTCCTTCTCTAGAAAGGATCCATTTTTAGCAACGAATGTCTTGCCTTAGGATCTATGATAGAAGGTGTACCCAACAGTTTCCTTTGGGTATCCTATGAAGACACATTTCTCCGATTTGGGTTTGAGCTTATCAGGTTGAAGCTTTTTCACATAAGCATCGCAACCCCAAACTTTAAGAAATGACAACTTTGGTTTCTTGCCAAACCACAGTTCATAAGGCGTCGTCTCAATGGATTGTGATGGTGCCCTAGTTAACGTGAATGCAGCCGTCTCAAAAGCATAACCCTAAAACGATAGCAGTAAATCAGTAAGAGACATCATAGATCGCACCATATCTAGTAAGGTACGATTACGACGTTCGGACACACCATTACATTGTGGTGTTCTGGGTGGCGTGAGTTGCGAAACTATTCCGCATTGTTTCAAATGTAGACCAAACTCGTAACTCAAATATTCTCCTCCACGATCAGATTGTAGAAACTTTATTTTCTTGTTTCGATGATTTTCCACTTCACTCTGAAATTCTTTGAACTTTTCAAATGTTTCAGACTTATGTTTCATTAAGTAGATATACCCATATATGCTCAAATCATCTACGAAGGTGAGAAAATAACGATACCCACCGCGAGCCTCAATATTTATCGGACCACATACATCAGTATGTATGATTTCCAACAAATCTGTTGCTCGCTCCATAGTTCTGGAGAACGACGTTTTAGTCATCTTGCCCATGAGTCATGGTTCGCAAGTACCAAGTGATTCATAATCAAGTGATTCCAAAAGTCCATCAGTATGGAGTTTCTTCTTGCAGTTTACACCAATATGACCCAAACGGCAGTGCCACAAATAAGTTGCACTATCATTATCAACTCTGCATCTTTTGGCTTCAACATTATGAATATGTGTATCACTACTATCGAGATTCAATAAAAATAGACCACTCTTCAAGGGTGCATGACCATAAAAGATATTACTCATATAAATAGAACAAGCATTATTCTTAGATTTAAATGAATAACTGTCTCGCAATAAACAAGATCCAGATATAATGTTCATGCTCAATGCTGGCACCAAATAACAATTATTCAGGTCTAAAACTAATCCCGAAGGTAGATGTATTGGTAGCGTGCCGACGGCGATCACATGGACTTTGGAACCATTTCCCACGCGCATCGTCACCTCGTCCTTAGCCAGCTTAATCAGTAGTCCATGTTTCGAGTTGCAAATATTAGCAATAGAACCAGTATCAAATACCCAGGTGCTACTGCAAGCTCTGGTAAGGTACACATCAATAACATGTATATCACATTGTTCACCTTGCCATCCTTCTTATCTGCCAAGTACTTGGAGCAGTTCCGCTTCCCGTGACTAGTCTGCTTGCAGTAGAAGCACCTAGTCTCAGGCTTAGGTCCAGATTTGGGTTTCTTCTCTTGAGCAGCAACTTATTTGCCGTTCTTTTTGAGGTTACCTTGCAGCAATAGAACTTATTGTAGACTTTATATCTCCCAATCCGGGCATTTGCTTGAAATATTAACTTCAACTCCTGGAACATCTCATATGCTCCATGACATTCAAAACGTCGTAAGTCCCGGTTCTAAGCCGTAAAGCATGGCACACTGTACTATAGAGTAGTCATCAGCTTTGCTCTGCCATGCGTTCTTAACGTTGTCAGTTGCATCTGCAGCAGGCCTGGCACCCAGCGGTGCTTCCAGGACGTAATTCTTCTGTGCAGCAATGAGGATAATCCTCAAGTTACGGACCCAGTCCGTGTAATTGCTACCATCATCTTTCAACTTTGCTTTCTCAAGGAACACATTAAAATTTAACGGAACAACATCACGGGCCATCTATCTACAACAAACATAGACAAGCAAAATACTATCAGGTACTAAGTTCATGATAAATTTAAGTTCAATTAATCATATTACTTAAGAACTCCCACTTAGATAGACATCTCTCTAATCATCTAAGTGATCACGTGATCCAAATCAACTAAACCATAACCGATCATCACGTGAAATGGAGTAGTTTTCAATGGTGAACATCACTATGTTGATCATATCTACTATATGATCGATGCTCGAACTTTCAACCTCAGTGTTCCGAGGCCATATCTGCATATGCTAGGCTCGTCAAGTTTAACCCGAGTATTCTGCATGTGCAAAACGGGCTTGCACCCGTTGTAGATAGACGTAGATCTTATGACACCCGATCATCACGTGGTGTCTCGGCACGACGAACTTTGGCAACGGTGAATACTCAGGGAGAACACTTTTACCTTGAAATTTAGTGAGAGATCATCTTATAATGCTACCGTCAATCAAAGGAAAATAAGATGCATAAAGGATAAACATCACATGCAATCAATATAAGTGATATGATATGGTCATCATCATCTTGTGCTTGTGATCTCCATCTCCGAAGCACCGTCATGATCACCATTGTCACCGGCGCGACACCTTGATCTCCATCGTAGCATCATTGTCGTCTCGCCAACTATTGCTTCTATGACTATCGCTACCGCTTAGTGATAAAGTAAAAACAATTACAGGGCGATTGCATTGCATATAATAAAGCGACAACCATATGGCTCCTGCCAGTTGCCAATAACTCGGTTACAAAACATGATCATCTCATACAATAAAATATAGCATCACGTCTTGACCATATCACATCACAACATGCCCTGCAAAAACAAGTTAGACGTCCTCTACTTTGTTGTTGCAAGTTTTACGTGGCTGTTACGGGCTGAGCAAGAACTGTTCTTACCTACGCATCAAAACCACAACGATAGTTCGTCAAGTTAGTGTTGTTTCAACCTTCTCAAGGACCGGGCCTAGCCACACTTGGTTCAACTAAAGTTGGAGAAACTGACACCCGCCAGCCACCTATGTGCAAAGCACGTCGGTAGAACCAGCCTCGCGTAAGCGTACGTGTCATGTCAGTCCGGGCCGCTTCATCCAACAATACCGCCGAACCAAAGTATGACATGCTGGTAAGCAGTATGACATTTATCGCCCACAACTCACTTGTGTTCTACTCGTGCATATAACATCTACGCATAAAACCTGGCTCGGATGCCACTGTTGGGGAACGTAGTAATTTCAAAAAAATTCCTACGCACACGCAAGATCATGGTGATGCATTGCAACGAGAGGGGAGAGTTTTTTCCACGTACCCTCGTAGACCGAAAGCGGAAGCGTTAGCACAACGCGGTTGATGTGTACGTCTTCACGATCCGACCGATCAAGTACCAAACGTACGGCACCTCCGAGTTTAGCACACGTTCAGCTCGATGACGTCCCACGAACTCCGATCCAGCAGAGCTTTGCGGGAGAGTTCCATCAGCACAATGGCGTGTTGACGGTGTTGATGATGCTATCGACGCAGGGCTTTGCCTAAGCACCGCTACGATATTACCGAGGTGGAATCTGGTGGAGGGGGGCACCACACACGGCTAAGAGATCAAGAGATCAATTGTTGTGTCTAGAGGTGCCCCCCGGCCCCTGTATATAAAGGATCAAGGGGGAGGGGGCGGCCGGCCAGGAGGAGGCGCTCCAGGGAGGAGTCATACTCCCACCGGGAGTAGGACTCCCTCTTTTCCTAGTTGGAGTAGGAGGGGGAAAGGAAGGGAGAGAGGAGAGGAAGGAAAGGGGGGCGCTGTCCCCCCTCTTTGTTCTATTCGGACTAGAGGGGGAGGGGGCACGCCGATTGCCCTGGCCGCCCCTCCTCTTCTCCACTAGGGCCCATTAGGCCCACTAAACCCCCCGGGGGGTTCCGGTAACCCCCCGGTACTCCGTTATGTGTCCGAAACCTCCCGAAACACTTCCGGTGTCCGAACATAGTCATTCAATATATCAATCTTTACGTCTCGACCATTTTGAGACTCCTCGTCATGTCCATGATCATATCCGGGACTCCAAACTACCTTCGGTACATCAAAACACAAAAACTCATAATACTGATCGTCACCGAACTTTAAGCGTGCGGACCCTACGGGTTCAAGAACTATGTAGACATGAGCGAGACACGTCTTCGGTCAATAACCAATAGTGGAACCTGGATGCTCCTATTGGCTCCCACATATTCTACGAAGATCGTTATCGGTCAAACCTGATAACAACATATGTTGTTCCCTTTGTCATCCGTATGTTACTTGCCCGAGATTCATCGTCAGTATCTCAATACCTAGTTCAACCTTGTTACCGGCAAGTCTGTTTACTCGTTATGTAATGCATCATCCCGTAACTAACTCATTAGTTACATTTCCTGCAAGGCTTATAGTGATGTGCATTACCGAGAGGGCCCAGAGATACCTCTCCGACAATCGGAGTGACAAATCCTAATCTCAAAATACGTCAACTCAACAAGTACCTTCGGAGACACTTATAGAGCACCTTTATAATCACCCAGTTACGTTGTGACGTTTGGTAGCACACAAAGTGTTCCTCCAATAAGCGGGAGTTACATAATCTCATAGTCATAGGAACATGTATAAGTCATGAAGAAAGCAATAGCAGCATACTAAACGATCAAGTGCTAAGCTAACGGAATGGGTCAAGTCAATCTCATCGTTCTTCTAATGATGTGATCCCATTGATCAAATGATAACTCATATCTCTGGTCAGGAAACTCAACCATCTTTGATCAATGAGCTAGTCAAGTAGAGGCATACTAAAGACACTATGTTTGTCTATATATTCACACATGTATTATGTTTCCGGTTAATACAATTCTAGCATGAATAATAAACATTTGTCATGCTATGAGGAAATAAATAATAACTTTATTATTGCCTCTAGGGCATATTTCCTTCAGCAAGCCCCAGCGCAACAGACACAAGCGTCGCAATAATGGCGACAACGCCGAAGACACGGCCGTCAATGCCGGATTCAGTGGCTCCAAGTCTGGTCAACGGAAAAAGCCATTTAAAAGAAGCAATCCGAGCCCGTCCAGCCTGGACCGCATACTCGATCGCTCATGTCAAATCCACGTCACCCCCAATAAACCAGCCAACCACACCAACAAAGAATGTTGGGTATTTAAATAGGCCGGCAAGCTAAATGCCAAAAACAAGGAAAAGGGGTCGCATAGTGATGACAACGAGGAACCCCGGCTACCGAACACAGGGGGATAGAAGAAATTTCCTCCCAAAGTAAAAATGGTAAATATGATATACGCCACCCATATTCCCAAGCAGGAGCGGAAGCGCGCACTAAGGGATGTCTACGCGATGGAACCAGTCACCCCAAAGTTCAACCCACGGTCTTCCTGTCCAATCACTGTGGCATGCCGGCTCAGAGCAACCGGTTTACCCTGCATTGCCAGCCCAGAGATCGAGTCTTCTGGCAATACACAACAACATGGTACAGAAATAACCGCTTTATTGATACTAGCATGGTACAAAGGTCTGATATTCCATCGAGGTTCGAGGCCAAGCGGCACACATGGTGCTGCTGGACAGTATGTACAATATTTAATGAACATGGCTGGGGCCTCGATCACACAAAACTACGCGGCAGCGGAAGAACGATGTAGCGGAACTCCATGGCACAGGGACACCGACGTGGACACGGCCTAGACACGAGATGCATTCCGATGCGAATCAACTTGCCTGAAAACTGGCATGACATGCCAGGTCAGTACATCGAATGTACTTGCAAGCTCACAACAAACATAAGCACGATGACAGACAATATCATGATTGTTACTCAAGTTAAATTAATGCAAGAAATTACTACAAATGCAAAGCTATGCAGCGCAACCAAACAGCGCACCTAGTCACACGGACTAACTTACCATGTGGTTACCTCGTAACCGAACGGTGACCACACCGGGGTCACACCTGAAACCAATCACTCATGAACACCTCGAGCGTTCAAGGTTCACCACGAAACAATGCATCACAACAATTACTAGTTTGCAAGATTAATTATAAAAGTTGATCCATGGTGTGACTTACTCCTGAGTCTTGCCCATAACCGAGGGCGCGACCATCGATAGATTAAATACACTCTGCAGAGGTAGCCCACTTTACCCACACTACGGAATACCTTGCCTCGTGCTCCCATTCGGGTGGACCAAAGTACTCCGACGAAACCCTCCCTTTGCCACGCACTCTCACCGGCCACTCCGACCATCTCCCTCTCAGGGCTAGGTCTTGGGTGAACCCGTGTCTACCAAAGACATCAACGACCACCGTCGTGGCAAAACGGTCCCAAACGGGGACAAGGTAACATAAAAACAAAACGAGCACACAAGGTTATCTCTGCCTACCGGGCCAGGGTATGCACGCCCATAACCTTCCCTCGCGGGAGGCACCGGTGAGAGCCATGACAAAGGACCGAATCAAGACCTTCCCATTAGGTAAATGTGGTCGCAATGAATTAAAAACCCGATTTAGTGGCACCATGATGTGATCAACATCATATTCAGGTTGAACTTAATCAAGTATTAACTTTAAGTAAAACATTTTATTACTAACATGGCATCATACCAGAAATCATGCAACTACTCGTCGCACAGAGCAAGCAACTCTTAAGCATGGATCAAAACAAGCAATACAACTAAGTTGCACTACTAAGATCAGAAACTTCTCTGGTTATAAGTCATTCTTATCTACAAACAACATTTTTATTAGTTCATCATTTAGTTCAAAACTTTTACTAGCATAAATAGCTACCATAACTTTCCATAACAAAATATCTAGTGCAAAATCTTACTCTACTTAGCCAAACAATTCTATTAACTCAACCAGAAGCTAAAACAAGCATATCAAGCATCATAAAACAACTAGCAATTAACCATATTAATGTATCAAATTTTAAATGCAAATAAAGACTCATATTCAAGTAGAAAATCATAGATATTGAAATAAAGCCATCCAAATGATGCTGTGGCTTGCCTTAGTGCAGAGGAGGGTCACACTCCTCCTGGTTAGCTTCAAGGCAAGACCCTCCTTCTGAAAATATTTTAAAACCACAAAGATAATTGTCAAAACACATTCTGAAAATCACTAGAAATTCTAGACAGCAAGGAAAAATCCACCTTTTGGTGTGCTGCTAGACCTTTCTGTAACAAAGACAATGCAAAAAGAATCAATTCATTTGGACTTGTGGTTCAGAAATTATGGCTGGTCAAAGTTTGGTCAAATTTCTGAATAAATTTGAATTAAACAGAAATTCCTGGGGGGGGGGGGTAACGTCGAAGGCGTAAAACAGAAATACACCTCCACTCGTACCGCTTCGGGCGTGAGTGGTGAGACCGACAGGTGGGTCCCGTGCGTCTGGAGAGAGAGATCAGAGGGAGGCGGGGCTTCGCCGGAGCTCACGCCGGCGACGAGGGGGTTTGGGGCTAAACGAGAGGGATAGGATTGGAGGTGGGGTTGTGGTGCACCTGCCCGTACCCGTGGCTTGGCGAAGGGTGGCCGGAGCTGGTCGTAGTTGAGCTCACAAGCTTCAGTGGTAGACGGGATTCGCCGGAGAGGACGAAGACGGCAACGAGAGGCGGCTCCGAGGGTCCACTGGGTCCAGGCAGCACCAGCAGACCCCCAATGCACCGCCCAAGCAGTTGCTTGAGCTCGAGAGGCACCGGAGTGCGGCGGCTGGACTATGGGGATTGTCGGAGTCCTTTGGTCGGGGCGACGGCCAGAGGCCTGCCCGACCGACCTTCTGCTCGTCTACGTGTTTGTGGAGGTGGTGTGGAGAGGTGCGTGGCTAGTGAGCGAGGAGGGCAACACTATATATTGCCGGAGCGGAGGGGGAGCCGGGGCTAGGAGGGGAGCGCTATATATAGCCGGAGCGGAGGGGGGCAGGGTGCAGCGTCAACACCGGCGCTTTCCCACGCTCGCGGACGAGCACATGAGGCGGTTTGAGATGGGGACAAGCACACGCGCGCACTGTGCCGTTTTGGCCGCGACTTGACCGGTATTGCTGCGGGGCTCCTGCATCGGCGAGCGCCAGGGAGGGGTCAGGGGTGATGACTCGAGGAATGTGGCACGGTGCGGCAGTCGGCGGCGAGCGCTGGAACGTGCACGTGCAAAACAGAGTGCAAGGCGCCAACCAGAGAGCGTCGAGACGCATGCTAGGCACCGTGTCCACGCGCGGTCACTAGGCTGGCATGGTCAAAACGATGCCCAGGAGCGGCCAAACCTTGTCTACGCTCTCGACCGTGCAGTTTTTAGTTTAAGGGAGTTGATGGCTCATGCCTAGGTCGACCAGAAGTGACGCCACTTAGTTGACAAGATTCTGTACAGAAACTTGGCTGCCAAGTTTTGCCACCTTCTAGAAGGCCATTAGGGCTGATCTCCTGGGGTTTAGGGTTTCTTAGGAGGTTATTTAAGCTCAAGAAAGATCAAGGCTAAAAGCTTAGGGGAAAATGCACTTGCTGTACAAAGTGCATTTTTGGTCCAGAAGTGAAAAGATTTTCTACAGCAAAAATATTACAAAAAGTGATGCATTATTTTTGCATGGGAAGATGTGCCATGGTCCTAAGCAAGAAAAATTGAGGTTGCTTTGGAGCACAAAGTTCTGAAATGAACTTAAGAGAGAAAAATGAATATTTTCCTTTTAGGGAAAATATTCATTTTATTATTTTGGAAATTTGTGGGAGGGATAAGGTAGATAGGTCACTTGGGTGAAAGCCAAGGATATGCCCAAGTGACAAGTCCACTTAAATTGATCCAAAAATCCAAATCAAATCAGGGCAAAAACGACAATGAAAACCAAGTCCGGAAAGAGAGAGAAGGCAAGTACGGTAAAAAGAGAGAAGGCAAAATCCAAGCTGTCACAAACCTCCCCCACTTAGGATGAATCTTGTCCTAGAGATTCGGTTGCTTGGGAAAACCATTCTGGGTATGTAGTCCTTCAAAAATTCCTCTCTTTCCCAGGCTGCTTCTTCTTCGGTGTGATGCTCCCACTGAACCTTGTAAAATCTTATTTCTTTGCTGCGAGTGACCCTTTCTGTCTGATCCAATATTCTGACTGGCTTTTCCTCATAAGTCAAATCCTTAGCCAATTCTATCTCTGACATATTAGTCCTTTTCTCCGGTGGTGAGATGCATCTTCTTAGCAATGAGATGTGAAACACATTGTGTACTTCGGACAATTCTGGTGGCAATTCCAATTGGTAGGCGACTGTTCCGACTCTAGCCATGACGGGGAATGGACCGATATATCTGGCTGCCAATTTTCCTCGGGTCTAAAACCTCTTGACTCCTTTCATAGGGGTGACTCGAAAATATATGTGTTCTCCGGGTTCGAAGCTGATATGACGATGTTTGGCATCATAGTAGCTCTTCTGTCGGGATTTGGTCAGTTGCACTCTGTCTCGGATTTCCTTGACTTGCTTCTCGGCTTCGAGCATTAAATCAGTCCCAAAAATACGGCTATCTCCGGTTTGAGACCAATTTAATGGGGTGCGGCATTTCTGGCCATACAGGGCTTCATAGGGTGACATCTTTAAGCTGGTCTGGAAACTGTTGTTGTAGGAAAACTCGGCGTAGGGCAGACAGTCTTCCCACTTGGTTCCTTGGGCCAATGTACATGCCCGGAGCATATCTTCGAGTATTTGATTTACTCGCTCAGTCTGTCCATCTGTCTGAGGATGGTAATCCGTGCTGTACTTCAGAGCGGTCCCCAAGGCTTGGTGAAGTCGGGACCAAAATGCGGATATGAATAGAGATTCCCTATCTGAGGTGAAAGTCTTGGGTACTCCATGCAGACTGACGATTCTTGATACATACAGCTGTTCAAGTTGATTTGCATGGTATGTGGTCCGGATAGGTAGGAAGTGTGCCACCTTGTTTAGAGTGTCCACTATGACCCATATCACGTCGTTTCCTCAATGAGACCTTGGTAATCCGGTGATGAAATCCATGCAAATATCATCCCATTTCCATTGGGATACCGGCAGAGGCTGGAGGAGTCTGACGGGTTTTTGGTGTTCCGCCTTTACCTTATTGCAGATATCGCACCAGGCCACAAAATACGTGATGTCTTTCTTCATTCCATCCCACCAAAATATCTGACGAAGATCCTCATACATCTTGGTACCACCGGGATGAATTGTGTATGGGGCTTCATGTGCTTCCGCCAATATTTTCTTCTTCAGACTGTCTTGGTTGGGTACGCAAAGTCTTCCTCGGAACCTTAGCGAACCTTGCTGATCCATAGTGAAATCAGGTGCTTGCCCTTGGTGCAGCTTCTGAACATATATCCGTAACACCTTATCATCTGCTTGAGCTCTGCAGATTTCTTCTTCGAGAGTAGGAGCAACTTCCAATATATTGGTAAGACGGGTGTCGGTGATTTCCAGATTCAGCTGCATGATTTCTTCATAGAGCTCTGGAGGCAAGGAATCCATTAGGGCATTGAGGTTGGCTGGTTTGCGGCTGAGGGCGTCAGCCACCACATTAGCTTTGCCCGGGTGATAATTTATTCCGAGGTCATAGTCCTTAACCAACTCGAGCCATCTTTGCTATCGAAGGTTCAAGTCGAGCTGAGTGAATAAATATTGAGACTTTTATGGTCGGTGAATATCTGGCACTTCTTTCCAATCAGATAATGTCTCCAGATTTTTAAAGCGTGCACCACTGCGGCCAATTCCAAATCATGAGTAGGATAATTTCCTTCATGTTGTCGTAGTTGGCGAGATGCATAGGCCACCACTTTGCCATCTTGCATGAGTACACACCCCAGTCCTTTTCTAGGGGCATCGTAGTACACATCAAAACTGCGGCAGATATCCGTAAGAGTTAATACGGGTGCTGATGTCAGTCTAGTTTTTAACTCATTGAAGCTCCGTTTGCAGTCTTCAGTCCATACGAACTTCTTGTCCTTCTTGAGGAGCTCAGTCATTGGCTTGGCGATCTTGGAAAATCTTTCGATAAAACGACGTTAATATCCGGCCAGTCCAAGGAAACTCCGGATTTCTGAGACGGTGGTGGGTGCGAACCAATTAAGTACATCTTTTACCTTGCTTGGGTCCACCGAGATTCCTTCTGCCGAGAGGATATGTCCGAGGAATCCCACTTGCTGGAGCCAAAACTCACATTTGCTGAATTTGGCATACAATTGATGATCGCGAAGCCGTTGCAGAACTGCGAGAAGATGTTCCTTATGCTCGCCCTTGCTTTTGGAATAAATGAGGATGCCATTAATGAACACCACCACAAGCTTGTCCAAGAAGTCCATAAACACCTTGTTCATCATATGCATAAAGAATGCAGGATCGTTGGTGAGGCCGAAGTACATAACAGTGTATTCGTAAAGACCGTACCGAGTGGTGAACGCAGTCTTAGGAATATCTTCCTTCTTAATCTTGAGTTGATGATATCCCATCTTCAAATCAATCTTTGAGAATACTTTGGCCCCACTGAGTTGGTCATACAGATCGTCAATCCTCGGCAGTGGATACTTGTTTTTAATGGTGACATCATTCACCTGTCGGTAGTCTACACACATTCATAGACTGCCATCCTTTTTGTCCACGAAGATTGCTGGTGATCCCCATGGTGAAGAGCTGGGACGAATGTATCCTTTTTGCAGCATCTCATCCATTTGCTTCTTCAATTCCACCAATTCTGAGGAGGGCATCCGATAATATTTCTTATGTATCAGGGTGGTTCCAGGCACTAGGTCAATAGCAAATTCCAATTCTCGGTCTGGTGGCATGCCGAGTAATTCTTCAGGAAATACATCTGGATACTCGCTGACCACTGGGATTACTTCCACCTCTTCCGCCACGGCTGCGAAAACCATATCCTTCGTGGGTATGCGCTTGCGGGCATAAAAACTTGTGGTGCGACCTTCCATATTTTTAACGGTAACTTCTCTGGTCGCACAACTGATGCAGACTTGGTATTGGGTTAACCAATTCATGCCCAGAATGACATCCAATTTGTTGGAATCGATGATTATCAACGATGTTGGAAACTTGACACCCTTGATGTCAATCTCCAAATTTCGGCAGACGAGATTGCTTCTGAGTATGGATCCCGGGGATTGTACCAGCATGTGCTTTCCCAAAATTGCGCAAGAAAAATTGTTTTGGGAAGAAAAACTCTGCGAAATAAAAGAGTGGGAAGCCCAGAGTCAACTAAAATTACGGCGGGTATGTCGTTGACGAGAAACATACCAATGACGGCTTCCGGGTCTTCTTGGGCTTCATCTGTGAAAATGTGATGAACTTGCCCTTGGATTATATCGGGGGCGGAATACTGCTCCATGTAGTTAACTTGCGGCTGAAATGGAGCGACGTGCTTGGTGTTCTTGGGACATTGCCGGGCGTAGTGTCCGGTTTGACCACAGCTGAAGCACGAATTGTTGCGCTGGCAATCGCCGTGAACCGGGCTAGTCACGACATTCTTGACTTGTGTAGTAGTCTTGTTGACGTTCGGCTGCCAATTGGGTTTGTACTCCACCTGAGTGTGTTGCCATGTACGAGCCTTTTGCACTGGTTGCATATCCTTCTTGGGCTCGAATTTGCGCTTGTGGTCATTAGCAGCTCGCTTGTTGTCGTGCAGGAGCTTGTGTTCCTTCTCGGCGATTAGGGCCTTGTTCACCAGAGTCAGGAAGTCCGGGAAATCAAACATACTGAGAGTGCACCGGAGATGTTGATGTAGGCCTCCAAGAAATCGGTCAATCTTCCGCTCTTCGGTGGCCACATCGTGGAGAGAGTAGCGGGCCAGATGGTTGAATTTATTCAGATACTCGGCGATGGTCATGCTGCCTTGAGTGAGGGCGAGAAATTCCGTTGCTTGATCTTCATGACTCCGGTGGGGATATGATATTTGCAGAAGTGATCCTTGAATTTTGTACAAGTAATTTCCTCGTCGGCAGGCCATGTTGCTTTGGCATTATCCCACCATATAGCGGCAACTCCTTCAAGATAATGCGTTGCGAAGGGAACCTTGTCTCCGTTGTCTGTGCGAGCAATTTCCAGTTTTCTTTCAATAGTCCTTAGCCAGTCGTTGGCGTCCAAAGGATCAGTAGTATGGCTAAATATGGGAGGCTTGGTTCGCTGAAAATCTGATAGCTTGGAATGATGGCCATTCTGGTTTTGATTCTGCCCAACCATAACTTGTACACTTTTCAGTATTTCCAGTAGATCGTTGCACCTTCTTTCTTCAAACATTCGCAGGATTTGCTCGGTGGAAGGCGGTTGTGGCGGTGGAGGCGGAGGTGGCTGGTATGGTTTAGGGGAATGTCCTACTTGTCTTGCGAAACGACGGACAGGGACATCCTCACCAGCTTGACTGCTGCTGCCTCCACACGGCATCGTATTTTTCGTTTTCCCAATACATAGCAGCCATGATGAGAAAATTCCAAAATGGGGGAAAACCAATGACAAAACCCGGAAGAAAGCAGCGAATAAAACCAAGTTGAAAAAAAATCCAACATAATTATACATAGAACCAACATGAAAATAAACATCGCAATGGGTCTACTACCCTCGTACAAGAAACTACGCATCATGACAAATGCGATTACATCCATACATCATGCTCATGACTACCACGATACACTAACGATCTACTGCTCAGATGGTGCTGCTGCAGGCTCGTCTCCTGAGCCGGACCTAGATCCTGAATTGATAGTAGAGACCTCCGGGGGAAGAGAGGTGCGCGAGCGCTGCCTTGAGGACTCTCCCTCAGGGGCAGGCGGGGGATGGGCTCTAAGCATAGGAGTAGCGACATGAGGAGACCATGCAGCAGGAGCGCTGTGAGGATTCACCGTCAAAGGGTTAACGGTACCCTGCGAGGTCGTCGTAGGAATGGAGGTGGGAGGAGCAGAAGTGTAGATGACAGCGGGAAGAGGGTTCCTTATACGAGAAGCAGCGAGAGCGGCGCGAGCGCACGAGAGCTCCCGAGCTAACTCATAGTTAAGGAGATAGCTAGCGGTGATGTAGCGTGCAAGGTGGCTAGTGGGACGATCGCATGCCGGATTAATAAAAGGAAAGCGGATACGCCCATTCTCGTGCAGAGATGGGTAGAAGAAAAGTCTAGGGTGGGTGTGCATGCGAACCTCATTGTAGCGCAAGTCTACAAGAGCCTCGATAGTAGCAAACCGAACCGCCTGAGATGGCGTAGAAGGAAGACCACCCTTAGACGAACGAGTGTAAGCGCCGGATCGGGAACTGTGGTGTAGAGTGACCTCAGCATAATACTCATACAATGCACCGGCCAGATGCTCGTGATACACCCGATACTCTGGATCAGCACCCTTTGGATAGAGTCGTCACCACACGTTCTGAAGCAGGTGCAGCGATGTGCCCGGAGCTAGCTCAAGATGGTACAAGATCGGTACTGGTGCCATCTACACTCACAAACCATACGGTTAGTAATAACAACAATAAGTCATGCATGCAATGCAACAACCAATTCCTATGTCTACCGGCACTCAAATGAAACTATCTACCATTTTACTAACGCACTACCGGTCTAGTGTGTCCTACAATCAGTGCGGCTCTGATACCAAGCGTTGTGGCACCCCAGCTCAGAGCAACCGGTTTACCCTACATTGCCAGCCCAGAGATCGAGTCTTTTGGCAATACACAACAACATGGTATAGAAATAACCGCTTTATTGATACTAGCGTGGTACAAAGGTCTGATATTACATCAAGATTCGAGGCCAAGCGGCACACACGGTGCTGCTGGACAGTATGTACATTATTTAATGAACATGACTGGGGCCTCGATCACACGAAACTACGCGGTAGCGGAAGAACAACGTAGCTGAACTCCATGGCACAGGGACACCGACGTGGACATGGCCTAGACATGAGATGCACTCTGATGCGAATCAACTTGCCTGAAAACTGGCATGACACGCCAGTTCAGTACATTGAATGCACATGCAAGCTCACAACAAACATTTTTTTTGACTATACACAGTAGGGCAAAACCCCACTGCAATTTTTATATTATATCAGCAAAGAGATCCAGCAATACAAAAATGCTTGAGATAAGCCAAGAAACAAGAAGAAAGAAAGAAAGAAAGAAAGAAAGAGAAAAAGAAGCTACCAGCTAACAGCTACTAAAAAACAAAAGATTACAGGACAAGGTTGTCAAGCCAGAGATAGAAAGCTCTAGCATAGCTCACAACAAACATAAGCACGATGACAGACAATATCATGATAATTAATCAAGTTAAATTAATGCAAGAAATTACTACAAATGCAAAGCTATGCAGTGCAACCAAATAGCGCACCGAGTCACACGGACTCGCTTATCAGGCGGTTACCTTGTAACCAAACGAATACCACACCGGGGTCACACCTGAAACCAATCACTCATGAACACCTCGAGTGTTCAAGGTTCACCATGAGACAATGCATCACAACAATAACTAGTTTGCAAGGTTAATTATAAAAGTTGATCCATGGTGTGACTTACTCCCGAGTCTTGCCCATAACCGAGGGCGCAGCTATCGATAGATTAAATACACTCTGCAGAGGTAGCGCACTTTACCCACACTACGGAATACCTGGCCTCGTACTCCCATTCGGGTGAACCAAAGTACTCCGACGAAACCCTCCCTTT